>QLNU02015003.1:34854635-34907036 GCA_006491805.2 Dysdera silvatica | reverse complement strand
GACCACCGGTTGGAAACCATTGCTCTAGCCTGTCGTCCTTCATCCCTAAATGCAAAAATTACCTTCTGAGGCACTTGGATTCCTTTATAATATGTCGCGAGTAGTCGTGGTACTCAACCGTGCATTCAACCTTCACTAAACAACGATCTTACCCCGTTCACTTTATAGGCGTAACATAACTTCAGATGTGGGCCATCAAATGCTCGTCACGCTAGCCCCTCGAATAAAAAGTTATTCATATGGTGATGATGATTGTGCGTAAGATTTAATGGGAAGTGTTGCCGCCGATCATGCGGCGCTGTAATCCCAGACAGGTATTAACCTCAAATAATATGACAGCCTATGAGCTGAGGTGGGGATTGTCAATCCATACAGGTGAATAGAGACGCACATCTCTCACTGGTGTCGTCATTTAACGTCTACCATGACCATCCACGATCAATCTACAATGAGTAGTTAAAATAGATGGATAGCACGGAAGAAATACATCTCGGGTCGGTCGATGCTTCCACAAGAGCCCACCGGACATCGTTGAACGGGTGAACGCGCCACGAAGCGGCAGGAAGTGGATACGAACAGGCCCTGCAACTAGAACGAACGAACGAACCGCCATCCATTCCGCACCAGGCCAACGAATCGGTGTCCCATCCACAGACTATGAAAGCTTTCTCAAGGCGTTCGGCGTCGCGGGTAGACGGAGACTGTGATCTAGCAGCTCGGGGAAGAACAAAGGACTATCGCACGATCACGGAAACAAAGACCGATCAGCGAGGAATAGGCGGAGTCCGGTTATAGAAGAGTACACACACAAACATCGATCCTCCGCAGTTCAGCGGTCAATGGTCAATATCACAGTCACTCTGCCCAAACGAGTCGGAACCAAGACCAGCCAGAGCTGAGATCTAACTCCAAAAGTTATTCATATAGATATACACATATTCCGATGCTGATAATGATGCATGAATTGCATTGTATAATCCTATGCTTTGATAACTTTGACTGAATTGGCGCTTTTTTACTCGAGGGGGGGGACGCATGGTGAACAATGGGAAATGCCCCACTTTTAAAATCACACTACGCCAATGACACCTATAAGCCTATTCCTTCAATATTCTATATCACACTCTTTTCCTCCCCCGTCTCATAAGAAAATACTCAGATGTTATCTTCAAGACATGTAAGCCATATCACCATGCAAATGTAACGTCTTCGTCCACCTCGCATGAAACCAGAGCCTAAATGCCGCTGATTTGCGCGCCCTTGCCCTTTCCCTAACTGTCAATTTTCCCCCACCATGCTCGAGGGTTTCGTGCCCTTGGCCAGTGTTTCCCAAACTGTTTGCAACAGCGCACAATTTGATACACAAACCTCGCACTAAAGTTTGGTGCACAAAAGGCGCTATGAACCGAAAAAGTTTGGGAAACACTGCACTAGGCATTATGGGTTTGGCTCCCACGGAAATCCATAAGTGCAGACGCACCATAATGTCAGTTTCGCCTTCGCTGTAAAATAAATTTTGGAGCATTTCTTCCAGTAATCAATTTCACCACATTCATTTCATCAATTTCGCCATATGCCGTCAGTTTCGCCATATTCAGTTAATTTCGCCATATGCCGTCAATTTCGTCAGATTCAGTTAATTACGCCATATGCAAACAGAAATGTTTTACAGAAGAGAAATTTGAAGGCAATTTTTAAATTTGAATATGATAGAACACCAAAAAAGCTTAGAAAACATTTATTTGACTCTTTCTTTTATCAAAATGCAAATTAGCAAATTCTCCATAAGTGCGAACGTAATTTTATATGCAGATTTATTTTTTAACAAATGCAAATTCGAAAATAATGACTTTAGTTTGTTGTTATTGTTTTTAATTTTTTATGGTCAATATCATTGATTAAAATATTCAAAAAATTTACAAAGACGTACTAATTATTCTGCAAAAAAAAAACGTAATTTTTTCCTCGAATTCTCATTGCAGTTGAACTGTTTTCCTTATCGATGTCGGATAAGGAATTCAGATTAAAATATTAACATAGTTTTCAAAAGATAAATTTATAACGAGAAAATTTTTCCAAAATATATTTTTTTTTTGATTGGCCTTTTTTTAAATTTATATTTATTTATGTAAATTAGGTGTAAACAAATGGTTTCGAGAAGATAATTTGAAATGAAATTCATAAGAGTTTTTATAAAATCAATATTCGGTCACATTTATATAGATTTAAAATATAGTATCTTCTAATGCAAATTGCATTGTATATCGGAATGATAAGGAAATGAATGCATCTTATTCCAAATAATGTCTAGCAGCCATCAGGGAACATTTATGGGAGATATTGGTAAACCAGGGGGTGGGGGGCTCCAAGACCTAGGGTATGTCTTTCCTATGTGAAATTTTTACACTAATTTTATTGTTATGTTTGTATACCTTTTATTTCGTATATATCACTGCGAAGTATGTATTCTTTATATATTAGCGAGCGATAATGTATGACATAATAATGCTATTTTTTAGTATAATTACTTGGAAACAGAAATCATCTTAGTTGGAAATCATATACACTTTAAAAAATTGCTACGTTTTCTCTTAGTTTTTGCATTTGATTTAAGTAATTTTGCTATTGCATTTGTGCTTATGTAATTTACCCATTATGTTATACATTATTAAATAATACCAATTATGGAGTACCTTATAATGCACCCATAACGAAATTGACAACATTGATATTGAATTGATGCATTTATACATGCACCATTTCAATCAAGGATTAATGTTTAATAACAAAAGCAAACATGCCTATAGAAATGTAATCATATTTGGTGAGAAAGTGTAAGCCGCATTTTAACTTTCCTCGCTTTCCATATACAACAGTTAAAAGTTCAGATATGAAAAAAGAGGGTTCGTTATTTTAATGAAGACGTATTCTTGAAGCAAAAAAGCGTATGTTCGTAGCCAAAAAGGGCCAGAGGCCTTCTGAATGAAGCTACGAACCCTGAACTATTATTCTTAATTACACAAGAACAGAATAAGCTACATGAATTTTGACAAAAATAGAAACAGTTCACACTTTTTCAATTCTAAGCAAGATTAAAATGCGGAGATACGAATTTCCTGCGTTATTCAAGTCTTGAAAAAAAGGCTTTCAAGCAAGTTTAAATTTATCTCTTTGTTTTTACTCTCACCTTGTTTATCCTTTCTCCCTTTTCTTCATTCTTACCTTCTTTGTCCTTTCTTTTTGTTTACTCTTGTTAAAAAACTGCGCCAGTTTTAGGAGATAACATAAAGAATATTTAGTTTGATTTACGCGCCAGTCCTAGGAACTTTGGAGTTAAATATATTTCAGTTCCAGAGCACGTTTAAATCTAATATATGTATAATATACTTTTTACGTCGCTAAACCTAATCTGAGTTTCTAAACTCTATATATAATAATTAAATCTAATAATAGAAATGTAAAAATAAAACATATTTTCATGGCATTTTATATTTTGCCTGTAAAATTCCTTAGAACAACAGTTGTGTTGCCGTTTGTTTAAAACCTACCATCAAAAGTTTCAAACGCGAACTTCAACTTATTAAAAACGAACTCCATATTATATTTTCTGCAGGATTTTATTTAAAAGTTATTTAGCGAAAAATATTACTTTGTATCATACAGCATTTGTACGTTGATATGTAAGATATTTAACCGTTTAAAAATACGTAAAATATCAGAAAAAATCTAATTTACATACGACTTAAAATTGTGTTTTTTAACCTTTTCCAGTTCAGGATGTCCTTAATATATAAAAAAAAATTCGGCGGTGGCTTTAGTATCCTGAAACCAAACTATTTAGGCTCCATTTTACACTGATTTAAACTATCTATTATAGAAGACCACTAAAATTTAATCTATTATAAAACATTCCCATATTTATATTATATTTGAAAATTATGATATTATTTAAGATGATTGTAAAAGCATTATCGTAAATTGCTACATCTGTCTATGAGATGTTAAGACAATATATTTATAAGTGGAAGCATAAAAAATATCTGTTACATTGCTCGGCCTGAAAATAAAAAGTTTCATGGAAAAAAGGCAAAAGTGACAAAAAAATATCGATGGAGGTCTTTACATGTGTTTTCTACGGCAAAATATTAATATAAATTATTTCAATAAGTTATTTCAATGTTTCTCTCTCTCTCTCTCTCTCTCTCTCTCTCTATATATATATATATATATATATATATATATATATATATAGCAAAATTGTAGTTATGATTGTGACATGCAGTACCTTCTAATGTAATATACATAAATATATTACATTTGAATGAATATTAATTTGAGACGTTAATTTAGAAGTTAAAGTTGTAAAGTAATATCACACAAGGTAGTAAACCCAAGTAAATTAAAATAGTAGAAACATCTCAGAATAAAAAATGCAATTGGAGTAGTAAAAGGTGAAGAGGAGTAAAAGATTAAACAATACCAAGAATTTTGTTCTTCATCAGGGACCGCACAAAATCCCTGTTATTGGTTTGCTTTTTCTGACTACAATAATTGAGATTTGTGATCAATACTGAATGAACCAATATTGATCAAAAATTAGTTAAAAACAGTATAAATCCAGAATATAATTAGTTTTAAAATATTTTAGTAATTTAGAAGGGTCTCTTTATTAATAATAAGAACAATTGCGATTGGTGTGGTATACTGCGCAAAAATATTAGATAAATAAAACACAATACTGTCACTGTTAGAAATTACACAATTTAATGTCGTGACAGCTGTTTCAGTAGCTTCTTGATACTTTTTTCAAACAAAATATACAAACCAAAAAAACTGTTGATTGGTAATGCTTGTCAAGGTTGCCACTATACGAGTTACAAGTTATGCTTCGGAGAAAAATAACCGTTTTTCAACAAAACCGCTTAACATTCTCAATTGTTGTAAGCAGCCCAAAAGTTTACAGCAAGTAGATGGAGGTATTGAAAGTGATTAAAGTGTAAAAGTTGAATTAACAAGAATAGAAAAGATGATGAAGTGAGAAAACTCATTACTTATACCAAAAAATTATAATAACAAAAAGTTTTACATGAATATGTCACACTCAAGATAAACACTTAATTATTAACTAGTAAAAATATAAATTTAAATAAACCTGCATATTCAAAATAAACAATTTTTTTCTTTGCACTCATAATAGACCCAGAAGTGTGCAATCAGAATAAAGACATATATATGCTCATATGCATAAACATGCACACACCATATTATATATTATATAATATATAATACACACACCATATTATATTATATATATATGCGTGCGTGCGGGCTCCAAAAATCGTTGTGCCTTGCATCCTAAATCTAAATCCGGCACTGAAATAGATAACAAATAGATAACTGACTGATAACAAATGGATGTCATATAGGTACCAGATATTTTATAGCATATCTTTCAAATACATTGTTGCTAATAATTCGAATCCTAAAGTATTAAATATGCTTCTAAACATTCAAAAATCTCTCCTCATAAATCGTTCTATGAAAAGCCTTCGTTTTTGAAAAACCGCGTTTTAAAAAAAAATCTCCTCTTGAATGGACTAAATATGAAAAATGGGATAAGGAGTACGGTATTGCAGTTTCAAAAGTCATTAGCGTTTTAATATAGCCTTTTTATGTTCTCCAAGTAAGACATAAGATGTAATTAAAAAGGCTTTACTGAAAGGTTGAAATTTTAAAAAAATCGAAATGTCACTGTTTATTTTTGATTAAGATTTTGAGCAATTTTTTGTTCACACACGCAAGTTGATTTTTAACGTTCCTGCTGAGTAAAAATCTTTCTTTTTATTTTTGCTGCGTCCAATAACGAAAGCTTAAAAAACAAAAATAAGCGTAGCTAAAACTTAATGCTAAAAATTTGTTTTGAAAGCGCCAATTTACTCCAGAAAAAACATTTATGTCGATAACAATTGTCGCTACCTTTTGCTTTTTTTTAGAATATTATCAAGAAAAAATTAAAATAGATAAGAGGATTTTCTTATCACAGAATTATTGTCACGATTATTTTATTCAATTTACTAATGCAAAAAATTTCACTTTTAAAATTTATATTTTGACTTTAATTATGAAATGGTGAATATATTCTAATACCGCAACAAAATTTTGACATTTTTAAACTTTTTCTGGCATTCTCAATGCCTCATCTTAGCAATAAGTCATGTCGGAAGAATTTAAACGATGCATTTTTAAAAATATTTAAAGACACTGTATGTAAAATGCCATTATCCTCGAATATATATGCATAATTATTTGATTGAAATATATTTGTATGGCATTTCATTTTAATGACACTTGAACACTTATTTTATAATTACTATATCTAATATTGTCTAATGAAGATGAACAATTAAATACTGAACGCGTTTTCATAGGCTCACTGTTTGTCTATGGTCTCCGTCTACTATAATTACTATAGTCTCCGTCTATTACCCACCGACACATATAGATGTGACTAAGATCACTTGGAATGGGGGGGGGGAGAAAAATTATTACTTTCTTCTCAAAGCTGTCGAGAATTTTAGTGAATGTACAAGATACCAAAACGCTACAAAAATAATTTATACTGCTTGACAATTAGTAATGAGCTAAAAAGTACCTTATTTTAAAATGTGACTGTAAAACTTTTGAAAGTAAATGCATAGCAGGTTCGGGCAAATAAAATTTTTAAACGGCTAGGGGGGGTCGAGCCCCCTCAGCTTCCATAGGGGCGCCCATGATACCCACTGAACCACCAGAACGCATTAAATATAATAATAATAATAATACAACGTAAGTTTCTACTTACAACTTCAGTAAATTCAAAGACAGCAGTGGGAGTTACAATTCACTGCGTATTCCAATAAATCTAGCTTTGTAAAGAACTTACTTTGTGCTATTGAGCCTGAAATTGACTATTCTTTTCAAACTTCGCCTTATTTCTCTCCTTAATCCGTTACAGATACACAATAACGAATCAATCCATGTCAATTGGAATAAAGCCATTTCTAAGTCATTTGCTAAATAAAACAATTTGTTTAATTATGGCAAGCGGAAAACAAGTAAAAAAAACAAAAAAAATGTGTCAAATATTAAAATCCATATTTATCTGATAATTGAATGTAATCGTCTTTAATCGCTGACGATTTGAATTAACGTAATGCTAATATATTTGAAAAAACCTTCCGAATATGGAACATTAGCATTTTCTCTCCTAAACAATGCACATACATACACACACATCAAAGAGACCTCCTTCCTGCAGTTGATTCAGAATGGTTGTAGATGATTATAAATATATATACACACATATACACATATACACAATACATCGCCTATCATACGCGTACATATACATATATACATATGAATGAAAAGTATGCATGCAACCGGAAATATTTCATATGGAAATTTTAGTTTCGCCAATTTGAGTCTTCGGATATTGAAACACAATATCTGATCTGATATTCTCTGAATCTCGTCTCTTTTTCTCTTTCTGGCATACTAAACAACACTGAAATGGGAAAATATACCAATGGAAATCCACTCTGCTTTCCGTCCTTAATATTTATAGACCAGTTATTCCAATATCCTATCCCTCATTTGTCCCAAGATCCCGAAATTGGATATCTCATAAGGATATTTATGATGTATGGATGTATAGAGAAGCACGGGCTTGTCCATCACCCAGAAAAAGCAAAGTCCGAATTCTGCTGCCATTGTACATTTCTTGCAGTTTCTCCCAACTATTTATTTACCATTTTCCAGCGTTCGATTCTTTAGGCCAGGAATGGTAGAACCTGCGGCTTTAAAGCCTGGCGTGGACTTCCATACCATCAAGTAGGGCAAGGGTCTTCAACCCGTGGCCCACATGCGGCCCGCTGGCTCATGAAAAAATACAAATTGTTTCACACAAAAATACACTTTATACAATAATTTCTGAATAAAGCTCTAGTTTGAGCTGTAATTAATACGTGGGTGGCAAAAATTATTGTATAATAAATTCCCCCACGAAAACTCACAAAAATCTCGCCCCGGAGGCTTTCTTGTGTTGACCATATTTGGCAATTGTGTTATCCCTGTGAAGGGTAATAATACCTTACACAAATACACTTATTGCTCCCTGTGAATCTTAAAGCTATGTATTTTATTTTATTCTCTCCACATTTTTGCATTTAGTAATAAATATTTTAAAGCGCTAGAGAACTAAAATAGCACATGGTCTTCCCTCAATCGGGTTTTGCTTTAATTTTCTTGCGTATATCGATATTAAAGGTAGTTTTATTGATTTGCAGTGCAACAGTGATTTTAAAATAAAATTCATCTTAGGACTCATCAAATTCTATTCTAAATATGCTGATAAGAACATCTTCCCAACCATCTGACTGCATGCTCTGTAAACGATATCACTGTTCGGGAGCACTACGTCGGCGAACAGCCCTTTTCGAGAACGAAATTAGTAAAATTAGGACCAGAATAACTGACGTCCACCTTGGAAACACTTTTAGGGTTGCAACGTCAAAAATAAGACCTGACAAGGTTGTTAAAAATAATCAGTGACAAAAATCTCACTAAAAGGTTTGATTTCGCTTTATATATTAACAACTAAAAGTATTGTAAATTTTTTTTTTTTGCTTCCATACGTATTTTATATTGTAATATATATATATTCTGTTCCAGCGGCGGATCCAAAAAATCTTTTCGGGAGGACCAATATAAAGTTTTAAAAAACTGGCAACAAAAGCGAATCCAGGGCAATCAACCCATGCACCCCCAGATCCTCCTTTCTATAGTCTTAATATTGCTGATACAGTAGTGCGGCCCATGGGCCAACAAGAATAAGCAAAATTGGCCCTTGGACTGAAAAAGGTTGACAACCCCTGAGGTAGGGCATTTGGAAAAATCCGAAAATTTTTTGTCGAAAGAAACCTTTTACTTTTATTAACACTAAACCTAATACGCCCGAAAAAGAACGGTTTTAAAAATCCGATTCAAAATTCAGCATTAGTTCCTATTTCTTTCATCTATTTGACTTCAATTCCTATAGTATTCGTTGAATAATATTTATATGTTTTTTTCGTTCCCTGGTTGTACTTGGAATTATACGTAGTCTGACTGTATCCAATGGCGTCGGAAGGCGTAAACGACCGCTTACGGCATCGCGCTTTGAGAAAAGGACCTCACAGAAAATCAGATAATATCAATTTACGAGGCACGTTCTATATTATGAAAAATATGAAACGTTCCTGAGTTTCTACGAGGCCTACTTTTAAAGACTTTTCTTTAGAAATATACCTACAGAATATTGATTTAAAGGGATAAAAATGCGACATATATAAACAAAAGCACATTTCTGCTCTAACATAAATTGAAACACATGGTGATACATATTATTTTGCGCGCGCTCTGTTGGAGTATGTGTAACGTCATTGCTGATGACTCATTTGAACTTGGGCCCCTGGAATTATACGCCGGCATATCAGCCGCCATTTTCCTGCACACTTCTAGTTTCAGAAAGATACAGAATTTATTTCTTTTGTACAAATGACCCAGACAGCGCCCATGCATTTCGCTTTGACTTTCATTTATGAGTTAATGATAAAGTTGGGGGCCACTAGCGCAAGCGAAATAGTCCAAAAAACAAGTTGAAACGTGTTGGTTCGTTGTCCAGTTTTCTGTGGTAAGAAACCACTACCTGTAAGTAAAAGCAGTCAAATTGTCTCGCCACGACTGACGATAGTACCAGATAGGTTAATTATTAAAAATCCGCAGAGCACAATATTCACTATGCTGCGGGCATTCCATAAGCCCACTAAGACGCAAAACCGAACGTGGCTTATCCCTTTTGGAGTAGATAAGGCATTGAAGGCAGTACCTTGAGAGCTCGATGGGTGATGCCATTGGATTGTCGTCCAGCTCTCCAGAAAGGTTAAAACATTGGTCAAGCGCTGCGCAGTGAAGATTCCGGTTTCATTTACCTTGGCGATAAAGGTTTTCCACTTTAGAGCAATGATCGCTATTTTGGCATAAAAATAATGAACACTTCGCCATTACCCGACGAAAGTAAAGATTGGCGCAAATTTTAAGATGTCGCCAATAAATACAATTTGCAACCCTAGCTTAGTTTTTGATTAATGTAAAATTATAATGCAAATAATCAAAACAAACTTTACGCTGCAAACATTCTATGTTTATTCCTCGAATGATTAGAACAATTCCCAGCGGAACACTCACCCATTTCACCTTATTTTATTAAAAATAACACACTTGGAAATCACTCAACTTTAACGCAGCAGTGAAGAGGATCACGTGATACAATGGCAGGAAAATGGCGGTTATGCGCCAGCTCTCTTTTCTAGGAGACTTAATTGGAGCTGTGGAGGGAGCTTCTTCTGATTGGTGTAACCGCGCTCGTATGCTGGACTTCTGCATTCAGTTATTAGGTGATTCAGTGAGCTATTTTTGCCGCTGCCACAATATTGCTCTTATTACTCGTCGTCATTGATTATACAACTTTTGTGAACTTTCAATGCTGCAACCGTTCAGAGACAGGGATATTGGATGAAAATGGGAGTGAGGAGCTTCAAAATTGCAAAAAAAACAAAAAACCAAGTCACAATATGCAAACCAGAATCTTAAAGGAAGTATGGACAAGTATTTAAAAAACGGTGCGCCAGACGATCATACTTTCACGGAGCCTCCGAACATAGACCACAGTGCTGTAAAACACAAGCTTTTATCATGATGACGTGTCTCTAACCAAACAGAGCAATGGTACGCCCGACACTGTTTCTACTGACACACAGAAGTTGAGCTTGAAGCGAAAATGCAGCGTTCAAATATGGAATTAGCTGACCTAGAAATTTCGCAAGGTACTTATTCGTGAGATGAATAGTCCTCAAATCTTGGTAAGGAACTAAATTTTCTATTTTGTTTGTTATGACACACAAAATCGTGCTGAGAATCCTGCCACTATTACTACTTTTATTTCTTCCCTATATTTGAAAAGAGATTTACGATTACGTGAGTTGTGAATAATTTTCAGGTGAAAAGAAAATTCGTGTAGGATTTTTGGTAACATTGGCTAAAACGAACTTAGGAAGTCATTGGTGATTACAAATATCGATATGTTTTGTTGATTTAACGACGACACGTTTAACGATTAAGGTAGCCTACTTTTATTCCAAAATAGCTTGAAATGTAAAACGTGCAATCAATATCGTTATTGTTAAGACTCAAAATTTACATTTAAAAAGTGTAAGCATCGCTTTCGAAGCCATCCATGTCACCCTAGTTAAGAGCATTGGGCACAAATTTCAGAATACTAAAATTTGAACCAAAAGACCTTTTATAATCCTACTTTTCAGGTGAATGCTGTCTTGATCCAGGACAGTGGATATATCCTATTGCAGACTCAAAACGATGTTAGTTGATTGGAAGGGACCCACAAGGGGCACACATTAATGAAGACAGTTTTCTCAAAGATGGTTTAGGAAGACATTTATCTAATTTCCAGTTTACTCGGGTTGTGAATAATTGCGAAACTCGAGAACGTCGTTGGCTAGTTTCCTCTATGTTCACAAATCACGTTTACTGTTTCTCATGCAACATTTTTGATAAGTCACCAACTCAAATGGCTCAAAATGGATACTGCGACTAAAGAAATATTTGAGAAAAAGAAATATGCCACACCCTGGGGTCGAATCAAAATTCTCGAGATTATCATCCCACCACTACCTGGACCACAGAACTACTGCGTGCTTACATAGGTCTACACAGAAAGTTCATAAGTGGGGTTTAAATGCTTATGATGGAAGGTTGTAAGGTCAAAACCCCAGATATTCATATATATAGTATACAACACACAACATATGTATATGTATACAAAATTTCATCACCATAAGGGTGGTTACAACCATCAACACTCCCATGTATATGCCAATATATGCAATCTCATTTTTCCTCGTATATTATTTTTTCTCTCATGTTTGTCTACATTTAGTTCATGGAACATATCTGTTGCAATCAAACTTTTTGTTTAGTAACGTTAATTATTCAACAGCCACTCTGTTGTAATCAAGTTTTTATTAGTAAATGTTCATAGCCAATCCACATCAAAAGTGGATCTGAATTGTCAAGTGTATCATGAATTGATGTGCATCAAATTAGGACTTTCTGTAACAAAAAATACGTTCAAAATTTACCTATTGCACCATATGTAAAATTGTAATGGCAGGTGTATTTGAATCTATTAATGTGTCATATATAAATCTGTAACAGCAACGTAATGTTAATTATCAACGTTATTACATATAGCGAATGGCAACGGTGGTTGTAAAAAAATAACTCAAACTAGAGTGGCGACATGTAAACTGGATATCGTTAGTTGTAATCTCCCGTGTACTACAAGGACGTAGTCTGTATCCAGGATGAAGTCGCAAATGGGGCAAGGCAAGGACATTGGGACACAAGGCACCCTGGGAGTGTTCTATATATATATATGTGTGTGTGTGTGTGTGTGTGTGTGTGTAAATAGCTCGATTGAGCAACATTAGGGCAAGTTGGGGGCCAAGTCCTGCTGGCCCGCTTGGCTACAGTCCTGATACGTGTGCATATCTTTTACTGAGGCTGTAAGGAAAGTAATAAAGTTGATGTTAGAATTAAAAATCTGTATTTAATATCGCTGCAAGCATTCTACCAAAGCTCAAGGACGAATCCAAAACTCTTTCAAGAAGGGAGCAATTTGTTTCCGATTTCTATTTTAGCCAAGTGTCCGGTGCTTTTCATTTCCTTTTATGTAATATAAGCCCGGCTCAAGGAGGAAGAAGATCACCCCCACTTGAGCCTGGATTTATCAACAGAAAACTCCCTTGAATTCGCCAATGGCGAGACGGGATATATTCTCCCCTCCAACGTTAGCCGATCTTACTCTCAATGCATGGAAACACCGGCATTCAGTGGAATCTCCTGTTTGGACTACATCGTTCATTGCAGGAACGGAGTGTAAAATTTAATACCACATTTCACACAACCATATACCCGGCCTTCCGTCGGGTCAGCTTTCCGCTGTAATTTTTTGGGATCTCTAGCTTTTTATTGTCTGTCATTTCGATAACCCTTCTTCTGGGAAAACAGGACCAGACCAGTTAGAAAATTTTCCCCAAACTCTTGCACAATCACAAAACTATATAAAAAGTTTTGAAAGGATAGCTGGCAGCAAAAAGGGCCACAGAAACTAATTGAAACTCTTTCTAAAAATGTAAAATGCTTTCATAAATTGTTTTTCTAGCATAATAGTTAAAAGAAATTCAAAAGCACAAAAAAAATAATGTTCGTGGTTTTAACAAGGATATATGCTTGTAGCAAAAAGTTTCGTCTTAAACAAAAACATTCATCGCATTCTGCTTAAGGAGACGCACCTGGAATTATTATTTTTACCTCTCACGAATTAATAATCCGTATGAACTATAAAAAAATACGAAAAAATCCGCAATTTTTACAGCTTAAATGTTAAGGGAAATTTAAAATGAGAACACACTGGCTTTTTTTTATACGCCCTCTGTAACATAAAAAAGGAGTCTACGATGGTTCAAATTTATTCCTTAGGTTTTGCTCTCGTTCTTTTTCATTCTCTCGTCAGTGGTTTACACCTTTTTCAAGATGAAAATGCCTCGACATGATGACTCACTGATGTTGTTTTGCCGTTCACTACCAGGCACACAATGAGTGTGCACCACACATATGAGTGTGCACCACACATATGAGTGTGCACCACACATGAGTATGCCTGGTAGTGAACCGCAAAATATCACACCATACTTAGTGTGCCTGGTAGTGAACGACAAACCACATCGTACATACGTGGTAAGCCTGGTAAGTGAACGACAAAACAACATCTTACCATACGTGGTATGCCTGGTAGTGAAGGGGTTAACAAAGAAATGAGGTGATGAAAATAGTCTTGTTTATTTACTCTCAGAAATTTAATGCTAAATTTCTTCCTGATAATGCTTAAATCGATTTATATTTAATATGCTTATGTATTAAGACAGTATTTATCCGAGAGATTCCGTAAAGACTGTCATTTTGGCACCGGTGTGAGTTGTAAAAATTCAGCAGTTTGGGAGACCACTTCTCCCTTTAAGTGAAGTCAGAATGAACAGTGAATGATAGCCCTAAAATTTCATACCAGCATGTTGAGAATAAGCGTCTGGGACCGGATGACTACTACCAACACGAAATTTGGCAAAAATCCTTCATGTCTCTGGTAAAAAAATTTTAAAGCTTGTATAATAGAATTAATTAAGCAGTAAGTACCCCATGATTCAAGAAAAAGTCTACTATCTTGATCGTTTATATTAGTAAACTATAAAGTTTATGGAATCCTAGTTTGGTTCGTGATCCACCTTAACAACACGTTCAGTAAGCTGGCTCGAATTGTCTCCTCTAGCAACTGCATGCTTTGGCTGAGTTTTTGCATAGTATGTGGGAAATAGCACCAGTTTACGTCATACGGATGTATAAAGTTAGGACTTCCATTCGCTCTTCATTCTACCTTCACTTGACGAAAGGCGTAAATAGCTCCCGAAACGTCGCGTTTTTTACCTTACATTAGTTTCACAATGGCAGTTGCTATACTTATCTAAGTTAACAGCGTTTAATGAGGCTTTCTAGAGAGGAACTCCAAGCTATATATAATAGTGTTTTTAAATAAAAAAATAAATAAGAACTGTTTATTCAATCTACCTACAGTTATTGTTGATACATCTATTTGGATATTATTCTAACGTTGCAATTGAGATTTAGAGAACATTAGCATAGGAATAGGTTAGAAATGGAGAAGAGCAAAAAGCGATTGCTTGTTACGAGGTTCTCATCCATTTAAGTAACGTATTTTATAAATCATATTTGCCTCGATTTCGGTTGTCTCCATCAAATATTCTCATATATAGAGGAATTTGGTAAAGCGAAGACCTTTGTAAATTGACCCCACCTGAATAAGACGACCACTTCTTATAAGAGAGAACTGGTAAAGGCTTAGTTATTCAGGTGCCAAAGTCTGTCATGTATAGTGACCACCTGTCTATGGTAGCCATCGCAGTCCAGTCACAAAGGTGGTCACTTTAGCCAGGTTTGACTGTATATGAATAATGTGCTAGAAGGTTTGAAGTAACAAACGCTTTATATAACAGATATAAGGTATATCTGTTATCATATAACTGAAATCTTGCTTATCACATTTTTTTTTTTTCCGCTTTTTAAGCTTTTTCGGTTTCAATTTTCAATATTTTTCATTCCTACCCCCCCCCCTTCATATATATTGGTATTTTGAATAATGACACGAACAAATATTTTGTGATATTATTCTGTTAATTTCAACAAAACGCTTCAAGCTGTGTTTCACAAATTTATTTTTCATTATTTTACCTCCCGTTTCTATTTTGTTCGATTAATATTTTTAAAATAACGAGACTCATAGGAAAAATATTTTGTGCTTTGCTTTTACGTAAAATAATTTGGGAAATCGCCTTTGATCGAGAAATGTTTTAGAGGGCTCTTGTTTTCTTTTGAGCCCCCTGTTAGAAACAACGTTTGTGTTTCAGAAACAAAGCACTTAGTAGAATAGAGCGCAAACTAGTCAACGGATATACACGAAACACAAATGGATCAAATGGGTTAGTATTCCGAAAGTAAAGGAGAAACTTGAACAGACGAAATGAACAAAAGCAAATGAAAAAGTAAATCCCTTTTTTTTTCGTCAGCTATTTAAATTTCGTTTGACAAGGATTCGTTACCATAGTAACAACACGAGTAAACGATTTGCAGGCTCAAAGTAAACGACGAGTGAAAAGACCATGACTAATCGATTTCAAACTCCTCCTAGTTTACTTGTTGACTGGCAAGGTATTTGTTGTAAATGTTAATGTCATTTCAAACAAAAATAATGACAATGACTTTCTAATAAAACATTTCACCCGTTTTATTGTGAAACACGTTTCTGAAAAATATTCCTTTTTTTGATGATCATGAGAGCAAATTATTCGTCCAATATAATATGTATATCTGGTAAAATGTTAGCTTTGATCTTCCAAAGCTCTTCAAATTTACTAGAATATTACTTTTCTAACCAAGTCTTGTTTCAAACACATCCTCATTCAATATCAACCCGTCGCTTACGTACTGGTTTAGTTTAGTTTGTTTGTTTTTTTTGGATATTTATGGCGCAAGAGCTTATGCACTAGAAACTTTAAAAAATAAACTAGGAGTAATATTCTAATCATTTAATATTATCCAATAGCTTTCATGTGAGAACTACAACGCGTTTATATCCTGCAATGTTTAACAATTTTTTTTTATAATCATTAACCACGATATGCATAAAGGAATATATGCCACATCATGAAAAACCAATGGTATATTTAAAATGCAGTCATACGGAGATACATATATAAGAGAACAGCATGCAAACAAAAAATAGAATAAAACTCTCAATAACATCCTTTTAAGAAAGGAATTTTTCCAATTAACGACCGTGCTTTGAGGTCCAAGCAATTGTGTTCGATAGAAATAATATAATTAATCTCTCTCAACAACGACATTTTAATAACTGTACTTCCGTTTAATGACCGTATTCTGTTGTACTATTAAATACTTCATGGTGTTATTGTGTTTATTATTAGCGACCCATATTTTTTATCGACGTTTAGCTTTACTCCCCTTTTCTCGCCATTCCCATTTCCTAACCTTTCTATTTGAATCCATTTTTCCATGACAACCTATTTCCATATTATAAAAAGTCTTTAATCCGATAGTTATGAATAGAAGGAAACTGAAAAGAAGGAAATTAAGAAATCGACAGTTTTGGAAGCTATGTGCATGGAACACGATCTATATGCGGTTAATTTCATCTCAGACTAGGTGAAGAAGTGATTTTATGAGGCCAGAATTTTAAAAGAAGAAACAGTTCAAATAATAATACTAAAAATTCCTAAACACGCCAGTGAATTCATCAAACGCATTGACATTCCTAAACCTTCAATGGTGAACAGAAATCAACTAAAACATCAAACCCAGTTCTTAGTACTTCACTATGATTAACAACTTTTTTCTTGATCACTTGGAAAGCGTTATTGCGATGGTTTATTGTGTAATGACAACTACCGTGTGTAACAAAGTACAGAAGTAACTGAGTTAAGATTTATTGCTGTTTAGCTTTTTTTTATTATGCCCCAAACGGCCCCGTATATTTTCGCATTTCGCATAGTATTTTTCATTGTAGGTTATAGTACTATGGGGAAATAAAACTTATCGCAATGAGGAACATATCACAATCACAATTATTCACGTTTCATCGTGGATTTATCATGTATTAAATATGGACCAAGAAAATGCAGCTGTTACGACAGGAAACTAATTTTTGTTGTAAAGAAAAATTATTTTTCCGAGAAATAACTATATTTCAGATTTCGACGTTTCTTAACGAGTCCAAGATTTTCGCATGCGCCATGCCGATAATTGATCACGTGGTCGCTTTCTTAATAGTATTACAATGCTGGAAGAGGATTAATTCCTATCGAAAACTAAAGCTGTCTCTTTAAGCAAGTGACATGAAAGAAACAATCGCATATATTGCAGAGCACGGAATGAAATAGGCGATTCTTCAGGTGATTTCCCTGGATTTTCCTTAATACAACGTCCTGAATGAGATCGTTACACCTACACTGGAAATAAATTCCCAGACGTAAGAAAAATGCGCATTTACGATTTCAGGATCGAAGAATAATATACTATAATTATTGGTATTAACAAAGTAAAAAGTTATTCTATTCTTTTCTATTCCGTTCTATTCTATCTTATTGAAAAAATAGAAATGATGAACATGACTAAGCAATATTAATTATTTGATCATGTAAGCTCTAACCACCATATAATTTCATTGAGTTGATTCTGACTACTGGGGTACGCAGAGTGGTGTTAATGGGTTGTAACGCCCCCTATTGCAATAAAATTGTATATATATATATATACACACACACACACACACATATATATATATACATATATATGAGTATATAGAGTTGTAGTTCTATAACCCCCATTTAGCCTGTAATCTCCTTTATGAACTTTCTGATTACATCCATGATTCTAACCCAAACGTATATACGTCTCCCCCTTTTAAACTTGTTCATGAAATGGAAACAGAGAGAGAGAGAGAGGGAGGGACAAAGAAGAAAAGGGACAACATTGGTCATTATTATCTTTTCATTAACATGGAAAATTAATTAAAGTTAATTAATGAAAATGAAAAATCCTTGTATTATCTTTCTCGTAATCCACTGGAGTGTTCTTCTCGTCCTCTCGTAACAACAAAATTTTTAATTAAAAGTTGAATTTTATTCTTTTCATTTTTAAGTTTGGGAGTTGGATGATGCTCCCTGGTATCATTAGTTACACAGGGATGGTTTGGAATAAAATTATTTTCAGTTAATTTTCCAGGAGTTAATGAAGTATAATACTTTCTGCAATCCTCTGAAAATTGTTTTTCAGTTTACTTTCTCCACTTATGCTATAAAATTCGATAATGTGCACTTACTGGGTGTTTACTCGATTTGTAGATTTTCAAATTAGTTGATTGATTCCATTTTGCATTTAAATTTCTTTCATAAATTCTTTATCGAATGTTATCGCAACAAATGGTTCTTTAACGTACAATTCATATCACGTCTTAATGCGTAAATAATTATGCCTCTACTTTGTGAAGATTAACATTTGTTTCCAACCTCTCTTTTGTGCTATATGTAAAAGTACCGTGTATACGCAGAAAGTTCATAAGGGTGGGAGGGGACTTACAAAGGACTTACAACTCCATACATCCTTATGTATATAGGGTAATTCCGGGAGAGATGGACCAGCGGATGAGATAGTACTGGTAGATGGTACTAGTGTCAGTACCATCCTGTAATGGTGGATTGGAAACTTACGGTACGTTGTTTTTAACGTCTTCGTTCAAGTATTTGAGCGAAAAAGCTGCATAGTACAAAACAGGCGAGTCAAATGTCTTATGTATTATTTAGATAGTAAGGTGTACATGTTATCTGATAATATTTTTTTCTTGGGACCAGCATCTCACATGAGGTGTAAGTCATATTAATCAACAGTTGTAGTGGGCCATAGTAGTAATGGCGCCAAAGTGGGCGCGGTGGATTCTTAGCCTATCTCTCCCTGGTAGTCGGGAGAGATGGACCATGTTTTATATGGTTAAAAATTTATGGTGGTGGTATATGCGATGATACTCCTAGCGATAATGACTTCGACGATTGGAATGAAAATGAATGTGCAGGGTGTAATGAGAACTACAATGCAACTACTAGCAGTGAAGTCTGGATACGACGTACTATATGTTGCCGTTGGTTACATGAGAACTGCACCAAATATGCCAATAAATGTGACCTCTGTACAAGAGCGGATCCAGCGAGGGGCGGAGGGGGCGATTGCCCCCCCCTAGGGTTAAATAGGAAAATAAAGACGATGAAGAATATCTTATGTTATTTGTTACGACTGTAATAAACAAAAGTATTACATTGGCGTCCAAAGTCTCCAAGTCTTGGAGAAATGCTATCCAGACGTTTTTCCACGAATCTACAAGCTTCTCGCCCTTCAAACTACGTTTTCAGTAGGTGTTGCTTCAGCAGAACGTAGTTTTTTATCCTCGAAGCGCCGTCAAACTTGGCTTCGAACGCGGATGACAGAAGAGACTTTTAATACACACCCACAGAGACATTCATATTGATGTAAATAAAGTGATTGACAAGTTTTCAAAGAAACCAAGATGGCTCGACTTTGCACTATAAACTTCAAATTTTTTAAAAAGTTGCTTGTTATAAAAAAAGTAAAATAATTACGATGTTTTTGTAGTTTAAATTTAAACTTGTTCTATTAATTACATTGTAAATTATCATTTTGGTTATTGTATATGTCTCCTTTACTAGCTTATCTGTCTGTCATACTCGACTATAATCTACCCTAAACCATATAGTTTAATTAAAGAAAAGCCCAACTCTACTTCATTGTCGTAAATTAAATATTTTGGTGGTTATAAAGGATAGCTAATAACATAAAAACGTTAACTTAAACTATTTAACGGTCCAAAAGTAAACGTTTTCCCCCTGAGGACTCCCGAACCCGTCCCCGTAACAAAATCTAACGTGATATCTGGGGAAAAGTAAGTTTCATGACGGAGTCCTCGTATGGTGGAAAAATGCTTCACGACTGCTTATATAGGCAGAGGATGTTGCGCATGTTAAGTAATATGTAAATTGCCTGCTCTGCAGCGCCATTTCCTCCCCTACCGACCGAAATATGAACTCAATTTTTTCTTTCAGAAATCGAAAGCGTATACTCGGGCATGTGCATGTGTACAAAATTTGTATACAGCATATATTTAAACATGCATTCATTTGGGAGAATTTATCAACAAACCAAATTTTGTTATCATGAATTTTCATCCATTTATTTCAGATATTGAAAATATACTGTGACAATGCAAAAGAATGATTTGACTCCTTACCCATTCTTTTGGAAAATTTTAGGTTTTCGCCAATTAAGTTCTCCCATTCCAGTTTTTCAATCATTCAAAAATATTTTTCAAAAATATCATCTTCAAATTATGGAGCTGCTCTCGAGAGACGATATTTCCATCCTTTCCCACGTTTAAGTGGAGAACACTTTTTCTATTTTAGAGATTTTACATCGATCTGCTTAGAATATTTTCATTGGAAATTGAATAAAATGTCTTAATTTTTTCTGAAAATTTTACTAAAAAATGATAACCGTTTTTCTATCAAACGTATATACTGTATCCGCTTTTTACATGTCTTCAAAAACGTAGACGCGTATTGTTCTTGGTTCGTCAATATAAAAGGAGTTCTGAAATAGCCCTTTAATTTGAAAATAATGTTTTCTTTTCAAGTTTAAATTTTCGATTTAAAATTTAGTCAATTTTTTTTATATCCCTTAACACCCTGCACTTAATGATTTCGAATTCCTATATAAATTTTTTTTTGATCAGACTATGTGTATCTACTTTTTTCAAAAGAGAACAGGTAACAAACGCGATAATTTAAGAATTTTTTCTTAAGCAAATCGGCGATTTTTACTTCAAAACAAAAAGGCTTCTTTCAAATGCATTCCAGCGAAGCTTAATACGACATAGAAGTACTTTTATAATAGTCTTCTTCTTCTTCTTCTAATTAGAAAAAAGTAGAAAATTTCTACACATATACTATCACTTTGGAAAAAATATTTGCTCTTAACGTAAAGCATTTTCTCGGGATACTTTTGTTTTAAAAGATAATTGGAGAGAATATGGAATTCAAGGGAGAATAAAGGAATAACAACCTTAAAAACCTTAACAGAAAGGTAAAGACTGTCCATGTCTCTATAGACTAAACCGAATCCCACTCACTTTTTTATTTGTTTATTTACTCTTCTAATTTTGTTTTTAAATTTAATTTTCAGGACCCTTATATCCTTTCTTTAATTTATTGCTCTAAAAAACATCTCCTGTTCTGCGCATTTTCTAATGTTATGAAATAACAACACCATAATATTTATCTATTTAAGATATTATATTTTCTCTCAGGACAATATAATTCACACTAAAAACTATTAACATACAAGAAACTCACATGGCTATTTTTCTCAAAATTTCTTGGGGAAAATTGGAAAATTTATTAAGGTTTTCATACACACGTTACATGGTCCTAACTTGACACTAATCCTTAATTTTCGGTTATTAGTAAAAACGAAAATGACATCATCTTGAACTAGGATTAAACCGATGTCCCCCTTGGTTGATACCCCGTTGTCATAACAACTAGAAACCGGTGACAAAATGTAAAAAAACCTACGATTTTTGCTTTTTGATTTATTTTTCTTAATTACTATTGAAGAACAGCTTATCTACACGAAACACTTTGATATTTTTTTTTATATTTAATCTGCGTATCAAAGTTTTATTATTTGTAATAATATTTATGCAATTAAATAAAATTTCTGTTAGAATTTTTTATTAATGTGAATATTTTAAAAAGCAGTTTTTCATGAATTGTGAATGGACTTTCTTGCAGAAAAATGTTAATAATGAAATAGTAAAATATATTTTCTATTGTACGCTTTGTTCTCTATAATTTATTGCTTTGCTCTGTATCCCATTGTTCCCATTTTGATAGCCTAACGTTCGTTGGACTAACCCTTCGCAGTTCGCAAAACTTCAAAAGATATGGATTTAAAATTTGAAAGTAACTTTTTGAGTTTGAAAAAATAAGTAGGAACGATGCCACAAATTTTTCTGAATTTTCGCCGCCAATTTTTTTCATCCAACTTTTTGCGAATATAGCCGTTAATGAAAGTTCGGAAAGTTACGGAAAGTTTACAAATTCTCCTCGCTTTTCGGCGAGATTTTAAAGCCCTCCTCAAGAAATTTTGTATGTGACGAATTCGGTAACGTTCTACTTGATATTCCAATAGAATTTCCAGCGATTTTGTAACATTTTCTATTTCGTAGAATGTCTTGAGCTTCAAAAATGGCAACACAAAATATGTAACTAATATCCCATCATCTGCACTCATTTATTTTGATTTCTTGAAGAAGAAACCAATTTTTCCTAGTAGTCTGTTTCGACGTATGTTTTTATTTTTACGTGGTGTAAGACCCCCTATTATTCAAAATTCAAAGATCTGAAATTTTCTGCTCTTCAAAAATGAGTCATAAATAATGCATTAGTGGAATTCAAGGGGCGTTCACCAAAGCAATATCTAAACATTTAAGATAGATAGAACTGATATATTTAATGAACAATGCCGGTGTATACTTGGATATTTGATATGAATTGTATAATATTTATTGTGATTATTATTGTAGTTCGCAGTAAATTTAAATATTTCCGTTGAAAATCATGTAATTGGTAATAGTAATAATGCATCTTTATTAAAAAACAAAAACATGACCGCACCAAGAAAGGTCCCCAAGAAATATTGTTAGCTATAACGTACTTCACACTTTAAACTTCTTTGAATATTATGACCACCTGTAATGGAAAATATTATACAATAAAAATTCAAACATCCGCTTGGATATTTCTCACTCTATCATTTATCCCATTAATATCTCTTTGTTTTTCTCCGCACCATTTTTAAATATTTCCCAATTATTTTACATCTGCATTATTAAGCATTTCTTCAGGTCTTTTTTAAATTTTCCGATATTGTTCAAGGTCTTTAATACATCTGGCAAATCATTCCAAATTTTACATCCCATATAACTAATACTTCTGCTTCCTATTTCCGTTTTCATTTTTGGCATTGACAAATCAATGTAGTTTCGACATCTTTGCCTTACTCTTACATTGAAGCTTTCATTAATCATTTATTGAATTACTTAACTATAAACACTTACTAATTATGTTCCAACCTATTAATGGTGCCACCACCTACAACCCAATTGATCTGCAATGCCCTCAACACCAATATCTCACATCTTCTCACACCAATTTCGCTCCTAATTTTTAACGATAATCATCGGTCAACGAAGATTAAATTGCTCCGGCCATAAGGTCTGGAATACTTTATCTACCAATTTTCACTCACTGACTTCCTGTCCACTTTTTAAAACTTAAACTACGAAAATTGCTACTATATCGATTATGGTCATCATAGCTCCATTGCAGGTCTTGTACGCCCAACGTGTTATCTGTCTGTCTCGATCTTATCGGTTTTAAGTAATGCTACCCTCCTGGCACATAAAATTTCTAGCTCTTCACTCATAGCGCTAACTTTCTTATCCTTGTGAATTGAATATCTCATAGTTATACATCTCTTCACAAAACACCATACCCGGGTAACTCGAACTAGCCAGATCTATATCTTTACTCCAAGTCATCCGGGTAGACCTTGCGTAATTATGTCACTAATTTATATTCACTTTCATAACTTCCTCTTCCTTCACAAATCATTTGATTATATTTCCCTCATCCTTCGATCACTATTCGTAATTCATTTAAATTGTGTTACTGTTTAATTTCGTGTCTTTTTTAATTCTGGTTTTTGAATGTTTCTCTACTATATATATATATACCACCGACACAGATATAATCCTAACACCACCGATCAGACACACACACACCACCGACCAAATATAATCCTAATTAATAAAATTAACAAAACCGCAAGTATTAAAATATAGCAATTCTAAGCACAAGCAACATACAAACTACATATACAACAAAAATCACCAAATATTAAGACCTTAAATTTGAAACTAAAGACCTGTGGCATATGGAAAATGTTGATATTGTACCTGTCATTTTGTCAGCCACAAGTCTATTACCAACCACACTGAACCGAAGCTCGGAAATACTTGGAATCGACCCCGATACCTACATTGAACTACAAAATGCCACAATTTTAAGCATATGACGAACAGTCAAGAAGTTCCTAGACACGACATCCGAACAACTTACAGAAGTTAGTCTTGAATACTGGGTACTCCTAGTTTCAAATCAATGCCGCCAAGAGTGAGAAGCAGGGGCGCGTATACGAGTACTTCTAAGTGGGGGGGGGGCTGAGAAAAATTAACGAGTACTTCTAAGGGGCTGAGAAGAAATATTACCTCCTTCTCAAAGCTGTCGAGAATTTTAGTGAATGTACAAGATTCCAAAATGCAACAAAAATAATTGATACTGCTTGACAATTAGTAATGAGCTAAAAAGTACCTTATTTTAAAATGTGACTGTAAAACTTTTAAAAGAAAATGCCTGGGAGTTTCGGGCAAATCAAATTTTTAAGCAGCTAGAAGTGGGGGTTCAAGCTCCCCTTCCCCCAACATGGGCACCCATTGCGGGAACACATAAAAAATAACAATGATAAAAATATTTAATAATAAGTCAGCTAATAAATACAAATCCTAAATAAAAGGCAATGATTTTTTCAATCCGTGATATTAAGAGATATATTATTTATTAACACTGTGTAAACGAAATTGGATTAATGTGCATGTATCGAGAATGGCAAAAGGTGGAAGCCAAAACAGCAAAGCCTCAAAAGTATAAAGAAATTCAGCGTTTCGTTGCCATGCGCAACTAACTTCAGGAAAACACTTTTCTTGCAGATCTATTTCACTTAATTATGTAATTTAATCAGGGTATCCCATTTCCCGATCCACAGGATGACAAAGAGCAAATTTTATTGTTAGCCCACGCACCCTCTCTCTCTCTCTCTCTCTCTCTTTCTCTCTTGTTTCTAAAGAACAGTGTTAGTGCTTAGTGCTCTTATTAATAACTATAGCCTGCACTTAATATAATTAATCTTTGTTTTTTTATCGCAATTCTGGAAGTTAGCTTTAACGAAATTGCCTTTTGATAATAAAGAAATTTTTCACGGTGTTCATTCAACGCTGTAATGCATTGTCTCACTAAACACGCAATGCACTATAATTAATTGAACTATTGTTGCTCATTAGCATTTGAACACGGGAACACCATTTTTTGGACAAAAACAGTTTTCATTTTCTAAAAATGCAATTATAAAGAACGTGCTTTCGACCAAAGTTCATTTCTCTTCTCTCGACGGATCTGAAATGGCAATTAAGTGAGCTCTTTTGGTGTTAAGAGCCAGTTACCATCTCAGACTGGCAGATTTATATGCCATTAAAAAAGATAAAATAAATCAATAGTTAATATGTTGAAAATGTGGAATAAAATATAAAAGGTTAATGAATAGTAAGATCGCTGTTATTTAATTATGTCAGTGCTATAATAAATAATATATTAATTGTATGGCTGGGAGAGAAGTGGCAATAAGCTAAAACAAGTTTTGCTCTCTTAAAAGATATTTGGAGGAGGCACAACTCCCTGGAAAATAATATTGAATTTCAGAGTATAGTTTGCTTTTGGGGTAAAAGCACAACATTTAAAATATATTAATTGCTGTTTTCGATGCTTTGTTGTCTTTTGTTGATTTGATTGCATATGCAGGTTCTTCCATTCAGGGATTCCCAATATTTTCTTCAAATTTGCGCTAGTATAAGTTCATATTCACATGAAAATTCAATAGCACAAAAGAAATTCAATTTCAAAACAAGAACGTTCACTTACAAGCCATAAGTATACACAGAAAGTTCATAATAGGAGTGCCGCTGCCATATTTAATGTGAAAATTTGAGGAGTTTAGGAGGATAGTGTTCAAATAGGAAACAAGGATTAAGAATTGTAAGACAAAGGAATGAGGCTAATAAGAGGAGGAAGAGTTAAAGAGTACTAAAAGGACGAGTAAATGTTGAAGAAAAAATGAAAAGTGCCTTGAATTCCGCAGTGAATGAGGTAGCTGGTCGCGAAGATGATATAGTGGACAGCTCAACCTTTCGTTTCGATGGGTAATACGATTTTCAATATTAAGGCCTTCTTGTCCTAAATATAGCAAAATACTCCTGTTAATCCCCATTATTAATCGAGGTTTCTTTAAATTCCTGGATAACTTCACCCGAATTTGATATAACAATCATTAACGTCATTGAGCTGACTGGATTATTAAACCTATTGCATTCATTATTATCAGAAGTATCGCTATAATGCTATTTTTCGTGCTGCTTTTATCTATGTTGCATTGGTGTGTTAAATAAATATTGTTACGTTTTCACTTTTTTCTCTCTCTTACCTAAATTTCATGTAGCTTATGCCCAAGGCCTACAATATACTTTCACTGCCACCTTAACAATTTGAGTAAAAATCGATGCTTTTCGCAACCGAAAATGAAGTCTTCACCTTGTAAACCGTCATGTTACAGGGTTATAAAGGTAGTTTGTTTGTTTGTTTGGCTTTTTTATGGCGCAAGAGCATCTGGGCTATACTGTGCCTATAAAGATAGATTACAGCTCGAAAACTCTACATATTCATACCTTTATATACAGAATTACATGGCATTGGAAGCCTATGACCCTTTTCAATACTCTTGTACACGCTAACGTTGCAAGTTATTTCATTTCATTTCACTGCTTTATTTATTTATTCTTCATTTGTAAAGTCATAATAGCAATATACTGTGTAACTACAGCGATAATACAGACAATATATACTAAAAGTACATCATATTAGACTCTACAATGAAAGATCTCAAGAAAATATCGGAAAGGATATAACATACCTGTGTCAATGAGACAAAAACAACGATTTTTTTATTTAAATGGTTTTTTTTGTCTCTCATTTATATTGCAGATTGTTTCGTCAAATATTTCCACGTATACCTGTGTCAGTTATATGAGAATCGACTCGTATTACGTAAAAAACTGTATAAACTATTCATTTCCTAAACCATTTATACGACTTCTGCATCCTAAAATTCTAGTTACATCTTTTGGCAATGTAAGTAACAAATAGGCCTTCGCGAACTTCTTCACGTGTGTCAAGGTATAAGGTATAGAATAAATACGTCCAAAGAAATGCGTGCGGCAATATTATATTCCAAACAGGGCTGGTACTTCCATGAATTAATGTTAAAATTAACTTATGAGGAATTATGTCATTAAAATCATTAGCTTGCTGTTCAAGAATAGCTGCAACAAGACTCTATTAACGAGTTGCGTTTTTCGCCTTTTAGGACCTTAAGATGGCCGATCCAAAAACTAATTTAACTATTCTCATTTACGTGCTCTACTATGTGAGTATCATTATCTTGGTCTTATAATTAGCTTAACCTATCAAAACAATTACGGTGTCATTTCTCAATCTTTCAATAAAAGAGGATAATTGAACTTTGGTTAATTAATGATTGAAGATTTAGTAATAGTATTTGCCTTGTTGGTAAATGAACGAGGATTTTTAAAATGTTCTGGAGTCGATTATTTCGTTTTGCGCTCACGGGAAACTTTCCATTCATTAACCTTAACTATAAATTAACTATCGATAACTTTAAAAATAAAGCTGAGATCTTCCTTATTTCTGTGTTTTTTTCAAAAATATTAGACAGGGTCTTAAAAATGAGAAATTATACACACATATTGTATATTAACATAATATTTTAACTTAAAATATAAAGGTCACTTATAAATGATATTTCAATTATTTATTTGTAGATTTCATTTCAAAGAAAGAGATTTCCAATTTATTTTCCACTACCCTTCGTTCGAGAATTGCAATTCCAAATTTTAACGTTTTCTAACAACTATTAATATGATGCACCTGCTTATTGTGCAGTGGTTATTAATCTAAAATCTAATATGCATTGTTTATAGATAAAGAGAGTTATAGTTTTTATCTTATTACCACAGCAATGCTAGTTCGCTTCTGCATTTTTATAGAATGCATTAGAATATATTAATTTTGAAGGACCAATTTTTGCCCAGTTAAGCTTTATAAGCCATATATTAAAACTGTCTACACTTTATTTTTCATTACTCTCGTTTTTTATTTACATTTGATATCATTTAATAATTTTTTCATTTCTAAAATTGTTTTCCATTTTATAACTTCACAAAGTCTTGTTACATTCTGATGATGACCCTCCAGTGAAGAGTGGAAAGGGTTTAATGATGTATTAAGACTTAACGCAAATTCAACGTTGTATTTATTCAAATAATATTCAACATTATTGACTCTCGTTTATGTCTTTATAAAATTTCACAAACTGCATCAGAGGGCAGTAATTCACATAGATTATATTGATGGCCCAATAATCTAATTCTATAAAGCAGACCGATGCTGTAATAGCATTTAAATCCACTAGTTTTGGTTTGATTGCTATATAATGTGTTTTATGTATACCTCCGTTGTATGAGTTCATGTTAAGCCGTTATGTTAAGTCGTTACATTTCGTAACTACGTTGCATGAAGTCACGTTAAGCCGTTATATTATGCCGTAACATTTCGCTTTCCTACAGTTAAAATCCATAAACGTGAAAACTAACAAATCTAATAATTATTATCTCCAATGACAAACCATTACTTCTAATAATAAATTATCACTCAAAATTTTGTGTTAGTATTGCTTATTAGAACTCGCTGTGACTAACTAAAATTAATGCTATTAATTAGAAATGCTATATGACGTGTTATTAATTATGAACTATTTAGATTCATGAATCTTACTATTCTTAACCATACATTTCTATTAATTAATTTAGTCATCTTCGCATCGAAAATCATATTCTATATTCATAAATCAATCACTATTATCATTGTCATTATCAAATATCTTTCCGAATGAAGAATCATCTTCGTCCAATACTGTGTATATCTGTCCTATCGAAGAACTATCCTCATCCAATATTGTGATTATAATCCCTAATCCTGAACATTTATCAATAAGTACCCTATCGCAGTAAATAACTCACTGATTTTGCTAATCGGATTATTAATTGCTCTATCTAAAAATGACTAATCTATCCTACATTAAAGTATGTATTGAAATATATGGTGTCCATAAATTATCTTTACAACTTAAGACTTTAATAACTTTAAAACCATGCTAGATAACAACAAACAGTTTTCAACATGCGACAAGATAACTCATCAAGTTTTGTTTAATCATTCATTCACGTCAATGTGTGAACCCCAAAAGGTTTGTTGCACTTGGGTATCGGATTTCGTTTCTATGAATCAGGCTACACACTGAGCTTTCTCCTGAAGCGCATACATTTTCGTCAAATCTACAACACCTGGAAAAAAAAAAACTATATGAGTTAACTTTTCACATGGTGAAAACCGTTTGTTATTATCTAGTATAGTTTAAAGTTATTAAAGTCTTAAGTCGTAAAGATAATTTATGGGCACCATGTATAAGTAAATCAAAAAATTATTTATTTAATTAGTTAATTAGCAAGCATTTCGATACATTAATTAGTAATTGGGGTGTTGTAAATTATAATATGGAAGAGAGTAAATTTTTTGAACGTAGAATAACATATTTTTTAGATGGAATGGGGTTAAATTCAACTATGTCATGATAAAACATATCCCCATAACAGCAAAGAAAGTAAATCCCAAGTATCTAAAAAATAAAACTACCGTAATTTGTTTCTTTGAAATAAAATTTAAATTGGATATTTTTGAAAACTGTCAGTAATTTTAAGAATATTAAAAGTGCAAAGCTTTTAAAGGAACGACTAAATAACAAGCTAGAATGCTGTGGAAATTTAAAATTTAAATATATTCAATTTCAGTTTCAAAATTTATAATATTCATAACTGTAAACAAACTCTTGTATAATACTCATAACAAAACATGTAGTCTTTATAAATGGGCAGACACCTTTCCTGACTATGAACAATTGCGTGTAAAAATGTCTCATTCCAGGTTTTTGATAAATCTTTTTCTGACTTCTTTTCCTTAAGCTCAGTTTTAGAATTACCTGTTTTCTAAGCTGTTTTATATTTATCTAAATAGCAATTCATATCTAATAGACCTATATTTTAATTTTTTCACTTTTTGTTGTAATATGTAATATGTCATTCATTTTATATTCCATTAAGTTCTCACCATATAACCGTGTAATTGAATATTAGATCCTGTCCTTACAAGTAATTTATTGTATATTTTCAAATTTACATATCAGCAAGAACATGACACCTGTAAATTTCCTTTATACATGCCTTTTTGTTACTAGGCGATTCTATTTATTTTCTGCTAGACTTTGAGAAGCGAGAATAAAAATATTTCTGAGAGCAATTGAAACATTTATTTCCAAGAAAGTTCCATGACCATATCACAGCAATTTCCATCCGCTGTAAAAGCGTAATGATGACTTTATCCTTATACTTTAATACATCAAATTTTGTGAAATTGAATGTGAAGAGACAATATATAAATTCAATTGGAATTAGCCAAAAATTCAAATTAAGAAACCTTTAATATGGGCCTTAAAATAACCACAAATGTCAACTAAATTAATCGAAAAATATCACATTAAAAGATATTTGTGTATTTAAGCACAATATTCGCAATTTAAATAAATTAAATAATTTTAATTATTTTACGGTAAATTCTTCGAGTACTTGTACACACTTCTATTTTTGAATAGCTCGGAAAATAGAAATATACCTCCCAACATGATGTCAGAATCCTTGCATATTTTTCATGACCTGTGATCTAGGTACATGTGGGTATCGGCGTTTCCGGAATGCCTATTATTTTGTTATTAGACATTTTGTTTCATCTCTTCATCCGCAGATACAATATCGGACCTATTTTAGCTAACGCCTGTCAAGATTCTGACGTCAATAAGGTACCCACAGATTTCGAAGTTCTTTCCAATATTTGTCTTAATTCTTGTAAGGAATATCTGCTTAGCGTTCTTTATTTTCCATAGTGATTACCATGGAATTAGTTGAGTATTTATACCTCAGAAATCCTTATAGGGAAAAACACACGAGAGGAATCATTTTTTCATCTGCCAAGAAAGGAAATCTTCGAATTAATAAAGAAAACCGTCGAATTACAAAAGACTTTTTATATTACTTTAATAAAAGTTTAGGGGATCGGGGGTTTCAGCCTATTTGCCTAATTAGTTATCTTGTATAATCTAGTGATTACAATCGCGTACAATTAAATGTTGTGGATCGTATGCATAATTAGTTACCTCTTCATAATTTAGTAGCAACATTCGCCCTTTTTTTGTTTTTTTTTATTTCTCATTTTATTAAGAAAGGTAAGAATTCTCGTTGTTGTTAGCTGGCTTTTCGCGATCGAAAGAGAACGGTGCTATTGGTTTTCTTTGAGTGAGGCGAATAGTTGGGCAGGAAAAATTGGAAAGGGTGGCCGCCGGGAGCAGCACTGTATTCCTATATCTCCAAGTGAGGAGAACACTTATTCGTTAATTTTCTCCCAATAGAAGAACGCTCGTTTTACCACTACGAGAATGTACATATCCCGGAAAAGATCGCTCGTATTTAAAAATACTCTTGTTTCACGTTTTTGAGAACAAGCTTAACACATCGCAAGAATTAAAGCTTTTTAAAATTTATACAGTCAACTCTGTTTGTTAATTATTGTTTTCCATTTCGGTTATGGCTAGGAGGAACAGTTCGAATTAAGCACAAATTCAAATTAAATGCGTTCGAATTTTCCAAGTTCGACTGTATATGAAAAGTACCTCTATATTGCTAATTTTGATGCGTCATGTATAGCTATTGACTTAGAATTATAGAAAAGAGAATTACGGCAGACGCCCAGGGGCGTGTTGGGCCGCCGGCCAGCCGGCCCCCGGGCCAGTGGGTCCTCATGGCTGATAGGACCCGCGGCTCTGAATGAACAAGAACTCGCGCCTTCTGACAATTCAAAGTAAGCGCCCTTCGAAAAGACCCAGGTCTTAAAAATCCGAAAGTTTAATAATTGCATTGCACAAATATATGAACTTTTATTTGGTTTTGCAAACGCGTTACATATTTCTGAAACTTTTGCGTACTCCATTATATAATTATGTGACTCATCTCTAATACGTTTTTGCCTTCCGATTGTACTTTACAACGCCATAGGGTTGCATTTGTATTTGCTGTATTTTTCTTTCTCAGCACATCCGTAGGTTGCTATATATATAAGAGCATCTAGTTGTACACTGTATCAGCTATCTGCTTTTCATATTAAAATGAGCTTTAAAGGGGCGAAAGACCCATGTATTGTTGCCAACAATTTTCCGAACGCACAAAATGAAGTCATCAAAACTAGAAGACAAATTGCTGGAAAACATCGTCAATCAATAAATGCCTTCACATGCTCCAGGCTCATCTGCATATTACCCTCACGAACGTTCTCCAAAAATAGCCAACTTCATTCATATGCCACGTGAACCTTCTCATTTATAATACTGTTTTCATTGTTCCATTGCGTGTGAGGCTAAATTTGCAAGCCAAATAAGCCAAATATGCACCACGGCGTTAGATTGCCGATGGAGTGTGTTAGACTCTTTTTTTTTGTTGATAATATAATGGCATAAAATATCACTCAGGGCGTCGTGTTTAACACGAATATGGAAAGTGCAGAAAACATAATTATCTGCAGCAGCTAACCCGTGTATCACAGTAGCTGTTTATTAATCGATTGTTGGACAGCAAAATGTAATTTGCATATGCATACGCGTTTTGGAATCATACCATTGCATTTAAACGCCATTCCGAAATAAACATGTAAGGTTCTTTACGACCCTTTTGCCTTTGCTTTGTATTTACACACGCCTTGTCAAAAAGAAATATTATGACGGCAATTTAACATCAATAAAATGCTTTTGAGTATAACAGGTGCAAACCTTTGGGAATAGTACACCATGGGAACACGGAACCAGTAAATTTGGATTCAAATGGCTGGAAACTTCTTTTGGATACGGAATTAGTAATTTATAAATATTCTTTGTTGCCTAATAGGAAAGCAGACGTATTAAATATGCTTAGCATTAAAGGCGAGCTGTGGTTTTTCTTTACATTATAGCAACGTCATTCTAACGGTAAGCAAAATAGCGAAATAAGTTGCAGTAATTGTAAATGACGAGGAGGTATTCTTGTTTCTGTGTTGGTAACAGGGTCGTAGTCAGGATGGGGCCAGGTGGAGTTGAGCCCCCCCCTGGAAATGTAGTCAATCCCCACCCTGGAAAATATTTTTGGTTTTATAAATCTTTTTTTTGTTCAAAATAAATTATTGTGGAAATTTGTTTTAAATTTTTTGTTTTGCACAAAATTGTATACGACGACAAAAATTGTTCTTTGACATTAAAATTGTATTTAACACAGATTTTTACAGCATATCTTGTGTATATTATGCTATTTACAAAGGTTTTATCTAGTCCAGCGGTTTTCAACCGATGTTAAAAATGTTAAAACATGTTATACCTGACTATTTAGTCGCAGGCACAAAGCACGTAGCCAGGGTTTGGTAAAAGGGGTCCATTGTAAAGAAAAAAAAATAATATTTAATTAATATAATTAATTAATATAATTATTATGGTTAATTAATTACTTAGTTATACTTTTAATAATTAATTTTACTTCTTCAAATGTAATTTTCTTAAAGCTTAGAATTCGGGTCTCACAAAGGAGTTCGGAGGAGAATAGCCCATGGGGCTATCCCGAAACAAATAAAAACGAACGTTGAAAAGTACAAGGTAGCGGTTTGCACTCCCCAAAAAACTTAGTAAGATACTGCATACGCCACTAATAGAGAAAGTAAATGCTTCTAATTTCATCATGAACACAAGTAACAGCTTGTTGGTTGCTTTGAATAATAAATGGGAAAAACATTTTTGTATGAATTTAATTAGAAATTATGCCATTTGTGTCCGTTACACATGTTTGGAAGTCATAAATAAAGTAAAATTACAATATCAACCTTCTTTTCTCCATTAGTGACTATGTCGAAAATTTTGATAGAATTTCTTATCACAAGAATCTAATATAAGCATAATTCGAGATGGTAAGGCAGATTTCTTCGTAGATTAGATTTCCATTTTTCTCACCACAAGATGCACCCTGCTTGGGGTGTTGTTTCAGACATCCTATGTTCACAGTAAACTTTCAGTCTTTTTGATTATTTCTACATTATTCGGTGTATAGTTTTTCGGAAACAACATCTCGATGGCAGATAAATCTCTATTTTGATTGAATCTTTGTTCAAGACTCACAATAAGTCCATCAACAGATGGTAAAAAAACTGGCAGTTGTCTGTTTTGCGTTTTCGTTTGTCTCGGGACATCAATATGAGTTTCGAAAACAGTTTTACCAACAGCTACAGCTTTCTGAAAGATCTTATGAAACTCATTCTTACCTTTATCGCCAGTGTGAAGATTCTTTAATATTTGCAGAATATCTTCACTGAACTTGCCGCAGAAGCTAGTTCGTGCTAAGGATTTTGGAGGTATACTGAAAGTGATAATGTGAGGCTAAAAATGTAGTTACAAACAAGCATAGATACAATAAAGCTTCCTTTCTCCATGGCGAATGGAAGTTGTGACACAGTGCTTGAAAATGACCAGTTATTTTCTGCAAGCTCTTGAAAACTTTGAACTTATATATAATAATAATAAAAAATAATATTATTATTTTTATTATATATATAATACCTTTTTATGTGCACTATTTCATTTGACATTGTTTAAATAAATTTAAATTCAACATCACAACTTCATATATAAGATTTTTGTACTTAACTTGCAATTCTTTAAGCATACGTACGTGTTCTTCCTCCATGGCTTATTCTGATGTGAGTTTTGGAGAGTATACTGAACAATTCATCATTGGTAACATAATGCTGTGTATTCTTCTCTCCTGGTTTTAACGGCACAATTAATTTCTCTTCATCATTAATGTTTAAAACGTCAAAACGCTTTAACCGTCTGTACTCCAAAGGTGTACTGCAGCACTTAGTTTTAGCAGAAATCACTTCGGAAAGTATTTTAGAGCACTTTTCTTGAGAAAAATAAAAACAATTCTCTTCTTGTTTATTCGCAATTAAAGCACGCAACTTTTTTAAACAAAAAAAGATCACGGTTCACTGCAGTAGCCATTCAATATATAAATTAGGGTATCGGATAAAACAAAAATTAAGCAAACGTTGCACGCTCCAACAAACCTTGCATCAGACTGACAAACAGCAGAGTGTTCGAGAGTCAAAATAAAAGAGTAGAACAAAAGATTTGGCGTTTTTTGTCTCCTTTCTGTCTTCTCGTTTCCACATTCACCAAAGCTTATCTGTGCTTGTCGACATACACTGGCGATAGTCCGAATGTCTAATAATATAACCAAATATTCGGTCTTTCACCAACGAAATTGGAGAATGTCGACATTCTCCAATTTTGTTTTTTCACAGTAACACACACACACACACACACACATATATATATAAAGTCATAAAAGATATATGAAATAGTAAAGTGTAGAGTAGAATACTAAGATATACAATATATTAAATGTTGACTAACATTACGAGCTAGTAATGAGGTTTAAAATCACTTTTATAACCGGTTAACGTTCACCTCCAATTACTATATTGTATAAAAACCTGGGCATTTTTTCTTATACAAAATATAGGCATCCACCAAAAATTTTTAACTGTATAAATGGATTTGAAAAAGTGAAAGCACTCTATGTCCCATATGACATAACAAAATTAACAGCAATACAAATTTCAAAAAACGTTTTAAAATCTAAAAATGCACAACGAATATATCAATACTAAACCATAGTACTCACCATACAACAATGCTGAATCTCATCATGACGCACCATAAAAAACATTTTAAAACTATTTTAATATACGGCATATGCTTATGCATTGTGAATGTGAAGTGTGTTTTGTAAATTTTTAATGATCATGTTATTGTGAGTTTATACCAGTTCAGTGAAAAAAAAATGACTTGCAACATTATCAAGATACAAGTGATTACATTCGCCTGATATATACTTGGTGGTCTATTATGAATGTCAAAAGTTTCTTTAAAGGACAGTGCAAAAGAAATGTATTTCAAAAACCACTTAATATGTGTGAAACTGATGAGAAGAGTATTTTTTTGAATAAATTCCTAACCTGGTTAGAAAAATGGAAAAATTTGAATTATAAAACTGCTGTATTGTCCAAAGAAACATATACTGCTTTGAAATATACAACTCACTGTATATTATCTTCCGATGAATAATTATAGTCAGCCGGAATTCTTCACTCTGCAGTGGCGATGAATATAACTCTACGCAGCTGTGGCGTATGATTTTGTAGCTCGTGAGCGAATCGAGAATTTTTGGAGCTTTAATAAAAACTTTCCAAGTGGAGCCCGTGCGATACTTTCAAGTAGGAAGGTTGTGAGTCTTCCCACCTGCGACTTTGCTTGCCCTCAAGGCTCTGACAGAACTCCAAGTTCAACGTTAAGTTGAGACGTCCTCTTTCCTTCGCTGCTCTCGCTGTTCTTTCCTACTTTCTTCTCTTACTATCCCCAGCACGACCCTCAAGTCAATGAAATTAAATTACACAATCCACTCACAGGATTATTCGTTTTGACAGTACATTGGCTGTTGCTATCTATGCAAACCATACTGCTGATCTCTGATAGGTTTCCTTTCGCGGGGCGGTCTACTGTTTTTGAGTTTAACTACGCCCTGAGTTTACGATACTAGAATTGACAAACAAGCCCCTAATCAAAGTTGACATTTTATGGGATTTTCACTGTTTATTTTAGCCTGGCTATGGCGCCTAAACCCATAAAACGTCGTCTGGCTTTATTTTTGTCTACCCATGCTTACTTTGTACAAATACGCAGAATATATTTGGCAAACTAATATTCTCCTGTAATAATACGTTAATATCCACACAAAATGATTTAAAGAACAACGTAATTCAATATGGCTGACGAGCACTCCATACCAATAATTTGAAATAAAGGTTACATTTTAGAGCACAGTACCGGTTTCTTGCCAACAACTTTCATTCTGGGACGTTATGATGGATTATCCCAGAATTATATAATTTAAATAAATAAATAGCTCAGAGTTGTTTGGAGCTTTCGCTTTATTTCCCGCCGCCATTGTTGTTTACGAATGAATTTTCTATCTGCATTATACTGATGACTACCTATTTATATTATACCTTTTGGTTACTTCATTAGACATAATGCCAATACCGAGGCATTATTGAATTTTTTTATTGTTTTTGGTTATAAAAGCGATAACCACAGAGCTGCTGAACGCTGGCGAAGCCTCCACTACATATTGATGGAGCGTGTAATTGTGCCCTGTACCCTTTTGGTTACATAGACATGATACCGATATCGAGACTTTAATGAGTTTTTTTATTGTATTTTATGAATATAATAAGATAACTAAAATAATCGTGATATTAAAATAATGGTATCGAGAGTCGCCAAAGCGACGAAAACTCGCCAAATCACTTTATGGGCGGTGGTACCTTGTTCTAATAATTTGAAATAAATTGCAATTTTACATATACTGTAATGTATAGATATTCAAATATGTGCTTGAGTCCCCCCAAGAATTTGGAAAACTCAACATTGATGTTTGCTGTCTTAAATCAAATCTCCAAATTTAAAGCCATTTTTCTCTGTAATTTTTTTTAATGTATTTTGCATGTTGCGCGCAGGATATTTTCTAAACTACACAAGATAATGTTATGAAATTTCGACAAAAGGTAAACCATATGTATAGCATTTTAAAGATGTAACATTTAAACCATTTTTTTTTAATTTAGGGTCAGTTGTCTAGTTCACAGCTTATTACTTCTTCGAAATTTACATTTTTCGTAAAAAAAAAATTTTTTAATAAAATATGCACTTTTTTATATTTTTTGCTTTCATATTAAAACTACAATTATTTTAAAAAATACAAGATATAAATAAATAATGAATATGAAAATTTTTTCATTTTAGAGTGCGCGCAAGCCCGAATGAGCCTGGAAGAAAGAACTAGCCTTAGTCCGGAAGAGATATATTGCCTGTTAGAGTTCTGCTTGAATTCCACGGTTTTCGGCTTCAAGGGTAGATTTTACCGACAGAAGAGGTGTACGGCGATGGGGTCACCTGCTTCGAGTGTGGTGGCAAATTTGTGTATGGAGGCATTTGAAAACAGTGCTTTAGATGAGTGTACTTACTGTGTCAAGGTGTGGAAGCAATACGTCGATGATACGTTTGTTATCCTACCAAGGTCTTCAGTTGCTGATTTTCATCTCTATTTGAACAGCTTGAACCCTCATATTCAATTTACGTTAGAGGAAGAAGATAGAGGTTCATTACCCTTTTTAGATGTTCGGATAAATAGAGATGTGGATGGGCGACTGTTGACTACGGTGTTTAGGAAACCAACACATACTGATAGGTATCTTGACTTTCGTTCTCATCACCCGGCATCACACAAAGCATCTGTCATTAGAGCCTTGCACCGACGAGCCTTTACACATTGTTGTAATGATGACCTTCGCAATGTTGAATTACGACGCAACAAAAGCGTGTTGAAAAAGAACGGTTACCCGACTAAATTTATCGCTCGTAACCAATGTGGTGTTAGTGGTGGAAACAGGAATGTAGAGGATGAGACTAGGAAGACATCAGTGGTTTTGCCATATGTGGCGGGTGTCTCAGAAAAGCTGTCTCGAATTCTCAGTTGTGTGAATGTTAAGACCTACTACAAACCTGTCTACACCCTGCGTGATCTATTACTTAAAGTTAAGGATCGCGTCCCTGAGGAGGAAAAATCTGGTGCTATTTACCAAATACCGTGTGGAGACTGTGACAAGGTGTATGTTGGACAGACGGGAAGATCGATACGTCTACGAGGGAAGGAGCATATGCGTGCGGTAGCTAGGGGAGACGATTCAAACCAGTTGGCTGAACATGTCTTCAGGGAGGGTCACGAACCAGATTGGCATTCGATGAAAATATTACATCAGAATGTGACGAATCTGGGGAGTAGACTTTTTCTGGAATCATGGGAAACCTACGGTTTGAGGAGTCGTGCAATAAACATCGCAAAACCTCTACCAGAACCTTACAGGATTTTTGCAAAACCTCGAGTTGGGGGTGTTCATCTGACATCGTCGGGTGCGGGGGCTTTCCCGGCGAGGGTTTCCCCAGCTGGAAATGCTCCGCACCAGATGGCGTCAGATGGGGATTCCCAACATGCGGGTATATAAGCTTAGGACTTTCACGAACTCTTCATTCTGCCTTCACTTGACAAAGGGATCAGTTGGCTCCCGAAAAATCGTGTTTTTAAACCTTACGCCAGTGTCGAAATAACTGTTTGTTATGGAATCTCCTGGTGAAACTCTGTATTGTTTCGTTATGTGAATGAAATCTTTATAAACATCTTCTGCGGGAGTTACAAATTTATACCCATATAAACAACAGCTGAATTTTTTTTCAAATGATATGTAAAAAAGCACTAAAACAAGTTATTCTTAAAAGAACGAATTTTCTTTTAAATGTGTAATATTGATATCTGCGGGAAAAAAAAATATAGATATTCAGTTTTATATGTAATATATATATTTTTTTAATTGAAATGAAATTCTTTAAGAGAAAGGAAATTTTAAGTTTGTATTGAAAAAATAATGGCGAATAAAAAAAATATTTTTTTTTTAGTTCGATAATCTGTTTAATGTAAATTAAAGAATCTTAGCTTTTAAAATTTTATTTTAGAAAATGGAGAATATGTAAGGTTTTCGAAGGCTGTAATTTTTGTTTAAAAAAAAAAGAAAAAAGGTAAAACGTGTATGAAAATTCAAAAGATTATGTATAAATGGTTTTTTATTGAAATTAAGTATAATTTTGTTCTATTATAAATCGGAAACAAATCAACTCATGATTTATAGTTTTTGTTTAAAAAAAGAAAAAAGGTAAAACGTGTAAGAAAATGAACAATATTATGTATAAGTGGTTTAATATTGAAACTAAGCGTTGTTTTGTCTATTACAAATCGGAAACAAGTCAACTCAAGATTTAAAATAAGCCTTGGAGAAAATTTATAGTATTGAATTTATGGGAGAAGGATTTATAAGAATATCTGACAAACTCTTAAGAAAAAAAGAAAATGAAACATAATTTTAAAGCTGTCCTTTGAGAGAGAGAACATACGTAAAAATTTTAGTTAAAAAATAAAACAAAGGAAAAACTTTTCAACGAAATGTAAAGTGCAAATAAAATGATTCCTTATTGCAATTAAATGATGCTTTTTCAAAGTATTTGTACATAATATACATATGTTATATGCGAAAATGATTTGTCTCATTTTTAGTTTGTGAACAGAATTTGTATTTTTGGAGAAAAATGTGTAAGGTTAAATTATAAACCTGTATTTGAAAATATTGGCGAAGGTGAATATTTTTACGTAATGAAATCAAAAAACAACCCGATTCATATTCTAAAAGGTAAAAAAAATATATATTTATATCAAGTATTTAGACACATCCGCCTGAAGCAACACAAATTTATGAAAAGATATTTTCTATGATGATAGAGACCCACATAAATTATGTCCGTGTACGATATCTTTTAAGAAAACTAATGAAATTTTCTCTCGTGTTTAAAAAGATAAAAAAAATTAAGGTTGCAACTTCGTTTAATTTTATCCTTAGTTAAGAATAAAAACAGATATTTTTATTTTTAAAATTGCAACTTTAGTGAAAGAATAGATAAGAAATGTTTAGGTTTGATAATGTGTTTAACGAAAATTAAGAAAATAAATTTAGGGGATTTAAACGTTGATTTAAAAAATTAGGTTTGTAGCTTCGTTTAACCATATTTTTAGTTAAGAACAAAAACAGACTTTTTTATTTCTAAAGTGCATCTTTGGTTTAAAAATAGGTAAGGAATATTTTAGGTTTGATAATATGTTTAACGAAAATTAATAAAAAAAACTTAGGTGTTTTAAATTTTCATGTAAACAAAAAATAAATTTGTAACTTTGTTTAATCATATTCTTAGTTAATAATAAAAACGAATATATTTTTTATTTTTAAATTTTACATTTGGTGAAAAAACGGATAAGGAATATTTTAGGTTTGATAATATGTTTAACGAAAATTAAGAAAAATAAAACAAACTTACGTGTTTTAAATTTTAATTTAAAAACAATGAATATGTAAACTTTTCTAAGATTGATGTTTTCGTTTAATTTTATTTTTACAGGGAAATCAGGAAAGATCTTTATGTAATCTAATCCTGTAATGTTGAAGGGATAACGTGATGATATACCGTAAGAACTTCTCGAAAAAAGCATGTAGGTTCCGACGTAGCATGACCTTTGCTATCCTTGCGCCATAAGACAATAATAACATCACTTGATCAAAAAGCTTCTTCTCCCCTTAATGGTGCCAAAGCTGAAGAGATACATCGCCTTTATAGATTTTAATTTTTATCTAAGAAGAAATCTGAAATGAGGAAAATTCTACATGTTGAAAAAGCAATGAAGATATGAATATGTATAACTTACCTTTTAAAAAAAATTGTATAGTTTTCATCAAATTCCAAGAAACTATTTTGATATACGTTAGTCTATCAGAAAAAGTTGTCTTAAAAAAAACCTTACAATTGTGATCGTCGTAATGACTATCATATACTTTATTAAGAAATGTTAGAAAATCACATGAAAATTCTTATAACGTAGGAATAAAACAGACTCGCGGACTTTTATAAAAGCTAAATACTCTTGTCTATAGCAAATGTCTGTAAGAGGGGAAATTGATTCTGAAGGCATATAAGAATACTTCTGTGAATGTTTGTGTGTGGGTGTGTGTTTGAAAAAGTAGAAAATCAGAATTCAATTTTTTGGAAGTAAAGGAAATAATTTTGTTAAAAGTAAAGGATAGGCCCTAATATGTAGAAATATTAAAGTCATAAAAATTAAATAGAAGGATATATTGTACGGAAAAAGAGAAACCTGATAGATGATTACTGTCGGAAAGAAAAAAAATCTCACCATACTTTTTGGGACAGTAGGCTCATATTTTAGGAAAACAAAAGCCGTTCTAGTGAGACGGACGGGGATGGAAAATAGGAGTGTGTATTGACTCAATAAGAAACTTGTTCTTATACAAATACAGGAAACCGTAACTTTATAAATATATGAGCATTTTCAGTTAAACTTTAACCTCTGAGAAACATCTACGCGGCCATGAAGAAGAAAAAAGGTTCTTTTTGAAAATACCCTCTGGCGGGGTCTATCCGTGTAAAATCTAATAAATATCGAGTAATACCGAAAGGCTGGGCAGGTCGGAAGCCGATGAATAGCCGTCTACTATCATAAAATATCAGGGGATATGTATAATAGGGATGAATGCAAAATAGTATCTTTTTAGAAAAACGTTCAATGCGAAATCCACCTTCGGAAAAGGGTTTATTATGGTAAGAGGATTTCGTAAGACGTAGAATGCCTTACAGTGTGAATTGTAGAAATGTAGAAAATTTAATATAGGGTAAGGGGATTTGTTGCTACAGCAATGTATCTATAAGAAATCAAAGAAAAGAAACATCTATACAGGGCAATAGATAATTTGAAAGTCTTATAATATATAGAAACCTTCACAACAGATTCGCTTGCCGTTGCCCCTTGATTTCTCCTATGAACATTGAATGGAATTTCAAAAGGGGGTGGGAAGAGAAGAACATGATCTTTGACATTGCACCTAACTGGGAATTTTCTTTCTTGATTTTTTTAAATCATACACATGTAAAAAATAATGAATAAAATAATAATAATAGAACAATACTACAAATAAATATAAAATAATATAAAAAATTAGGCGAGCGCCTCGGGAATTTAAAACAATCTTATAAAAACCGTTAAAAATAACTATAATTACGAAAAAAAACCGAATTGTAGACCTAAATATAACTAGCATATGGATGTAACTTCAATTATACGGAAAAAGGGGTAAAAAATAAGAAAAACGATACACGAATTTATAACAGATGCTAATTCGTTAGTGATATTTACGAAATAAATCGTTTAGGAAAAACCGGTTTGAGGCTTAAACTATTACATTTTATGATGGAGTAAAATAAAATGACGGCGCAAGCATATTGAGAATTTAAAAGAAACTAGAAAAATCGTTAATTAATAATAATTATGATCGAAAAATGTTAAAAAATCGGATTTAGTTTCGGAATATAACTGGCTTATAGAAGCAAATGGAATTATATGGAAGAACGATGAATAGAATAATGAAAAAAAAAGATACGCGTATTTAAATCAGATGCGAATTCACTAATTAGTGATGGTTGTAATAAAACCGTGAGGAAGAACTGCTTTGAAGACTGAACTTTTACACTGTATGAGGGAGTAAAATAAGAAAACGGCGTGAGCACATCAAAAAAATAAAAAAAAATATAATAAATCTTTAATTAAAAGTAATTACGATAGAAAAACTATATAAGAAACGGGGTATGGTTTGGAATACAACTACTGTATGGAAATGCTATAATTATATGGAAGAATGTGTAAAAAATAAGAAAAAGAGGTACACGAAATTATAACAGATGCTAATTCGTTAATTACTAATAATTATAAAAACTTAGAGGGCAAAAGCTGAATTTCAATCTTAACTATTACAATATATGAATCACTGAAGTTAGAAAACGGACACTATTATATATAGCACTAATTAGCGTTAATTACAATATGAAACTTAAGGATGGAAGAGAATCCAACAGTGAGTATCTATAAAAGATAATACACGAACACAGATAATAAACAGGGCCGTACTCTCAAAGGGAAAAATACTAGTGAATTAACAGGTTTAAAAATCACTAAAATACTCAGAGGGTGTAAAACCTCATTAGTTAGCAATAATTACGATATTAAATTACAAAAATAGGATTGGCGCCCGGAATATAACTTGCAGATTAAAATAATTATTCAGCGTACGAGGAACTACGATACGAAACGGGTGCTATTATATATCTCACTAATTAGCGTTAATTACAACATAAAAGTTAAAGGGGGAAAAATCCAACACTCAGGTGTCTACAAATATATAAATAATAAACAGGGCCGTATTCTTATAGGAAAAAACAATAATAGATATTTAACAGGATTAAAAATCACTAAAATACCAAGAGGGACATACGTACTCCGAGGCATACTCTTATAGGAGCAAACAATACTAGTTAATTAACAGGATTAAACACACTACCACAGAGGCAGGAGGGACATACCGAGCCTCCGACGAAGGGGGAAAGTCGGACGGGAGCACCGTGCGCCAATGGGGGGGCGGCACGGGGGGTAAAATGTGACCAGGTTGAGGTGGATACTACTAAAGTGTCACTTTATGACACGTTATATTGCAATTTTTCTTTAGGCAAAATAAGCCCAATTATAGTACGAAAAAAAATATTTTGGCAATCATAGTAAATGTACTCACAGTATGAGAATGTTTCATACTGTGAAACATTCTCATACTGTGAGTATGAGAATGTTTCAAGCTGAAACAATACTGTACAACGGAGGAGAATAAATTATTAATTAAAACACACAGATTTCGCTTATTAAATTGACAATACAAGCTTAGTCTTATGAGGCTTAATTAAAAATTTAATATTTTTAATGTCGATACTAACTTATTGAATGTAAAAGATCATTGTACTAAATTAAAATTACCTATTTCTCAATCCACCCTCTTGAATTTACCTAAAACTCTATTCCGTCAATTATATCAGCAAGTGCTGTCGAAACTTTCAATACTTCAAAAAAATTTTAATTTAGTGAACATTTTCAAGAAATTCGTTAGAAAGTTTAGTGGCGAAATATTTTTTAAATCGGTTGATTTTTTAGCGCTCCTCATCAAATCGTTCATCAATCATTTTCTTGTGACTTGGGAAAAAAACGTACTATCATTAACATTTAAAATTCAAAAAAAGTTTACGTATGCTCTCTTCGAAATCATTAAAACCTTCAAAATGCTTAACACAAAAATTGTTTTTTTTTTTATCATCTGTTTATTCACAGAGACAGCTGATGAAAATGTGGAAGCAAGCGATCCAATTAAAAATATTTTTGGTTAGTGACTTGATTATTATCTGAGCTTTTGAGAAAGGCATTCATAAGAAATATTTCAATTTTTTTTAATGAATTGATAAAAAAAGAATTAAAAACAAAATACATTTATTTTAGGGCAAAAAATATATCAAGCTTTCCGAATTACGAAAGAAGATAGCTTTTTTTTAGGTGGGAAATTATTAATTTTATTGTTTCTTTATTATTCGTTTTTATAAAGTTATTAATTTCAATGAACGCATTTTTGGCATGTGTAACTCCAGAATTATAAAAAAAAAACTTTACTTTTTTTTAGCAAGGATCAAATGACACATTTAACAGAGCGAAAAATGTGTTCTACAATTTTTATAAATTATGTTTGTTTAGAAATAATTTTGTTGAAACGACATACTACATCATAAACGTAATTGAAACAGATTAAATTTATTATAGGTCATTTCAACTGAGCACCGCATACTTTAGCCAGCAAATGCAGGACTGTGACCTACGACCTTTCCTGCAAGATGGTTGGGCCGGAAAAAACAATCGGCTAACCACCCACGACCTCCAGCTTGTTCCCGATTTTTGATTTCTGCTTGTGTAGTTACATCAAAAGCTTTATTTAGTGATCTTTGTAATTTCCGACGTTGACCTTGCTGCAAGGGTGATTGAAGTAGTAGCACGTGTTCCCAAGCGTCCAGGCATTTTTGAACGCATTCGTCAATACATGCGTTGACGTTTACGAAACATGCGTAACTGCAGATGGCAAGGACCTTAACCCTTTCTCTACTAACGGAATACCTATGTCCTAACCAAAAGAAAAAAATAGTAATGAAAGGGTTAAACAACTACACTAACACTATGATAAAAAATTGTAATCGATACTTGTAATTGTTATGTCTCGTAAATCTGTATTTTACACCTTATCTGAATTTGTTTCTTTTCTTTTTTTTAGCTGAATTACTCTAAAGTGGCGTTTGCGGACTCACGTTTCAAAACCGTGGTGTTTTTGTATGCCTGACTGGACCTTAAAGTTGGTCTAAGACGTTTGGACTACCCTGCATAAAGTGAATTTAAACAAAACGTAATAAAAACGTGTGAATATATGAAATTAAAAAAACAACGAAAATGAAACTTCACTCTTCTAATAAACTATTATTTCTTTTTAACGAATACATATTTGACTTTATTTATATAAATCGAACACTACGCAGATTAAATTAAACAACAATATTAATCAACGTTTATTGGCGTAGTGATACCAGCGCCGATGTTATGGCGTGATTAGATGGTGAAACGTTCGAAAGAAAATAAATATTTCTGCCTTCGGTGGGACCTGAAGTGGATGTGGAAGGTCGTGGGTTCAGGTCCCACCGAAGGGAGAAATATTTATTTTCTTTCGAACGTTTCACCATCTAATCACGCCATACCATCAGCGTTGGTATCACTACGCCAATAAACGTTGATTAATATTGTTGTTTGAGATATTTAACTACTGAATTTAAAATTACATCCTCTTAAACTATATTTTTACTTGATTTTTAATTTATACTTTTCTTTTTTCTTTGCATTATTTGTTCTAAATGAGAGGTTTAGAAAATCCTGAACGTTCAAACATAGAAGTAATAATTAGCACGAAGTTTTTATTGTAAACTACAACCAAAACACAAAAGCCGTCCGTAGTGTGAAAACGACGCATACTGCAAAAATAATTATTCAAAATAGTTACCCGTGCTCTTAAAACAGCTAATTCGCATCTCTGCATTATAATATTAAACGATTTTTTAAATATTATAATGCAGAGATGCGAATTATCAAAAAAAATTATTTTTAAATGAGTTGCAATTCCAATTTAGTTAAATAAAATTCTATTTAAAAAAAGAAAATTCTTTGTTGATATTTGATTATTATATTAGAATTTGGCGTTTGTCATGGAGATTAGAAATAACGTGCACTTCCAAAGAAAAATGAGTGAGGGCAAAGTCAACAATTTGTCTTGTTTTAGCGACGCCAATCGGTAAGCAAATTTGTAAAACTTTCAACGTCAATTTATCCACTGAGTGGCGATAATCTATGTTTCAAAAAGTGACGTCTGAGTTTAAAAGAATTTTATAAATTAGTTTTTGGAATAATACATCTTTTATTTCATTTCATGTCAAGTACTCGCGTATTTTTAAGTTGAAATATGCATCTAAGTTAACGTAACAAATAGGAAAAGTATTTTCGTTCAGGAATTTGTAAGAAAATAAAAGTATTTTATTGGAATGAAGAGAAATTGGCTGTTCATTTAAGAAATTAAATTTAAAATATTCAAAAACAGCTTTTAACAATTGAAGTTAAATACAATTTAGGATTTGCCCGATTATATATTTCTTTACATGATCTACTCTCTCTCTCTCTCTTATTGTCCCTTAAAGACGATGCAATAAGGCTTGCTTCACTTTAGGCAGCCCTCTTATAATCGCTTTATATGTTCGCCCTCACGACCGCTTTTACTGTAGTTTAGGTCATCAAACCACAGCTTAATTATACTTGTAGTTCGTTCACGAAAAGTAGTCCGATGGTACCGTTAGAATTAACGGGAGTTGACATCACAAACGGCCTAGCCGATTACATCAAAGGGGTTTACGTCATTATATAACTTCTTTTTAGCGAACGTTTGTCTGGGCCAAAAACCACTTCTGAAATGACGTCCTCCCCTCTGCTGTAACCGGCCATGCCGTTTGTCACGTCAGCTCCCGTTATTTCTAACGGTACCATCGGTCGACTTTTCGTGAACGAACTGTACATTATTCGGATTCAAATAGTTTTCTCTCGTGCATTTCACTGTAACCGTTTAGAAATAATTTTAAAATAAAGAAGTGAAAAGTATATCATCATGCAATTAGTTCAAAAATACATCTTGCAGGACCATTCATTATGACAACTGAATTTGCGCGGTCCCTTACAGGCCATTCCATATAATTTCCGCTGCACATTAATCATTTTAAACTATTAATAATGGTTATCCTATACATCTAGCTGTTAATATTCACCAAGTACAAAATAAACCTTTATATAGGTGGGTGTCTTACTTATTTTAAAATATACCACCATAGCGCACCACTCGATGATGATGATGATGATGGTGGTGGTGGTGATGATGATTATTATTATTATTATTATTATTATGACAATTGTAATTATATGAACAAGGACTGTAATGAAACAAGGAAAAATATATTCTTTGTGTTCATTGCCAGTTTCGTATTCGTTAAAAAAAAATTAATTTATTCTCTCACCAATACCGATACCGTTGTGTAACATCTTCGTTTTGAATGTCAACTTTTATACTTTGAAAACGTTTCCCATGTATATTGAAAATACATTTAAGCAACAGTGGATTCAAATTGGGAAATATTGGGAAGAAAATACGTATCTAAAGTAAAAGTAATGTAGATAAGAAAACAACAAAAACGTGTGTTTTTGTTAGAGCGATAATTAAAGCTCTTTACCTTCCTTAGGTCCATGTCAATTGCTATCTTTCCGTGGACAGGATGCTGAATTTCATTTTTATCGAGGTGTATACTCTTTACGTTAAGATGCTATTATCTTTCGTAAAGTTAGTATAAGATAGCGAATAATTTATATGACAAGTATGAAAATTTTAAACTTATATCAGAAAGGTGAAAACTGCTATAATAATCCAGAAATTTGCTCCTGAACTCAAATCCGCATGCAAGATACTCTTGATTTAAATTAACTTCCCCTCCTATAAAATTAAAAGGTTAGTAGAATTGTAATTTATTCGTAAGGGGGAAGTGATTTACAATGCTAAAAAAATTATCGTGGTTTAAATATAGGATTAACTACACTCTAAAAAATGCCTGTTAATTTACTCTTTTTCGGTTTTTCCAGAAGGACGAAATCTGTCTTTCATTGAAAATGCATTTAGTCTGCTTTACAAATGCTCTCTTGGCAACACTCTGTTGAACGCATGCGTACTAGGAGGGGAACATCTGGGCTTTGTACATCGATTTAAATAGGGACTTTAGGTGAATTTTATCAGCTAATCATCGGTCGAACGGTTAGAGCATCCGTTTACGAACCAACAGGTCGTGGTTTCTGCTTCCGGGATGGGGAAGGAAAAAAAAGACTTCTTTGTATTAACATGGAAAGCACAGTGGCTGTAATGTGAATAAATACCAACTTATACCACTATGTGACGTATTTAATTTAAATTCTTATTTATCAAAAACAATAAAATAAATACCAATTCATACCACCAGCCGGCGTATGTAATTAAGAGTGGTTTTGATAAGGTCGATGGTCTTTTTTTTAGGGTCAAAAGTCGGGAAACTTTCCTGCTTCTCGGTTGGCGCCATAGTTAACCATATACTACTATTTAACGGAAAATTTGTTAAAAAATAGAAAAATCCTGGTAACTCAGCTGCCATGACTTTTTCTGTTAATTTACAGAGTTTTTTTTACAGCGTATTTACAATAGTTTCAACTGCGCAATTTGCAACCGTTTATTATTCAGGATAGTCATAGGAAAGATACCCACTCTTGGGGTGCCTTTTTTTTTCCCAGAAGAGGGCTCTTTTTTCTCAGGAACAGACATCAAAGAGAGAAAGTGATTCACTAAACAAAAAAGAAAGTATTGGATACTGAAACTAAAGGCAGAGAATCATGATGAAGGAGAGTCAAATCCCATAATGCCATCAGGTTGAAAAAGGAAAATTTATCAGAATTATATTATTAATGTTGTGTTTATATATTATATCCCAGCTGCTTAGTTTGTTGATGACCATTTGACTTGTTTTAAATTCTGTGTCATACTTGCCATGTTCCTGAAATGATCAAAATTAGCAATTAAAATACTTTAATTATGATACCTTTTTGATAAATTATTATTTGTTTCGACTGAATTTTCCTTCTTTGGCGCAAAATGGCCCTTGCTGTCCTTGCGCCATGATAATACGACCAACCATTCTACTAAGTTTGTTTAGCACTATAACGTTTCTCTATATTTTATTGTAAATTATGCCGATATACTATTTTTAAAACATAGTATATTTTCAGTTATACTTATCCTTTATTTCATGCTCATAAAGTCTCCTCTCTCTTTTTTCTTTTCCTTCTTGAGTTATAGTCTTTAATGTACTTGGGCCTTCTTAATTATCGTAGCTTTTCTTTCTCATTCTCTCTCTGCCATTCTTTCTGTTTCCCATGTTTCTTTCCCATGATTTTATCCATTCCTCTCAGCCATTTTTTTCAAGGTTGATCCACTTTTTCCAGCTTCCTTTGGGTTAATTCTTGTAGCTTATTTAACGATTCTAGCATCTCCCGTCCCTTCTACATATCAGAGCCGTATAAGGTTTTGCTTTCCTTCTTGTTTCTCTCATAATATAATTTACAATTTATTCGAGGGACATAGTTTACATTTGGAGATTACCCACTGTTGAATATATATATATGCATTGCAATAAAAAGTATGAAGAAAGGAAGAGCCCCTGGCGATGATGGCATTACATTAGATATCCTAAAAGAAGCTGGAGAATATGTAGAAGACATACTTGCAAAATTCTTTACCAAATGTCTTAACAGCGGTAACATACCAAACCAATGGGATTCTGCAACAGTAATTCTTTTGCATAAAAAAGGTGATAAAGAGGATTTGAAAAATTACCGACCAATTAGCTTGTTACCTGCTATTTATAAAATCTTCACAAAAGTGCTAACACATCGCCTGCAGAAAAAATTAGATGCAGCTCAACCAAGAGAACAAGCTGGATTTCGAAGTGGATTCAGTACAGTGGACCATATTCAAGTATTAAGAGAATTAATTGAAAGAACACATGAATATGAACTTCCATTGTGTGTTGCATTTATTGACTATGAGAAGGCCTTTGACTCTATTAAAACATCAGCAGTCATCAACTCTTTAAGATCAACAGACATTGAGGATGTGTACATTGACATGGTGAAACGTGTGTATAAAAATGCAAGTGCAAAATTTCGGTTACATAAAGATACCAAAACTATCAAACTTGGCAAAGGTGTGAGGCAGGGAGATACCATTTCTCCAAAACTTTTTACTTCAGCTTTACAGATGATTTTTCAGCAGATAAATTGGAATGACAAGGGAATAAAAATAAATGGTGAATATTTAAATCATTTGCGGTTTGCTGATGACATTGTTATTTTTTCAACGAACCCATCAGAACTCCAAGACATGGTACAGGAGCTCTCAACTAGAAGTAAAGAAGTTGGACTCAAGATGAACCTACAAAAAACTAAGATCATGTTCAATAATTTCGTAGAGGAAACAAAAATACAAGTTGACAACATTGAGCTAGAAATTGCTGATTCATATATTTACCTTGGCCAGCTGATTTCAATGGATGGCAACATTATGAAAGAACTCAACAGACGTATTAAACTTGGCTGGAGTGCATTTGGAAGAAACAGTTTTATCCTGAAGGGGAAATTGCCTTTGTGTCTAAAAAGAAAGGTCTTCAACCAGTGTGTATTGCCAGTCCTCTCTTATGGATCAGAGACATGGAGTCTAACAGTTGGAGCAATACGAAAGTTACAGACAACGCAAAGGAGCATGGAGAGGTGCATGCTTGGAATAACTAGGAGAGATCGAAAAAGAAACACTTGGGTGAGAGAGCAAACTAGAGTAGAGGACATCATTGTTAAAGTAAAAGGGCTGAAATGGCGATGGGCTGGGCATATTGCAAGAAGAACTGATCAACGATGGACAACAGAAATTCTGAACTGGATTCCAAGAGACCACCGAAGACCTAGAAAACGTCCTCAAACTAGATGGGTGGATGAAATAAGAAAACAGGTTGGGGTGACGTGGAAGCGAATTGCTCAGGATAGAC
>QLNU02015003.1:34825421-34843860 GCA_006491805.2 Dysdera silvatica | reverse complement strand
CAACGTCCATTCATTCAATGAAGCAAAACGCATGATTCAGCGGAGATCCAAATTCGATGCTGCCATACAAATTCAAGCCATTTCTTTCGATGCACTTTCATTAGGATAGATGCAGTAACTATCTATCTACATTGGTGCTCATACGCATCAGGGTTTCATGAACTGTAGTTTTAGGAGGCGACTTTTAGGAGGCAAGTTTGATAGTCCTCTAGTTCATTTTGGCGGCGTGCTGTTGCTCCACTTCAGCACGTTTGTCAGCACTCACACACATTGGCAGTCGACGTTCATCTCCCACATCAATGACATATGACTCTCCGCAGTTTCCAAATCATCATTCGATATGGTTACATTGATCCTATCATCCTAAACTTTAACATTACCAGCACGCGAATAGTTCACAAACTGCTATGCTTCAGAAATACTGTTGCTCTTAGCCCGAAAGCCTACAATCATCCCTTTTACAAATCAGATGAATCTCTCTTTTCGTTCATGATAGCAACAAGGCATTTGTTTCCAGAATGCCTACAGCTCACCTTACAAACTAGCTTTTGAAATATATGTATTACTTTGCTTACGCCCTTCTGACGTCAAAGGTAAATGCTGGTCACATTAGTGTGACTCAAATGTGTATACAATAGTCTAATGTAAAAACATGATCGACAGATTAAGCATGGAAGATTTATAGCTGCAGAAGATTCTTCTTCTTCTTTCGCTTTGCCATTTCCCATGTTATATGGGGTCGGCGTTATGGTCCTTTAATCTTCTCTTCCACAATCTTCTATCCAATGCCTCTTCTCTACTCCATCCATACTCTTCCAGATCTTCGGTCACTTTATCCTTCCATCTCAGACGTGGTCTTCCCCTCTTCCTCTTACCCATTACCACCAGCTTATCCAATACCTTTCCCCACATATTCCTCATTTCACCGTTCCATATGCCCAAGCCATCTTAACCTATGTTCTTGTATTTTTCTTCCTATGGGTCCAACCTTGACCGTACCTCTAATTAGGTTATTCCTTATTTTATCCCTCCTTGTAACACCATTCATCCACCTCAACATTCTCATCTCAGCCACTTCCATCTTCCTTTCATGCGCTCTTGTAATTGGCCACGTATCCGCCCCGCATAACATTGCAGGTCTGACCACCTGGGATTACAGCGCCGCCTCCGGCGGCCACCCTTCCCAATGAAACCCTTGCAAAAAGAAGAAGTAGGTCTGACCACAGTTTTGTACAATTTTCCTTTCATCCTTCCGCTTACTTTCCTATCACAGAGCACTCCATTCATCTTTCTCCAATTTAACCACCCACATTGGATTCTGTGTTGTATCTCTGTGGTCAAAACTCCATCGCAGCCTATGAACGATCCAAGATACTTAAATTTTTGTGCCGATGGTAATCCTTCATCTTGTAGACCTATGCTACTTACGCTTTCTCCATTTAGTGCCACATATTCTGTCTTTGTTCTGCTTATCCTCAAACCTCTAACACTTTCCCCCATTCCTCGGTTTTCCTTTCTACTTTTTCACAGGATGTTTCGCATAGTACAATGTCATCTGCAAACAGCATACTCCATGGTGCATTACAGTTTACGTCTTTCACTAAAACATCCATTATCAGATCAAATAAGTAAGGACTGAGAGCTGAACCCTGGTGCAGTCCAACCTTTACCGGGAACCCTTCTGTCAAACCTACACTACTCCTAACCTGAGTCTTCACTCCTTCGTACCTTTCCTTCACTTTTTTTCACTTAGAAATTCTTTCAAGTACAAATCACTATTAGGAACACGTGTAAAGTGTAAAATATTGCAAAAATCAAATGCCAACATTTCTACACTTAAACACATGCGTTTTCAGTAAATAAGTCTTGCGATATTTCTCCCAAATCTAAGACACTAAATTCTAAAGATTCAAACTGAAAATCTGTCTTACGAAAGTTTGTTGTTATAGATCTATCAGTTCTTGCTCTTATTGAGAATTATGAATGGTAAACGACTGTACTACATTTCCGTAAGTTTGGTCATAGAAGGGACGAAATTTAACATTACTGAAGTACAAACTCATAATGTTTAAATACAAACATGATCTCAAATTGTAAAATTCCTGTTATCGCTCTCTGCAAAGAATCACTTCGTTTTTCTTAGTTCTACCGATTCTTACAGTTTGAAAACCTAGCGATAATCGTAATTTGTTATTAGCTGCAGAAGATTGGTTTATTAAAATATTGTATTTCTTAATTAGTAGCGTTTGCTGTGATTAATTCATACGCCCTTGTAAGCCCCATACAAAATATAACCTATTACTAAAAATACTAATCTATCATTAAGAATAATGATCCATGAATATAATCTGCGTGCTTATACACTATAATTTATAGGCAAATTTATCCATAGGTAAATAATACGAAGCTCGATCTCTCCTTATTGCCCTGCAATATTTAAATTTTTTAGATTAGTTACATGAATAAATAAAATGTATTTTGGGAGTCGATCCTCTCCCCTTTGCAAAACACACATGGGCATGCATTATACATACTAACACCTTTTACGTGGAACTGAAATCCATAAAATAAAACCAAGTATTGAAATAATGCAGTACAAGATATTTACCGGATTAGTAGCCACGTTGCTGGGGATTCTTATATGATCCCTGCCGGAAGAACATGTAGTAGTGATATAAACATGGCTTCTATTTTACTTCAGACGATATAATAAACCACTGATACAAATGCTCTGTCCAGAGTTTTAAGCTCTCCATATTTTTGTACCAAGCTTAATGTTGGATTAATCCTTCTCGATATTGAAATTGGCAGAACCAAAATGATTAAGCCAATTGAATCAATAAGGAATACAGAGATGTACAAAACAGAAGGAATATAAATTCTTATTTTTGACTTGTCCAACCATCAAAAGAGAAACGAAAACCCAGAAGACTAATACTTCAGAAGGCGATTATATCATGTATAGCCAGCAAGGTAATGCCATTTTCCATGCCTCTAGGGCATGTGTTTGACAATTTTCAGGTCTAAGAATACCATGTTTTAACTAATAAACGTATGTTATAATTTATTAATAATTTATTAATGACAAATACGGATATGAAATAAATCTTTACTTTTAAATGTATTGCAATATGGATGAATTGTAAATGGATTTACTAAAAAAATATATATATAGATGAAATAGTTATAATATTTTTGTCAAGAAATTAATATGCTAGTGTTTTAATTAATATTCAAGTTAATAGTTACTCACACCTTTCACCTTTTCCAGAGCATCAAAAAAGTAACAATTTTCCTTAGTCGTTTCAAATCCTGTAAACATTTTAACAAACTTAATCCATTAAATTGGAGGGCATTTTAATTTTTTGCTAATTAACTAGCTAATGAAGATAATCCAATTATTAATCTTCCAGCAGTTAATTAGTGAAATTTTAATGATCCACCCTTACTAAAAGAATAAAAACAAAGTATTATGTTGATGGTTGATGATAATTATCCGACTGGAACAACGGCTCTTGTATATTGATACATATAAAGGAATAAAGTTAAATTAATTTTTCAATCGGCCATTTCCAGCGGAAAGCAAAGCAAATAATACACTATAATTACATTTTGTTAAAGCCATTCATAAGCAGCTAAGTATTGATATCTTAAATGTATTTTATTTTCCTGTAAACAAAATTCTCAATAATTAGCAGAAATAGAAACCGTGCGTAAAATTTAAAAAAATATCAAATGTCTCCTTTGATCACTCTCTAGTGATTCCTTGCTGTAGTTCTATTATGATAAATGTAAAAAATCACCAATAACTTAAATCTCTTGGTAACTACAATAAAAAATCACCAATAGCTTAAATCTCTTGGTAACTATAATAAAAAAGCACCAATAACTTAAATCTCTTGATAACTATGATAAAAAATCACCAATAGCTTAAATCTCTTGGTAACTATAATTTAGGGTAACAAAAAACTTTCTTTTGAGAGTGATTAATGGAACATATAAATTAACAAAATATAATTTTTAATCCAAATCAACTGATGTGTTAACAGGTGCCCAATTTCCATAAACATGCTTTGCATACGATGCAATACTTTTACAACTAACTGTAAACTTACTTTAACTTCGTTAACGGCTTATAAATTTGTCAATCAGCAACAAAAGCAAACTCTTAGCTTCATAAAAGGTTAAATTGACTGATATTTCAGATCCCCAGGTAGGAGAGAAATACTTATTCCACCAGCTCAACAAATTAATACACGTTTCTTCTCCTTACAGTTGTGGTTTTGGAAGCGGAAAATAATTTTTGTCGCACCATGGTATCTCAATGTTCAACTTCCAATTAGTAACAGCGGACCAATTATAATACGCTACTTTTTTTGTGAGATAAATAAGCATTTCACGAAGCAATGAACATTGTGACAATTTTCTTCATTAGCAAAAGGCAATAGTGTTAATATGAATTCCCAGATTTGCGATAAAACCAAAGATTAATTATATTAAGTGCGCAGAATATTTATTACTAAGAGCAACAATCTAACAAAGTTCTTTAAAAGGACTGTAGTGTATAAAATAATAATAAAACTCCCTCCTTTTGTCCTTCAATTAGCCCTGAAAAGAAATATCCTGATCTTATATTGAAATTACATAATTAAATGATATATACTTCATTTAATTACGTAATTAAATGAAGTATATATCTTTACATTTCTCCAAAGTTAGTTGCTCATGTTGAAGTCAGTCATAATTTTGGGACATAACAATCGTAGTTTTAATGAATATTTTTTCTGTCGGCGTTCTTTATCCTTGCATACTATTCAAATTGGAATTTGAATCATCATTTGCCAGTAAATGGATGAATGAATGAATGAATATCTTTCTCATTTGTTTTCTGCTTTATGCTTTTGAAGCAAATTTTTTTTCCATTTTTATTTGTTTGTTTGTTTGGATATTTGTGGTGCAAGAGCATATAGTCTATACTGCGCCAAATTTCCGTTTTTGTAAGGCATGACTTTGCATATGTCAAAGAACCGCTGGAATTTAATAATAATAACTTCATTTTGGATAGAACATAAACATTTGTACAGCGAGATACAATATAATTATTTTTAATACTACAAAATTCATGTCCATCCGGGTAACTTCCAGACAGCAAACTGAGGTCCATAGGACATCCTGAGGACGCCCTCTTAGGACGAGTGGACGTGTGACAAACGTCTGAAAATGATACCGATGACGTTCCTGGGACGCCCTCAGAACGTCAAATGTCCGGGGTCGGGATATCTTCAGAACATCCTGCGTACGTCGAAAAAGACCTATTTTGAACATATTTTAGCAGATTTTAGGATCTGAACGGCCCATAAAAACCTAATCAGGACGTTTACATGAGATCTTCAGGACGTTCACGGGACATTCTCAAGAGTTTCAAGGGACATCCTTACGACTATTGCAAGTCTGCTGTCTCCTCGTAGAATTCTTCGATTCCATCATCACTGTGGCTACTGGTTGGTGCATAGGCCTGGATAACTTAGAGCTTATATCGTTTGTTCAGTTGTATGGTGAATTGTGCAGTTTTATCTGGTATACCCTGAAATTTCATGATGGAACCTTTTAATCTCTGATTAATGAGGAAATCTACAAAACTACATTTCCCGTTTGCAGTTCCTTTTGTATATAGAAGATGGCCGGTATCGAGTTTTACAAGATTTTCACCTTTACGTCTCGTTTTACACAGCACGATGATGTCCCACTTAATATGCTTGAGTTCTAATATTAGTTCTTGTAGGCGAGCATCCGTTTTCATTTTTCTGGTGTTGAAAGTTCCAATTTCCAAAGTCTTTTGGCAGCGTGGTCGAACCCGGTGATTCTTAGCACACTCTGCCATCGAGCTGGTCTTCCTGCTGCCTAAGGTAGTTGCTCTAAAGCCTCCGGGGAATGAGGGCCGTGAATTAATTTGTGCAAACATGTTGGAGGGTTAGACCGTAATCTGCCACGCTAGTGAGCTGCGGGATCACCAACCCCGCCCCCAAACCCCCAAATCATTTTGCAAATTGGTTCCTGCCACGATTCCGACTATCATTGGCGATATTGAATCCCTATCGTATTAAAAAAAATTCTTTGCCACTTTAATTTCCTTCTTTTACTCCTTTCTCATTTCATTACTTTACTTTCCCTTCCTTCGATTCTCCCCAGTCATTTACTTAGAGCATTGAGCAAATGTATTGTACAACATCATCGAAACAACCCAGTTCAATACCATGGAAATCCACCTCCATGGCCATTGGCCACTGCTTTTTCAAACACGCGTTAGCTCCTTCCACTTGGATCTCAGGATGGACATCACAGCCCTGACGGCTTCTCCTCTAACGTTGGACTTCCTGCTCCCTCCTTTTTCTCATTGGCTATCACAGCCAATTTTGGCCATTTATTTTCCAAAAGAGACCCATTCCAAAATCTTTAAAATTCGGCCATCCAAGCATTAAGAATTTCGTACAACACCCAGCCATTCTGTCCAAAACCCCAACTTCTCTCTCCATTCCGTGGGGGATATAACAAACCTTGTTTGTAGGCGCCCCTGAAGACAGGATATGCTTGGCTTCGCTAGTCAGCTGCGGGTTGGCAGATTGGTTTGTTATCGAAGTTCATTCTCCTAGGTGATCATCTTCTATGGTTTATGAGCTCACCTACCTGGGAGACACATATTTGATGACGGTGTTAGCTCACCACGTCACGGAGTTGTCGTTGGGTACAAAGTTGTACCCAAGGACAGTTGGTACAACCAAGTTGTTTGGTACAGAGTTGTCGTTGTGGTTTTTCTTGGGCCTGTTTATGTGCAACTACCCTGCATATCTGTAGGGATCTTCACCATCCGCAACCCGTGGACGCTTCCGTTAACAATGAGTTTAGCCACGGAATATAACTAAATAATAATTATTCAATTGTAAGAAGGCGCGAAAGTGATATTCACTGATTCTCTACTAATGAAGAAGAATTCTATAATGAAAAGTTTATGGCCAGTCTCATTTTAAACAGCGAGGTAATTTTATAAATTACATTAAAATAATCTGTTAGATATCATTTTCAAGTCAATATTTGTTTTCAGAATTCGTTATCAGATCTTTCAGTCAAAAAGCTCACTTTTAACCTTGTGATAACACTAAATATCGGTCAGGTTCATGATATGAATGGAACAAGGCAGAACCTTTTCAAAAGTAGCCTACTCTAATCTTATTATATTTATTCAGTTCTTCTCCAACGTAAGTTTTACTTCAAAAAATATTGCGTTTTTTCCCCCTTAAGTCTGAAAGTTCTTCTGAAAGTCGGTATAGAACTACCTTTTTCTTCAAAAATCCCTTTTCCCTACATTGTAAATTAGCGCAATCCTGTTTAATATGGTTATACGGCATAAACTAAGCCGAAAACTGTGTTTAGTCAACGCTAAGACTTCTTTTTGTTTCGGAAATTCCAGAAAACGGGATTCTTCTTTGATTTACATTTCTACCTTGGACCCAAGAAAAAAAAAGGGGAAAAATATAATCCCATGATTCACAATCGGATCACGTACCCAGCCACAAATCCGGAGAATTTGTTTCTGCGGATTAAATAAAAAAGGGATTTTTTTATTTAAGCGTCCTCACAAGAATTTGTTTGTATTTCCCCGTCTTCCGTAAGCAAACATCAGCACTTCGAAATGTCAACTTCCCTTTCTCTGAGCTAGTTTAGTTAAAAGAATCGAATTTTTTAGACCCGCTTTTCTGAAGTTTATTTAGAGTTTTGCGGGTTTTTTTCGGATGAACGAACCGTACAACACTCTTATTTAGAAAGATACGTTATATATGGCTTAGCAATGGCTCAGTGTTAAGGAAATTCATCTGGGTTTTGGTAGCGGAAGCAAAATATTCGCTTCAGGTAGATATAGATTGTCTCAAAGAATACATGTCCTTATATGATTCTCCTTTCTTATGTGAACTCCGTTCTTACGATCCGTTAGATTCATTTGCGTTGGATAGCGGGTTCAGGGGTCACAAGCCCATCATTGGATAATATGAAAGACAAATTATTCCAGTTCACGCCATATGACATGACCTATCATAAGACAACTTGACCCCATTCCCGCATGTATTTTCAATTCTTAAGCCGCTTGTCAGACAATTTAATATCGTCGGTGAACCAGCCATTGCTAGACGAATCTTCATATGCTGTCATAAATTTGAGTTAAGCTCTCAAATGCACTTTGTATATGTCGAAGGCACCATGCTAAAATAACGGATCTTTATAATCCTGGTTACAAAGGAACCGCAATTAAACATTTTTTTGTCAGTATGCTTTAATGCAGACATGTGAAAATGCATGAAATTTCACTACTAATTAAGTGCACACAGTACACCTTTAATCACAGCATAGTTTAACAGTAAATAGCCTCAAAAGTGTCAAATATAAATTGTCAACTGTGCAGATTCCTTAGTTTATAAAAATGCTATCGATGTATAGTGCGATTTATCGTACAATGAAATATCAAACTCGGTGGTAGGATTGTTGTTGATTGTGCAACTAAGTATTCAAAGATTGACCAGATTAAGTCACTGTATTTTCAGATGGGTCGTAACAATGATGATGTTTGTTAGGGCATAGGCGGTCGCAGCCTCTCAAATTAGGCGGGGCCGAAGTAATTTTGGCGCCCCTTACATCGTGACTTGGCTCCCATGCATCTATTGTATATTTTCCCCTGTGGTGATGGTGTCGGAACCCTCCCCCCCCACCACTTGCGTACTCCAATGAATGGAACTCAAAATTGTGGTGAATTACCACTGGTGATGTCAAAAATAATTCGAATTATTTAATCCTTCCACACCTCACACACTCTCTTTATTTGGATTTTTTTCTTCAACAATTTATATGGAAAGAGGAACACCACAACCATGGCTTTGGTGGCAGTGGACAGCACATGTTATTCTTGGTTTCGACTGGCAGGTTGCTGGTTTGACTCCAACCTGTGGTCGTGTTTTTTGTTTTTTTGAAAAAGTTGGTTCATTGGAAATCAAAATTATGATGATGGGAAAAATAATTTGTATTATTCTGTTTACAATTAATTTTTTTTCATTTTATTTCATTTTTACAGTGTACACATTTTAATTTTAATTTTTTTTTCAATTGTAAAAAAATTCTGATGACCTTCTTTGAGGAGGGCCTTCCACGATGATTAGAAGGGGCCAGGGCCCCACCCGTGGTACCGCCTATGTGTTAGCGTACGGGATAGTGCATTGGTAAATTAATGATTTGTGGTTACCTTTATGTGCTATTAAAACTAGCAATGTATTAATTTATTAATAAAATATACTCATTGTGACTTGACAAATATCGAAAATCATAGCACTTCGTTCTTTGTAAAGGGATTTAGTGGAAATGAAATTAGACAAATGGTTTTCTTGACAGCTCTGACAAATTCTAAAATTGGCTTGGCGACAGAAGGAGGATAAAAAGAAAACCGATAAAAAAAAATATACACGCAATTTGGAAAACACGGAGTACGGATTAGATTACCAGAAAGTCGCAAAATGTCGAATAGTTTTAAGTTGAAATAAAAACCCTTTGAATTATGAATATCTGGCGTAAACGTGGTTAAACACATCTACGTTACTGAAAGACATATTAATCGTTCAAAGAAAAGCACAGACTGAAACAAACTACCAATAAATCCATAATGAGGTATACATCTATATGTAAAAGTCCTAAATATTGGTTTCTTTAAAATAATTTGGAATAGATTTTGAATTATTTTCGGACAATAATTTATTACTTTGCTATGGAGTACCTTTATAAACGGAGAATTTTAAAACAGATTATAAGAATTTTATACTAAGTTTAATCCCATATAACCGCAAAATTAAAACATCATTATTATCATTATTATTTTTGAGGAACAAAAATATTACAAATTTCAAATGGCACGAGTAATAGAATAAATGGATTCGAGAGGAAGCTAGAAAAAAAGCTAATATTAACATCGGCTTAACCACATCTGGTCCCCAATTTTACAAAAATCGCGTTAACAATAATTTGGAAGAAACAGTCAAGAAACATATATCAACGAACAAAACAATGATTTATTTTTTAAAGTTGAGCAATTTTGGATAAGCTTATAGAATTATGAACGGTATACATATATCAAAATCAATAAAAAATTATGATAACACAAGAAAATATCAATTCTCATTATTAACGAATTACAATTTTCCGAAAGCTATCTCCTAATAGAAATAACTTAAGTTATGATCTAAGCAATTTTAAATCTTCTAAACTGATAATATTAGATGGCAGTATATTTCAGACTCAACGACCCACTGAACTTATATGGAAAAACAAAAAAAGTTTGTAACCTCTAAAAGGACCAAAGAAGCACCTCGGCGAGAGGGATACCTTTCGGATCTTAGAGTAAGATCAAAGTGATCATGCATTATCGAGATTTATTCGGTAAAACATTAACATAGAAAGCCTATAGACAACCATATCCCAAGATAATAATATACGAAAATTAGCCCAGTGCTTTGGCACTGGAAGGCCTAAGTTTATTTGCTGAATCCTTATAAATGCATCCTCCCAAGCTTATTAGTATCCCAAACCCCAACGAAGACACAAACGTTACTATAATAAGAAAAGCAGGGAACCATTAATGAATTGTAGATTTGCCTCAAGGTTCTAATTGGAAAAATGTTTTTAGTTCAACGCATCAGCCCCCAAACCGGAGATATTCTTAAAAGTACATGCTCGGTGTGAATACTCTATAGATACGCTATAATCGTAAGATAATTGAAAATAGTAGTTATTTCGGTTATTTTCGTTAATGCATGTAAAATTATGACACGTCTAGAACAGTGATTGTCAAACTATTTATGTCACAGAACCCTCCACTTCCTTTCCTTAAATAATACTATTTAAGGGAATCTTAAGGGTTGTTATTTACAGCTGCTTGAACCTAAATATTTGAAGATATAAATATTGAAGAAATACAGTGGAAAAATTCCACTTGAAAATAATATGTAGTAAAAGCTTTAAATGTTTATGTTAATTCACAGAAAGATAATTAAATTACAATGAAACGTTAAAAGAATTTAATGTGCCTTTTTTTGCGGAGATTTTCGTGGTACGTGTGCACACGTCGATGGTAAACTGGAGACTGAACCTTACTTTATATTCAGGACGTATTTATACATATGGTTGCCAAATACAAAAAGTGAAATTATATTCATACTATAGCTGAAATACGTGAAATAAAAGAAACAATTTGGCATGTCTCCAATTTAAGAAACTGAACTTAAGTTTGCGTTTCTTGGAATCCTTAATGGCAACAAACAAGGAAGCCTGCAAAGTGAACATGTAGTATTTCTATTGTGGAAGCCCTCATTTTAAAAGAATAAGTAAATCGGTACATAAAAGCTTGGTAATACATTTCTGTTTTCGCGAGATATTGGTTACGATCAGTAACGGATTAAGGATGGTGCGACCGGTGCCATTTGCACTGGGCGCCAAACCAGGGGAGGGGCGAAAAATTGGCCTAGCGTCCCCGAAGTCTAGATAAGGACAAATCCAATTTGATCATCTGAGCGCTTATTCTTAAATGAGTTTCCGTAAATCAAATAAATAATTAAAAATTATTAATACTTGGAGGGGGCGCCAAATTTTGGGCTCGCACGGGGCGCCATATAACTTAAATCCGTTTCTTATTAGGATTAGTTAACTCTAACTAAGGGATTATTAAATGGGGAGGAAATCAAAAAATTTACAGATTTCCATGAAATTTTTAGCGCCGTTTTACAAATTACATGCGCTGAACCCCTGAGGATTCGTCGCGATACTCTGTGGTTTTTATTAATCAAATTACTCTTCATTTCTTTGTAATGTATATAAAGTAATTTCTATGTTTGTATATAAAGTAATTTCCCCGCTGTATTTTATACATGTTAATTTTATTGCATTATTCTAAATTTCAATATATTTGTCAGCATATTAATGTCCCTTCTTTTATACTAAAAGAATATTCGTCAGTTATAAAAAAAATTACCACAAAGGCATTGAAAATAAAAAGTTAGAAACTATTTTCATTTTGAGCAGCATTTCAGTAAAAACGTCGTCAGCAAATTAACGTTAATTTCATCTTATGCTCATTAGTTCCTTCTCCGCATTCTTTGCCACCGCTTCTTTGTGTTCATATTCTGATTATTAATAAGAAATATGAACGATTAAAGTTTTTAGAAATGGTCAAAAAAGCGTTTCTTGTGGCTTCGTATAATTAAGAGGCAGCTAGCTCATTATTTACGCAGCAAAGTTTCTAGAAAAAGCTCTCTCAAAGAAACGACAAAATTGCGAGGAAAAAGATTTTTTGCACGGATTTTTCGTCCATCATAATAATCAAGGAAAATGATGCGAAGTATTGAGTTTTAAATTTGGCGTACTTAAATAATTGAAATAGAGTTCAGTAATTACTGTTCACACACACACACACACACAATTATGTACCTTTTTCAATAAACCATCAGAGTGTAATTATTTAAACTTGCGTAGAGGAAATTGTTCTTTGTAAAAAGAACAAAAAGGTTATGTGGGCACACAAAGCATAGACTAGACTAAATAAGTGTCTATAATTGACACTTCGGCTGACAGGTATAAAGTATCCGTGATGAAGAGCATTTTCCCAAACTTCCATAACGTGCATTTACAACCTTATGTACCGCGTAATATCTATATATTTTGTAGTATAAGCTGGATTTGCTTATATTAATTCATTTCCATTACTGCGTAGCCGGGAAAAGTGGGCTCTACTAATTATTATTATTATTATTCGTATTTTGTTTTGTATTATTAATAATTGTCTAGAACCTTTAGATTTAATGTAGTATGAAATCCCCTTAAATCTTAACAAAAGTGCAATATAAAGAAATTAAGAGATTGAAATATTGTTGGTATACCGCATCATCTAATAACTTGAAGACTTATGTACCGGCTCTCCAGGTGAACGCACGCCATTGTTACTTCTTATTACTTATGCTTACTTCTCGTGATTACTTCTTATTACTTCTCATTACTTCTTCATTTCTTTCTTCCGTACTTCACTTTAAAGAACTTCGGTGATTTGGTAATTAAAATTAAAAGTTGTTTCCCATCAGACACTGACTTTTAAGTTGAAATAAGAGTTGAAGCTTACGTATGTCGAGTGTCAGTGGACAAGTTATGTCCCATTTATCTCATCTTAAGTGAGACACAAAGCATTCTAGGGATATGAACATCGAAGGAAACAGGTAATTTTTAAGTTTCTATGTCGCGAAAGGTTCGAAGATAGAGTACGATCATTCAAGGGAGTAAGAATTTAAAAATAATGATGGTCCAAGCAGATTTGTGGCAGATCATTTGTTGCGGAGTTAAATAGTGTCTTTCTGTCAAATGGTGGCTTGAACCCATTAAGCCCCGCTTCCTACTTTCCTGCCACCAATGACCTTAATCTTCTGATGAATATTTCAGCCTTATAAGATTGATGTGTGGAGAGACTATATTCCACAAAGGGCGTCAAATACATGGCATTTTATAATCTGGCCTTCGTGAGTTATCGACACTGAAATTATATTAATTTAAGATGTAGCTATACATGTCGCTCTCTCTCCCTCTCTCTTCTTATATACAGTCGAATCTCGTTAAGCAAAATACAGTGACAAAAATTCTTTCCCTTTAAAAGTTATTCACTTTATCCGCAAAGGATAAGATAGTAGTACTATTACTATATAATTTGACGTGGATTCAGGAAATAGTTCACTTTAAAAGCAATTCACATTAAGCGTGTTCACGTTAAGCTAACGAAGTTTAACTGCACATAGATATACCAAAAATTACCGTGAGATAAAAAATGGGTTCCAGAAAGCAAACCATAAAATGTGGTTAGTCAGACAATCGCAACGATTAAGTCCGCCACACCTCCTTTAATTACATAAGATCCCTCAAATTTATATGTACAAGAAAACGACATGGATGTACTCAGTGGCCCAGTGGTTAAGACACTGTAACAGAAATCGTTGATTTGAATCCAACCCGAACAGTTGGCAAATTTTGTCTTCTGCGGCTATTATGAACCGAAAATCGGTTCTTTTGAAACCGTAAAAAAAGTAGACCCTAAATCAATTGTAGCAATAATTGTGATCAAAATAATGACAGTACTCAAAGTAATAATTTCCTTATTATTAATGATTGTGTTATGTATAAAAACAAGAATTTCTAAATCATAATAATGATCTCTTAACCAAAGTAATATTGATCAATATAGTTATCCTAAATCTCGTAAAGATCAAATCACGTGCGTCGCTTATAAAAAATGAAGAACATGACATGAATATTAATTATTTAAATTTTTTTACAACCACTATGCATCAACCCGTATGAGAGGAGAGCTCTCAAATAATAACCAAATAATAACTCAAGTAATCTCAAATAATAACGCAAATAATCTCAAATAATAACTCAAATAATCTCAAATAATAACTCAAATAATCTCAAATAATAACTCAAATAATCTCAAATAATAACTCAAATAATCTCAAATAATAACTCAAATAATCCCAAATAATAACTCAAATAATTATCCACCAAAATAGGAGTAAAATTTTCATTTTAATAATAAAATATATTCATAATTAGATAATCAACTCTCTAAAATATTTATATAATCGGACCTTAAGTGAAGTTGGGATTTATTTTATTTTATACCAAATTTTCAAAAGTGAAAAATTTCTATAATATTGTTGATACTTTCGCAGAGCAAGGGAAATTCGGGAGCAGATGGATGATACTCAGGGAATTTCCCGTATTCGTGGAAATTTTTTGGTAAATAATGTAATCGAAGCTTCTGCCGAACAGAAATGTAATACTGATACACGGATTGCTAGTACCTATTACAATGATTGTTTCGTCTTCCGTGGTCTCGACTTCTTTGCCTTATTATCAGGTTCTTTCAGAATTCAAACATGTGTTTTAAATCTTCAAACAATGGCTAAACATTGAAGTCTTATTTGATGACGACATTGAGGAGCTCTTGACGAGTTTTTCATCGTTTTCTTAATCCAATGTTCTTAGAAATTTATCACTTCTTTTAACACTTAAATGCGATTTTCATTGGTCCGTTAAGCGGAAACTAAAGACTATTAGCAAGAAGTATTTATAAGGACACGCATTTCAATAACTATTTACTTATAACTTTTAAAATTAAATTGCTGTCGAAAAATCAATTACAGAGGGTTTCTTGTAACGTCTCGGCGCACTAATTGAGGCCACCAGATGGGTATTAAAGATATATTACATTAAATTAGAAGGAATAATTAAAAATTTTATGGGACCAAATTGGAAACATTATACTTAATCCTGATTATGAATTTCCTCTACCTCCCCCATATTTTTTACGGTGCCCAGCCCCCCCTCCGGACACATTAATTTTTAAACGCACATATGTGAAAAAAAAAAAAATATGGCTGTTTTGTGTTAGTGATGAAATCGTTGTGATGTGAACTCAAAAGTCGGAAGTTAAATTCCAGCTTTCTCTTTCTGAATGCGAAATGAATAAGTTACTGTTAAGATGATTTTTAAGCAAGATTTATCTAATGAATACAATTGTAACGTTCTTGTAAAATTTAGTTCATATATTTATTTTTAAAGGATAATAATTTCGAAGGATTATAACTTTTTGCAAGGCAACATGTCTACTGTTTATTTTGTCTTATAACAAATGGCTAATCAATATAGAAATCATTTCAAAACCAGTTTCACTAGTATTAACATATTGATGACTACAGCATAATACTATACTTCAGTAGTGACGACCAAATGGCGGCCCTCGGACCACATTCGACCTGCTAACTTATTTATTATAGCCCGCATTTTACCCTTATTAAATTGTTTACCAAATTATAATATAATTATAAACTAAATTCATTAAATATCATGTCAAGTCCTTTTTAAAAAATAAGCAATATTATTATAAACTATTAATAAAGATGTGAACATTGGTATCTGCATAAAATTATAATCCTTTGATGATATCACTATTTTCAATTTTAAATAAAAGTAAATACAAAAATTATAAATCTGATCCTTTGATTGAAACCTTTATGACTTGGTGGCCCTGGATCAATGTAAGATAGACATTACTATACTACTGTACACAGTTGTGATGTCATCATATCTTGAGCTTAACACAGAGCCCAGAACTTTAAGCTTAGTAAGAACTTTAATCTTAGTAGTATAATTCGTACTTTAACAACATATATCATTTATTAAATATTCCATATATTCTTCTAGATGTTATTTTAATTAAATGGCTGTTTCCAGAACTGTGTTACATGAAACCCTGGGATTCCTCCACGAACCCCCCGCCCCATATAATGGTTCCACAAGAAATTTGTGAAATATCTCCGAATCTTATTTTTAAGAATAACTGTATATATCCTATAATATAATATAAAATATATATAATTCCCCCAATGAATAGTGGCGGATCGAAGGGGGAAAGATGAGACGATCGCCTCCCTCTCCTTGAGTCAGGATTATATAATAGAAAATGAAATGTTATACGGCGTGATTAGATGGTGAAACGTTCGAAAGAAAATAAATATTTCTGCCTTCGGTGGGACCTGAACCCACGACCTTCCACTTGCCGGGCGGAGGCTCTACCCACTGAGCTACGAAGGACAATATATAATCTCTTTACGAACGTATATATATTGTTGCCAGTTATTTCGCAGAATGGTGTAGTACATGGACTACTATTTAAACCAAATTGCAAAGAGACTGGTATTAAATTGATCAAACTTAAGTTCAGGGCAGCATTAACCACATAACTTCTATTTTAAATATCCATTTTAAAATTCCATAATCATTCATTATAAATGTTTGTAATAAATTTCTATTTAATGAATTGCAACTTGGCGCATTTGTTATATTGGATAACTACATTTTCAATTTTCGTATTATAGAACATATAATAATTTCTTTATTTATTTAATAGCATTTGAAATTGTCTTTTATGTTATTGATGAATTATTATTATTATTATATATATATATATATAGTTCTTTGACGAAAGAGAATGAAGATAAAGAATATTAACGATCTAATATGTAACCCAACTTATTCCTAGCTTTAGTGATAACGAAGCTATATTCTTTTTTTATACATTGTTCTTTACAATATTGCTCTTTCGTTGACTCAGTTTGACCAACAGGCAATTATGTAAGCACTTGGATACATATTACTTTTATATGTATGTATAGGTTGTAGACATATAAATATTAAATATATATATAAATAATAATGTAAATAATAATATAATATCATATCAAGTAGTAAATATATAAAAGTGCTACACTCTTTATGAATTTGATTGTTGCTCAAGAACATGTAGAATTATAAAGAGTTTTTGTGAGGAAAATATTCAAAAGTTGATACTTTACGTAGTAGATGATTTGATAAGTTGAATAATTTAATAAGTTGAAGAATGGGACAAAAATATGGCCAGCTAAAAAAATCTCTTTTTGCAATTTTTGCTCATGACACCCACAATTTTTTAATTGAATCAATAAAAATAACGCTGAGAAATATTTTTCGAAATTTGATAAAACCTCCCTTAAGTCAATAGGCAAAGAATAGGAAGAATTAAATTTGTGAAACTAAATAAACATGTAGATCAACAAAAAAATGTACGGAAACTTAATGAAGCAAAACAAATTGTGAATAAAAAAATCCAAGTGTTTTATCCCCCCGAGATGTAAAAAATCTTGTTTTTAGTGTCAATAAAGTAAACACTGAATTGGTTTTTATGTATCCTCGCATGCAAATAAAAAAAATTAATTAAGTATTTCGTAGGTCAATTTAATTACCTTACAGACACGAAAAGACAAGGTAATGACATTTGTCTTAAGTTGCAAGTGATCGAAATCCTCCATTCTTTCTCCCCCTTGATTGTTTTATATATATATATATATGTGTCCTTTTTTCTAAGAATATGGAAGCTAAAAGTTATAAGTAATGCCTCCGGTTTTAAAAAGAATGTAATCAGTTTTTTTCAAAAAGTGAAATATTTGTTGATTTTTCTTATTAAGTAATTTAGCTTCTTTTTCCATACATCTTTGGTGAAATTGTTCATTTGGCTGTAAATTTACTTTGCAGATGATTCAGTTTTATGTTAAAATTTTTTATTTTCTTACATGTGAATTTCGATCTTTAGATTTTGATAATCATTTGCAAAGTGTTCTATTGATACATCCAAAACGAAATTAATATTTCATTAAAAATTATGCAAAAAAATTAAAAAAAAGCGATTTTCTGCGTATAAAAGGATCATATTGGAATTTCAGAGCATCCAATGTCGAGTTATTTTAATGTTTCAAAAAGAAATAATTATTCATGTCCATTT
>QLNU02015003.1:34786118-34825321 GCA_006491805.2 Dysdera silvatica | reverse complement strand
GAGACGAAGGAAGTGCCTATTGAAGACACTCCCCAAGTCGAAGACGATGAAGTTGTGGAATCGGCCAACACATTTGTCCGTTTTTGGAGGTTGTTGATGGGGAAGATGGGTTTCGGTTTCCTTGTCAATGTTCGGTTCGTTTTGGTTGTTGCTATTTGCATCGCCTTGGGCTTCGGGAACTCTTGTTTTACGAGCTCAGCTGCTAGACGAGCTAATGCGATCGACTTGGGAACGGATGATGCTGGTTGGATACCCATTATTGCCATCTTCGGAGAATTAGCCGGGACAATGGTTTACGGGCTTGCGGCTCGGCGTTCTCCCTTCCCCCACTTTGCTGAGTACTCAGCTGCCCTGTTTGTGGCAGCAGTTTGTGCTGGAGTACCTCATCTTTGTGGGGCTTTCTGGTTGCTGGTGATTTTTTCCATCCTCGGTGGGGTCGCCAATGGGGTGTTGAAGGCTGTGCCTGTCTTGGTGCTCATTGAAAACCACGGGGTCGAAACGGTAGGAACATTGAACGTCTTAAAGATGTTTGATGGGTCAAACTCCTGTACTGCGTTTGTGGCTTCTTATGAGTACCGAGACTGTAGCAATTGAATTGCAGTCGGATTTTCGGCAGTACTTGGATTGTCCTTTTCTTCTGTCTTTCTTCTACTTGAAAAGTAGATTTGGGCTTTGGATTGGGATTGTCTGATTGTTAGGTGGAATTCCCTTTCGGTTATTCTGACCGAAGAAGACCTTGTGAAGCGAGCGATATAAAAGCAAATATAAGGAATTTAAAAGATGAGTAGGCAAAATGAAAAGGCACTTTTTTTCTTTTTGCCTTTCACATTATCGCGAGGAAATAACACTTTGTTTGAAAATACGAGGTAACGAAGAAATCACGGCAAAGTATGAAACAAAAACAGAATAACCCGTATGCGAATGGCTGTGACTAATCGCCATGGAATGCACCTGTACCCTAGAACTGGGAGGAAACGCGATTACTGGTTCGTACGATGGCACAGAACGCGGTCTTCAGTTTCGTGTTTTGTTCGGGTCGTGCGTTCTATTCCCGATATACACTTTCTTTCCTTTTTTTAACCACGGAGGGGTCAAAGGTGACCGCGAACAGAAAGAGCCGTGTTAATCTGAAGACGTTTCCGGGCTCACAACATAAAATATACGTTCTCATGACCTGCATGTTAGTATGGTGATGATTGATGTCGAGGAGGTCTCCACTGACGTTGGACCAGCCACTGTTAACAAGGAAGTGTTTGTTTGTTCGTTTGTTTGTTGCTCCTGTTGGTGCCTCTGGCTTAATACCGAAACACCTTTCCATTCCTATGGGTATATGGGTCTTTTTAGCAAATAAGAAACGATTTCCGAGAAGGTCATTGAACCCCCGGAATCGGCCCTGACACAGGACGTCTATGGGGTGCAAGCGGGAAACAAAAGTTGCCCTCCCTTTTCTTCTTCTTCTTCTTTTTTTTTTTTTTAAAGTTCACGCGCAAGTCTATCCGATGCGCAGAACACCAGACTCGATTCGACATCGTTAAAATCCGGCAGAAATCTTATTTATTCATCCTCCCTCTCAAACAATACGCAATTAAATGAAAGAACAACACTATATTATTCCATGCAGAGTAAACAACGCGTTTCTTACACAACACCTAAAAAAATAACACATTTTTATAAATTCACTTTTCACGCGCTCGATTAAGAGCAACTGTGCGTATTTTTACTCAATAAATAACGCATTTCTTACACTGCGCCTAAAAGTTGTATATATTTTGTACAAAAAGTACGTACTCGAGACCACGGCCAGTTTCTATTATGTTTGCGAGAAGAATGAAATGTCCGAGTGAGGTTTCGTTTGAGTCGTATGTTCGTTTCTCAGCGCGGACGGTGATTATTATTTCCTTTCAAATGTGAAAGTTGAACGACGATCAAAATGAAGATATAAAAATAAATGAGGGTTTATTTCCTGTCCTGATCATTGATCTTGAGGCTGCTATTTTTGATATATTTAACGTAATTGATTGTTTTTGTTTATAACCGAGTGCGGGATGAGTCCCCGTCGGGTCAGACTCATCCCGCACTCAATATTTCTCAGGTCGAATCTGATTGGTTCTCGCTGGGTTTTCCCCATGTTTCCGGGTATAAAAAGGGGACCCTGTGCCGAGAGGCTTCACTTGCTCTCTGATTTTCGCTCTGTCGATTACCAGAACGCTCTTTCTTCTTTTGTCTCCGGAGTTTACCCTTGTGGTTATTGGGATTAATGGCTGTCGTTGCTAGGAAGGATGATGTTTCTGTCGTGGTGGTGGAGGAGGATGCTGATGAGATTGTTGTTTTGGAAGTCTTGCCTGAAGACTTTGAGGTTGGTGTGGTGATTGATGCTGATGAGGTTTCCATCGACATGGGGCCGGCCACTGTCACCAAGGAAGTGCTTGTTGCTCCCGATGGTGGCTTTGGTTGGGCTGTTGCTGCTGCCTGCTTCGTGATTTCCTTCTTGTCGGCTGGTTACACCAGAGCATTCCTTGCAGCTGTGCTCAAGGAATTCTCGTCTTCGGGTATTGGTGATTCTGCTTGGATTAAAGCTGGTCCAACTACTTTACCGTTGCTTCTTGCACCGTTGAGTAGCATGTTTTTGGAACGCTTTGGACATCGTGCTACGGTTGCTCTAGGATATTTCCTTTGTGCCTTAGCCATGTCCCTCGGATCCTTCGCAGCTTCAATCGGTCCCGTTACGAGTTTGCTCAGTGTGTTTCTAGGTCTTGGTTTGGCTTTGGCTAATACTACGGCTCTCGACTGTTTGAAGAAGTACTTCACGTCTAAGCGTCCCTTGGCTATGTGTATCAACAAGGTTGGAATCATCCTTGGTGGGCTGGCTTCGGGAAATTGGGTTCAAGTCCTTATTGGGGCTGTTGGTTTCAGCGGCACATGGCTCGTTTGGACTGGCATGTTTGTGGCTATCTTGTTTCTGGGGCTTAGGGTGTTTGGAAATCCCGAGGATCACTTTATTTCTGAGACGAAGGAAGTGCCTATTGAAGACACTCCCCAAGTCGAAGACGATGAAGTTGTGGAATCGGCCAACACCTTTGTCCGTTTTTGGAGGTTGTTGATGGGGAAGATGGGTTTCGGTTTCCTTGTCAATGTTCGGTTCGTTTTGGTTGTTGCTATTTGCATCGCCTTGGGCTTCGGGAACTCTTGTTTTACGAGCTCAGCTGCTAGACGAGCTAATGCGATCGACTTGGGAACGGATGATGCTGGTTGGATACCGTATTGCCATCTTCGGAGAATGCTTCGGGACAATGTGGTTTACGGGCTTGCGGCTCGGCGTTCTCCCTTCCCCCACTTGCTGAGTACTCGGCTGCCTGTTGTGGCGGCGGTTGCGGTATGGTACCTCATCTTTGTGGGGCTTTCTGGTTGCTGGTGATTTTTTCCATCCTCGGTGGGGTCGCCAATGGGGTGTTGAAGGCTGTGCCTGTCTTGGTGCTCATTGAAAACCACGGGGTCGGGAACTTGGTAGGAACATTGAACGTCTTAAAGATGTTTGATGGAATTACCAAACTCCTGTACCCGTTTGTGGCTTCTCTTATGAGTACCGAGACTGTCGCTTACTTCAACGGTGGTGCAGTCGGATTTTCGGCAGTACTTGGATTGTCCTTTTCTTCTGTCTGCTTCTACTTGAAAAAGTAAGATTTGGGCTTTGGATTGGGATTGTCTGATTGTTGGGGTGGAATTCCCTTTCGGTTATTCTAACCGAAAGAAGAAAGACGCTTGTGAAAGCGAGCGATATAAAAGCAAATAGAAGGAATTTAAAAGATGAGTAGGCAAAATGAAAAGATTACTTTTTTCTTTTGCCTTTCGCGTATCGCGAAATAACACTTTGTTTGAAAATATGAGGTAACAAAGAATGCACAGCAAAGTATGGAACAAAAACAGAATAACCCGTATGCGAATGGCTGTGACTAATTGCCATGGAATGCACCAGTACCTTTGAACTCGGTGGAAACACGGTTTCTGGTTCGTACGATGGCACAGAACGCGGTCTTCAGTTTCGTGTTTTGTTCGGGTCGTGCGTTCTATTCCCGATATACACTTTCTTTCCTTTTTTAACCACGGAGGGGTCAAAGGTGACCGCGAACAGAAAGAGCCGTGTTAATCTGAAGACGTTTCCGGGCTCACAACATAAAATATACGTTCTCATGACCTGCATGTTGGTATGGTGATTGATGTCGAGGAGGTCTCCACTGACGTTGGACCAGCCACAAAGGTGTTTGTTTTACGTTCGTTTGTTTGTTGCTCTGTTGGTGCCTCTGGCTTAATACCGAAACACGTTTCCATTCCCTGGGTATATGGGTCTTTTGCTTAATGAAACGATTTCCGAGAAGTGCCTTGAACCCCCGGAATCGGTCCTGACACAGGACGTCTAAGGGGTGCAAGCGGGAAACAAAAATTGCCCTCCTTCTGCGTTTTCTTCTTCTTCTTCTTCTTCTTTTTTTTTTTTTTTTTTTTTCAAGTTCACGCGCAAGTCTATTCGATGCGCTTGACACCAGATTCGATTGGACATCGTTAAAATCCGTCAGAGATCTTATTTATTCATCCTTCCTCTCAAACAATACATAATTAAACGAAAGAACAACACTGTATTGTTTCATGCAGTAAACAACGTGTTTCTTACGCAACACCTAAAAAATAACACATTTTTATAAATTCACTTTTCGCGCGCTTGGTTGAGAACAACTTTACATATCTTTACTCAATAAATAGCACATTTCTTACACAACGCCTAAAATTTGTATATATTTTGTACAGACAGTACGTTCTTTGCGCAGCACTCGAGACCTCGTCCTGTTTCTATTATGTTTGCAATAAGAATTAAGGTTCCGAGTTAGGTTTCGTTTGAGTCGTATGTTCGTTTCTCAGCGCGGACGGTGATTATTTTCTTTCAAATGTGAAAGTTGAGGGACAATCAAAATTAAGATATAAAAATAAATAAGGGTTTCTTTCCTGTCCTGATTATTGATGTTGAGACTGCTATTTTCGACATATCTCATATAATTTATTGTTTTGGTTATAACCGAGTGCGGGATGAGGGTCCCGTCGGGTCAGACTCATCCCGCACTCAATATTTCTCAGGTCGAATCTGATTGGTTCTCGCTGGGTTTTCCCCATGTTTCCGGGTATAAAAAGGGAACCCTGGGCCGAGAGGCTTCACTTGCTCTCTGATTTTCGCTCTGTCGATTACCAGAACGCTCTTTCTTCTTTTGTCTCCGGAGTTTACCCTTGTGGTTATTGGGATTAATGGCTGTCGTTGCTAGGAAGGATGATGTTTCTGTCTTGGTGGAGGAGGATGCTGATGAGATTGTTGTTTTGGAAGTCTTGCCTGAAGACTTTGAAGTTGGTGTGGTGATTGATGCTGATGAGGTTTCCATCGACATGGGGCCGGCCACTGTCACCAAGGAAGTGCTTGTTGCTCCCGATGGTGGCTTTGGTTGGGCTGTTGCTGCTGCCTGCTTCGTGATTTCCTTCTTGTCGGCTGGTTACACCAGAGCATTCCTTGCAGCTGTGCTCAAGGAATTCTCGTCTTCGGGTGTTGGTGATTCTGCTTGGATTAAAGCTGGTCCAACTACTTTACCGTTGCTTCTTGCACCGTTGAGTAGCATGTTTTTGGAACGCTTTGGACATCGTGCTACGGTTGCTCTAGGATATTTCCTTTGTGCCTTAGCCATGTCCCTCGGATCCTTCGCAGCTTCAATCGGTCCCGTTACGAGTTTGCTCAGTGTGTTTCTAGGTCTTGGTTTGGCTTTGGCTAATACTACGGCTCTCGACTGTTTGAAGAAGTACTTCACGTCTAAGCGTCCCTTGGCCATGTGTATCAACAAGGTTGGGATCATCCTTGGTGGGCTGGCTTCGGGAAATTGGGTTCAAGTCCTTATTGGGGCTGTTGGTTTCAGCGGCACATGGCTCGTTTGGTCTGGCATGTTTGTGGCTATCTTGTTTCTGGGGCTTAGGGTGTTTGGAAATCCCGAGGATCACTTTATTTCTGAGACGAAGGAAGTGCCTATTGAAGACACTCCCCAAGTCGAAGACGATGAAGTTGTGGAATCGGCCAACACCTTTGTCCGTTTTTGGAGGTTGTTGATGGGGAAGATGGGTTTCGGTTTCCTTGTCAATGTTCGGTTCGTTTTGGTTGTTGCTATTTGCATCGCCTTGGGCTTCGGGAACTCTTGTTTTACGAGCTCAGCTGCTAGACGAGCTAATGCGATCGACTTGGGAACGGAGGATGCTGGTTGGATACCCATTATTGCCATCTTCGGAGAATTAGCCGGGACAATGGTTTACGGGCTTGCGGCTCGGCGTTCTCCCTTCCCCCACTTTGCTGAGTACTCAGCTGCCCTGTTGTGGCAGCAGTTTGTGCGCGGTACCTCATCTTTGTGGGGCTTTCTGGTTGCTGGTGATTTTTCCGCATCCTCGGTGGGGTCGCCAATGGGGGTGTTGAAGGCTGTGTGCTGTCTTGGTGCTCATTGAAAACCACGGGGTCGAGACTTGGTAGGAACATTGAACGTCTTAAAGATGTTTGATGGAGTGCCAAACTCCTGTGCCGTTGTGGCGCCCTACTCTCTTATGAGTACCGAGACTGTCGCTTACTTCAACGGTGAATTATGATCGGATTTTCGGCAGTACTTGGATTGTCCTTTTCTTCTGTCTGCTTCTACTTGAAAAAGAAGGATTTGGGCTTTGGATTGGGATTGTCTGATTGTTGGGGTGGAATGCCCGTTCGGTTATTCTAACCGAAAGAAGAAAGACGCTTGTGAAAGCGAGCGATATAAAAGCAAATAGAAGGAATTTAAAAGATGAGTAGGCAAAATGAAAAGGCACTTTTTTTCTTTTTGCCTTTCACATTATCGCGAGGAAATAACACTTTGTTTGAAAATACGAGGTAACGAAGAAACCACGGCAAAGTATGAAACAAAAACAGAATAACCCGTATGCGAATGGCTGTGACTAATCGCCATGGAACGCACCTGTACCCTAGAACTGGGAGGGAAACGCGATTACTGGTTCAGGCTGATGCCAGAACGCGGTCTCAGTTTCGTGTTTTGTTCGGTCGCGGTTCATCTGGATTTCATTTTATATATTAAGGAGAGAGCTCTAGGTAGAACGCAATTTCGGATATATATAAATTATTGAAATATAGATTAAACTGGATTGAAATAACACATAAATGTTACAGAATTTCAGAAATTTATTTTCAAAGAACAACAACAAAGAAAAGTCGTAGAACTTTAGAATTGTTGAACTTGCCGTTTAAAGTTTAGAAATTGTTCTTCTCGCATTTAAATGTAACAAATGCTATTTCATTCCGAGACGTTGTACAAACTTTCTGTTTTTCTGCTTCTTCAACCTAGAAGATTGCATGTAAAGCACTTGCGGAAAGTTACAATGGAATATCTAGTTCTAAACACAATGTTGTCTTGAACAAACGCTTTAAGTGTCCTTTTAGAACGTGGTTGAAATTATTTATTATACTCTTTATTTTAAACAGTAATAAAATCTCTGCTCCTGTATGTGCTTTAAAAATAATATAATCTCTCAGCTTTTAAAACTAAATCACTCTTTAATGGGTTTTAAAGAAACAGTATATTAGGGCGATTAGTTTTGAAAAGCATGTTGTTTTTATAATGGAATATTATACATAATTTGTTAAAAAATGACGAAATTTTTTATTTTCAGGCGCGTTTATTTTCATTTTAGTGTGCGTGAATATTTACATTCTCTGTAGACAAATAGAATGACTAGTAATGATCATGGGCGTAGCCAGGGGCCGGTTTTGGAGGTTGAACCCCCATCGCAATGAAATTTTGTATATTTAACATAGGAATATATGAGTTATATTATATTGAACATATTAATATATGAGTTATATCTCTGCACCCACTTTTGAACTTTCTGGTCTGCGCCTTCATCGTAATGAAGCAAAGATCTAATATTGCCTCTTCTGCATTTTTCTTAATATGGTAAGGAAGAGATTTATTTGTACAGATGAAAGATGGAGAGCCATACCAAATTAAAATATTAATTAATTTATTTGGAACTGTCTAGAAATTTTTTATATTGGGAAGATTAGCTTTTCCATTAAAATTTATTTATTGTTAAATGCTATGTCTTATTAATAATCTATATAAAGTGTATTAACTTTGGATTCTCTGTCTCTGATTTTTGTATTACTTATTTCATTGTTGTTATTCTTTGTTATCTTTCGCTGAATTATTTCACTTATTTTAATCTCCATTGTGTCTACTAAAGCTGGTTAGATGAAAAGATAAATTGATCCATGTTAAAGACCGATAAATATTGGATTAGCAAACATATAAGTACTGTATTAATAGACGAATACTGTATCAGCAAACAGATAGTTATTTCTTTAATAGACAGAAGAATATTGGATTAAGAGACAGAAAAGTATTGCGTTAACTGTAGATAAATGCGGCATTAAATAATTAAATTACAAACATTATAAACATTAGCAATATTTATTAGCAATATTATATTAGCATTTTAATATAAACATTAGCAAATAAATAAATATTGCATTAAAGGGCAGAAACATAAGATTAAGTGAACAGGTTGTTTTGGGTTAAAAAGCTAAAATTATTATATCAATGGTCAAATAAAGTTAAAATTAAGAAATGAAAATATATCAAGAAGTAATGATGCACTAACATATAAAGGTGAAATTAAAAAGTGAAAATAAAAAAAAAATGACTCACAGATAAATATTAAATAATTCACAGCATTATTTTTCTGTTTCGTAAAAACACATTATCAAATAAAAAAGTATTCTGTAAAATAAAGTTTAACTAAAGCTAAACTAAAGCTTAACTAAATCAGTTACGTTTATTAACAATATACTTTGACAGTACTTTAACTTGTAACTTTGATTTCAAAAGCCGTCTAAACACTGTCCCATTAACCTTAAACTTTTCCATGGGGAAGCTTTACAATCACTCGTGGTGATTGTCTGATTAACGTCTGTAAGTCAATGGGTAAGAGCACTTGGCTGGTTACTATAGTTATGAGTTCAGTTTCCAAAGGTGCTGTGATGCCATCTTTTTTTTTTTTTTTTTTGTGAGTAATATATCATCTAATAGTTTGTGTTTACAGGAATTTTACAGCACCAGAGAGACACTGAAAATTTCAATTTTTAATTTATTCCGATAGTCGTTAAAAAAAATTCTACTGAGAAATGAATTAAATTATGCAACGGATGTGTCGCTGACAAATTTTGGGAAGTCTAAAATTGATTTTTTCTCAGAAAGGGAAGCAAGAAAATTCGACAAAAATTACACATGAAAGTTGAGAAATTTAGTGTTCATCAAATTCGCAAGCTGCAAGACAAGGCATAGCTTTAGATTAAAAATAACGTTTTATGACAGAGTGAGTATTTGAAGTCAGTATAAAATATTCATCTATGTTGCAGAGGGGCCTCTTCATTCGACGAATTGGGACAGTATAAAGCAAACGCAATAGACCCGGAACCCCAAATGCAATGCATATTTATATATAGGAGAAATGGTTTAATGAGTTTTGAACTATGTTTTGGTTGACATTTAAAATCATTTTAGATCATTTTCAAATATGTCCTCTTAAAAGTAATTTACCGTTTACGACTGTCTCTGTTCAACGCAATTTAAGAGAAGTTTATTCTAAGTTAACCCTAAAAAAATAAACCGTGCCATAGCCTTAATGTCGAAAAGGAATTTTTAATGAGCTTTAATTAAATTGTTTTCAACAATGCGGGTAAAATTGAGAAGCTTTTGAAAATAAATGCAATTATATTTAAATTTTAATTTTGGGACAATTTGATATATAATAAATTTTTAATGATTGCATTTTAAAACTAGTAAAGAAGATCTAATTAAAACAGACAATCAAAACAAGGTTTTAGATTTCCATCTTTAGTTAAATAACTAACTGTATGTTAATTGTGCAATGTTTCATATTTTATGCAAAACTTTCAACAGCCTGTTTTTACACAATCATGAATAAATTTTACCTAAAGTACTGTGAAAGACTGGACTATTTTCGTGTTTTAATAACAAAAATCCAAACAATTTTAAGTATATTTCAAAAACAATTGTGGAGACCTTGGCAGCTAAAATAATAAATGTATTTCAAAGTATTAGTTATATATTCCGGACTAGTTTTCGAAGCACCCTCAAAAACATTGATATCCAATCTTAAGTAAAAAAAAATATTTTAATTATAAAAAGAACTATGCAAAATGTGCTACTGTGATATAGAAAATAAAAAACTTAGAGGCTCTTTTTCTTTTTGTAACATTTAAGCAGAAAAATTCGTTAGCAAATTTACGTCGATTTCATCTTTGACTCATTAGTTCTTGCTCTGAATTTTTTGCCATTGCCCTTTTGTGCTGGAGTTCAGATTATTAATAAGAAACAAACGATAAAGGTTTTTAGAAATGAGCAAAAAATGACTTCTTATAGCTTCAGGTAATTACGAACCAACTCATTATTTAAGCAGCAGAGAAGCTGAAATGACCTATCGTAAAGAAAAAATAAAATTATGGGGGAAGTATTTTTTACGTAGATTTTTGTTTTGTTTGAAGACCTGGTAGAAACAACCCAAAGCATGAAGTCTCAACTTTGGATTTTGCTTAAATTAATGAAAGCTCCGAGATCGTTGTCCAGAGACTCAAAAATTAAATTATCTATTTTTTCAAAACATTATTACGACAGGTTTGTTTAAACTGATTGCAGGAACATGTTTACTTTTTAAAGCATTGAATGAAATATCCTTTAGTAGATACATTAGATAAATAGTGTAACGTAATGGTCGTTCCTTCTTCAATTATGCCTTAAAAAAGGCATACAAATGGTCAGAAAACCAGAATTTTCAGACTTTTTTAAAGCGGACCCAAGATCAGAAGTATGTAAAATCGTTGATCAAAACGAATTAACAATTTTACACGTCAGTTACAGCGAATTAACAATTTTACACGTAAGTTACAGAATGTTTTGTTGGTTCTTCTATGGAAGATAATAATCTATACCTTTTGTCATAAGTTGAGACCATTTTTTCGTAGGCCTCATTGTCTATTACCAAAACGATATTTCTTGGGAAGCTGATCATCATAACAACGTATGTCATATCCTAACAAACATGCTGGAAGATTGTGTTTACAAGGAAAGGAGCATATATACGCGCTGTGGCCAGAGGAAACAACTTAAGCCAATTAACCGAACATGTTTTCAGAGAGGACCACGAACGAAATTGGCATTTTATGAGAGTGTTATATCGGAATATGACGAATCTGTGTAATCGACATTTGCTGGAATCATGGGAGACTTACAGCTTGAAGAGCCATACTATTAATATTCTCAAAGCCTCTACCAGAACCTTGCAAGATTTTTGCCAAGCCGCAAATTATGTCAAGCTATCTGATATTATCGGATGCGGGGTATTTCTCCAGCTTGGAATATCGCGTACAAAACGACATCAGAGGAAGGTTCCCGACATGCTTTGAAATCTGGCGCCAGTGTCAAAATGGCTGTTGTTATGGAATCTCCTGGTGAACTTCGTACTGTTTTGTTTAATGAAACAGAATAACATTAGTGATATTGATGCGTATAATCTTTTCTTAACGGTAAATCTAAAGATTGTGGAATTTATACAATCTAATAAAAGGTTATTTTGAAAAAAATCTTTAATAACATCCTGTTTTATAATGAAGGATCTTAAGAGCAGTGAAGAGGGATGAAAACCCTGCAAAAAGAAATAAAATCGCTTAAAAGCGATTTCTTGGGATTAAAATGTAATTCCGCATAATTAAGAAAATTCTTAAATTTAAGTAGGAAAAAAACCAATATAAAATTAAACCTTCGAGCAAAGATATTAAAATATAAATTTGAACGGTGGAAAAAAATCCTTTTTTATCTCAAGTGATGGAATTTAAACTGAACAAATTTGCAAAAAGGCATGTGTCTGACGTGGCCACAAGTTATCTTTCCTATTCATAAACATTAAACATTACACTGATTAAAAACATACTCTGCAATTAAAAACATATAAATTTAATTATTAAGCCGGTAGGTACAGTGCCAAAACCCTCTTAAAAAAAGAGAAAGAATGAAAGAGAAATGAGTAAAATTGCTAAATTTTGGTGCCATCACATAAGGTACTCACTAACGATAAGGACCTTTTACCGGACTTCACTCTTCTTTAAAAAAGTCTAAAAATTCTGATTCCGGAATCATTAATAAATATTACGCCAAGGGCAAGAAAAAATGGCACTAATTATTGTGTCACATCATTTGGCTGATGTACCTTCTATAGAAGGATTTCGCACATACTTCAAACGAATAAGAACCTTCCATTAGCCATTAATTTAAACAAATCTTCTTTGGCAATGCTGTGAAGAAATATAAAATACCATTTTTATGCTTTCGAAAAACGATCTTCAAGTTCTTCTCAATTCGAACAAAGGCCAAATTCGAACCCAACGCTTCGCATTGATTACACTTATTATTACGACAGAAGAAAAATGCACATAAAAGATGCGTTCTCCTTCCCGCCTTATAATATTCTTCTTCTTTGTTATTCCAGTAACTCTAATAAGTGAATGATGAGCTGGTTTACCATTACCTGAAGCCAGGGCCATGCTTAGTAGAGGTGGCGAGTTTGGCGGCCGCCAAGAGCCGCTAAAGAAGTGTAGTGAAAGCACCAAGTAATCAGTTTTAGTGGCCCTTATATACTTTCTTGTAACCCCCCATTGCAATGAAATTTTGTATATTTAACATAGGAATATATGAGTTGTAGCTCTGTAACCCTTCCCATTAAGTCTATAACCCCCTTATGAACTTTCTGCGTAGGCCTATGTATACTTTCAATAGAGTATTTAATTAATTAACCTGCTGCTTGAGACGTCTTACTTCCTATAATGCTAATGAAGCTTCTACATGATGGTCAAAATAAACAAACGGGTTATTAATTAAATCGTTAGCGTCAGTGGACTATTCATGTTATATTATATTACGTTTATTGTGGTGGCCACATAGCTGCTACAGAGACTCCCAATTTCCGACAAAAAGTGTTTATTGCAGAATCCTGAGAAACAGAAATTCATAATTGCATTATACTGGTTTTTCTTTGTATTTATAATGCGGCAATAGACCTAGATAAAACCCTTTTATTTATCAAGAACATGGAAGCGAAGTAAGAAGTGCCAAGTGTATATCCATAGCTAACTTTGTTTTGAAATACCTGTTTTTAATTTAACTCTACAATTATCTTCTTTTTACCTTTCGCGTTTGGGCCAGCAAAGAATTAATTAATATTAATAATTTTAATATTATTTTGATGCTTTATGTAAGAAATGTATCTTTTGCTAACTCTGTAAACGTAATAGAGGGAGAACTATATCGCACCGGCGGAATCATACTGCCATGCGCCTTGTCACTGCACCAGATAAGATTTGATGCAAGTATAGTTCTTTGGAAATTTAAAGAAATACTTCATTTTCTGGTGAGAAAGAGCTGTTAATGTGTTTACAAATGCGAAGAATCCCCTCGGTCGTCTAACGGCATATTCCTTTTAACACCAAATACTCACTTTTTCGAAGAATTCTACTTTTAATCATGAACTTGGCCCCTTCTCGCCGCCTGTCATCTGATGTATTATTCCGCTTATATGCACAATAGCTTATCGGTTCGTGATATCTTCCATTCTTCGAACAAATAAATTCCAGAACTTATCAACGCTGTCAACGGAGCCAAGTTTGCTTAATTTAATTCATTTCACAGTAAATTTCTTTAAAAAATCGGAAGTGGCAGGAAAATGGCACTTTTCGATATTCATCGCGTCACACAGATCCATTAAATGCATGCCGAATGAAATCAATTCATTAAAAAGATATAAGAATTTATTTTATAAAATATTTTCCATTTGCCAAGAATCTTTTCCAAAGCGAAAGAAAACGCATTAAGTAATTTTATTTAACATTTATCTGGCATTTATATAAATCGAACACTACGCAGATTAAATCAAACAACAATGTCAATCAATCAACGTTTATTGGCGTAGTGATACCAACGCCGATGGTATGGCGTGATTAGATGGTGAAACGTTCGAAAGAAAATAAATATTTCTGCCTTCGGTGGGACCTGAACCCACGACCTTCCACTTGCCGGGCGGAGGCTCAGTGGGTAGAGTCCCGCCTTATATATAACGCAGAATTTCATCTGTGGAGACAGAAGAGTGAAGTCCTCGTTAAACTGTAAGCCTAGCTTGCCAACGTAGTGAGCTTAAGATAGATTCTTTATTTCCTTCACCATACTACGTGTATGTAGATTGAAAATGGTTGTTGATGACATGGCTATTAATCCTCAGACACCCACTGAGAGGTAGGATCATCTTACATCACCAACACACGTCATTACTTCACAAAAAAATTCGGTGTCCAGTAGACGTGCATACAAGCTAGAATTATTCGTATGTGAACACGATGCCAGCTTGTTACTGTAGAATGGGGCATTGAGTCCCGTATATTAATGTATTCATTCTTAGCATGCAATGCAACAGTTCATAAAGCAAGTGCCATAACTCAGCGTATTGAGGAAATGGGAGTGAATATAAACTCGATTAGCCAACCCAAAGCCTTGACCTCAACCCCGTTAAACACTTTCGGGATGAGTTGGAGCGTCGGTGCAGAGCCAAAGCAAAGCGTCCAAAAAATACAACGCAACTGTTGAAGGAGAAGGAATATAACCAAATCCTTGCTGATAGCTGCCGTAACCACGGTGGGAAGTCTTCCTCAAAGAGGAGAGAGGCAAAAGGCTGTCCTGCACCATAGAAATCCAAGCAGCTCATTACCATGAATTCCCAGTCATTAATGGCTGTATAGTGCATATGTAGACCGCCTTTAAATTTTTATTTATGACGTACACAAATCAAAATGTTACATTATCACCAATTTCTGTTTAAATAAATGGATTGCCCCAATTTTTTTTATAAACACTTAAAATATGAGTGTGCAGCTTCGTACAATTTAACTATGCTTCTTGCGTTTAGTAGAACCTGTTTCCGTTCCTTTGTAAAAGTTCAAAAATACCGAAATTTATAAACTCTGAAATAACGAAGGAATGGGTGCAGAAAGCGTTTCCTCGATACCATTTCAATTCCGTCTTCCTTTATTTGCATAATATTTTATTCTTCGTTTAGTTCCTTTTCTTTTCGCACGTTTGCGATTGATATGATTTTGTTTTCTGACTAGAAACAGAATGAGTTGACAAAGTATTGGAAAGACAGTTGGCTGAAGAAGCGTGAACTGAAAATATTTGCTTTCCCAAACGCTTTGTGCATTCACAAACAATAATGAGAAATGGCGTTTCAAGAGTATAATCTCCGCATAACATACAAAAATGGCAAAGATCATGCCAATGTCGGCGGCTTATTGAGAATGTAGGACAAATGATTAATATATAAGTTTGTTTGTTTTTTGGTTTTACGGCTCAAAGACTACAGTGGTCATGCTGCGCCGGGACCTACTGTTTTCCGAGGAATCCGAACCTCTTAAGGCCTAGGGAACCAAACCCCGGACTACAGTGAGCAGTGCGATCTTTATGAGATCTCTGAGTAAGCGTTCTTTTTGCACTGCTGGGAGTCGAACCCGGATTAGCCGCGCAATAGGAGAACGCGTTACCACACTGCGCCACCGCAGGGCCAAATGTATAAGTAAGGAACAATGGGGTGTTTGAGTAGAGAAATAAGGAATCCTTTTACCTATATGCATTTGTGTTTTTGAAATTTTTCATGGTGAAATATTTATCACGAAATAGTGTTTATTATATATTATTGTGAATTTTATAATTCAATTTTTTATCTCAATTTTTATTATTGAAAGACGTGAGTTATTAGCAGAAAACTGTATTATTATCAAGATATTGTAGTCTATTTTTTAAATTTTGATTATTGTTTTTAAAATTTGGTTTCTGTCACTATGAAATAATTAATCATCGCGATTTTCCCCCTTATTATCAAAAATGTTATCCTTATTATTGTAAAACTTCGCTCTTATTACTAATGAATTTGTTTTGTCATTTTAAGGCTATCCGGAAGCAAATATTGATAAAAAAAAATTTTATTTATTTTTGTGAATTCGAACATTTTCTTTACAATGATACCAAATTTATTTACCTGAGAGAATTAAAAGTTTGTTAAATATTTTTTGCACCAATATTTGTTTGTTTTGTGGTTTTACGGCTCAAAGACTACAATGGTCATGCTGCGCCGGGACCTACTGTTTTACGAGGAACCCGCACCTCTTATGGCCTAGGGAATCAAACCCCGGACTTTTTTGCAATGTTCTATTGACTTTACGTCCATTTACATATATCCTTTTTGTCATTATTGTGTCTTCATTGTATTGTGTCATTCGTATGTCTATCTGTATGCATCTGTCTTTTGTTCATATCATCAAATTGTTTATGTCATCGAAGTTTTGTGTTATTCATGTGTCTATCTGTATGTACATTTTGTCATTCTTTGGGACGAGAACTTCGTCAAACACATGCGTGCCTTTATTTTCATCACCATCTTGGCATCATCCTCATTATATTACTATTTATATTGCATTTTCTCCTTTTTGCTTGAATGATGCCCAGGAAATGAATTGAATTTAAGGATTACAATATTAAAAACGAGTAATATTTTAAAGTGAAGTTGAAACAAAAAGCACCAAATAATTTAAACAAGATCAAGCCTTCAAATAAATTGTACAACAAAAATAATTAATTTCACATTTATGGTAAAACTTTTATGCAAACCATATCGCTTTACTTTGTCCGAAATATCTCTTACTAAGAAGGTGAATTTTTAAAACCCAAATGGAATAAAAATTATTTTTTTGTGTTTCTGTTTTTTTGTTTTTACAGAGAAAGGGCAGTGTGGATCATGCATGCTACACGGAAGTCTTCAGTTTTCCGAGAAATCCGAAACTCGGCTACCGAGAGAATTAAATTCTGAACCGGCAGAAAAACGGCATCTTTCACGATACTTCAATACTTTGAAAGTCGAACACGGGTCAATATACAGCGAAACCTGTCTAAAGTGACCACATTTGGAACTGGACCTCAATGGTCTCCATAGACAGATGGTCACTATACACAATGAATTTTGGTATAAGCATAACTAAGACCCTACCTGTTCTCTCTTACAAAAAGTGGCCACTTTATTCAGGTGGCCACTTTATTCAGGTGGTCACTTTACTCAGGTGGTCACTTTACTCAGGTGGTCACTTTATTCAGGTGATCACTTTATTCAGGTGATTACTTTATTCAAGTGATCAGTTTACGAAGTTGGTCACTTTACAAAGGTGGTCACTTTATTCAGGTGGTCAATTTACGAAGGTGGTCACTTTATTCAGGGTGTCAGTTTACAAAGGTACACACTTTATTCAGGGTGTCAGTTTACAGAGGTAGTCACTGTATTCAGATGGTCACTTTACCAGGTTCCACTGTACAAACGATAGTTGAATACTTTACCACTACGCCACCATTGAACAATGGACCTACATTTTCCGAGGAACCTGCTAAGACCTAAGGCAGTAATTCTCAAACTTTTCAGTCCACGGGACCCTTTTCCTACCACATGACTAGCCACGAAGACATCCATAAATATTTAAGGAAACCTCCAAAAAGCTATTATTTATTAATACTTGGAAAAGCATTCAAAATAAGAAATGAATATATTAGTATAAAATGTAATTCAATGCAACCTGGTGAAGGGACCACTTTGGTAAATTGACCGCCTGAACTCTGTCCATTTTTTATAGGCGAGAACTGGTGGGGACTTAATTTTGCCCATACCAAAGTGTATCGCCTATAGTGACCACCTCTCTGTGGTGTAATTTTGTAACCTAACTTTTATTCTCGTCTGAATATTTATTCATCGGTTGCTAAACGGATAAACTTTCAAGAGCTGCAAGCATTTTTCACAAATTCCAATTCTATGTTTTCTCTCTAAGTTTTAAGTTTGTGCTTACTACAATAAATTAACACCTGATATAACAATAATGAATTCCAAAGAGGAAACCTAATCTCTATAAAATATGAGAATATTACTGAACCAGGTCACAGTATATTAATTAATAGTCTAATTCAGAATGTCATCAGCATTTCCGTCCTCCCTCGCTAAAAAGAGAAACAGTCTGGTAAAGGGAGGCCAAAGTAGAATGTAAGTCGCTACTTCTTATCGTTTTCGTTTAAAGAGAACATGAATAATCATTCAATGACACGCAAATAAACGTATCTGCAAATACAAAGGTTCTAACAATTTTAACAAAATGTACGTAATATTTAATTTTAAAAACAATGTGCTTTTCACCTAATGGGCCTAATGTACTATTTCCTGCCAAAAGCCATTAATTTGTAATTTGAGTTGAAAAGCGAAGAGATTATATTTTTTTAATGCACGCGCACAAACACAAGAGTTGAAATTGTACCACTGTTTAAAACAAAGAGAGATAAATAATTTCAGCCACGTTTTAACGAGGCACTTAAAGAGCGCTTGTTTAAAACAACGCTAGTTATATTTAAGGGTTGTAATGAAAATTTTCACAAGTGTGCATAATCTTCCTGTTTGAAAAAGCGGAAAGAGCCAGCGGGAAGTTTAAACCTTGTCTAGGAATGAAAAGTATCATACCTTGTATTTAGATGTACGAAGTACGTTATCGAATTTTAGAACTAATAATTCAGAAAAAATTTAAACATTCCACCTAATTTAACATTAAATGAATTTTTGATATAATTTTCGCTTGAAAATGAATTGTTGAAATTGTATAATATTCGTATGTTTATTCAGTTGTACTCAATTTGTATATTTCAATAATTTCTACATACATTAAACTTATCCCCAAAGATACATAATAATATTAGAACTGAAATTAACGACCTAATATCAACATATATAACAAACGATATGGACAAACTTGTTTCACATAAAAAAAAGTAATTTAAATAAACGAAATTTAAGCAAATAGAATAATATTTTGTACCAAATATCTGATATTTTTGCTACATGTACAAAAAGAAATGATGTTTTGTAATCGCTTTATTAATTGTCCTCGATCTAACCCCTGGAGAATTTAAAATACTCCTTAATTAAATTTAGGCTAAAACAAATTTAAATTTAACTCAAATTTTAAAAAAAACTTTGATAAGTAATTATATCAAATTTTCAGCTAATTCAAAACTGAATTATATTATTTATATGTATATTATGTATGTATCTAGTAAGTGAATTGACTATGTAAGTACTATAAAAGTAAAATACAGTACATGTAAATAGTTGTACCAAACTGCATTTGTGCCTATTTCTAATGTTTAATATTTTATTTAACATTTATTTTAATTCAATTTAATATTTAGCATAATTTAATTTAACATTTATTATAATTTAATTAAAAAAATTTCATTTAATTTAACATTTATTCGCCCGCAATTCACTTACGTATACAGAAATTTCATAAGTGAGGTATAAAGTGATAATGTGGAGTTATAGGGTTACACCTCAATATATATATGCATGAATATATAAATATCTGTCTATCTATAAATATATAAAGATCTAATCTATAAATATATAAAGATCTAATCTATAAATATATAAAAATCTAATCTATAAGTATATAAAGATCTAATCTATAAATATATAAAGATCTAATCTAATCTAAATATATAAAGTCTAATCTATAAGTATATAAAGATCTAATCTATAAATATATAAAGATCTAATCTATAAATATATAAAGATCTAATCTATAAATATATAAAGATCTAATCTATAAATAAATATATAAATATATAAAGAAGTATCTGTACCACAATAGGTGGTTGTTGTAACTAGAGCCCCTAGAATTATAGGCCGACGAATCAGCCGCCATTTTTTGTACAGCTCCGATTTTTAATTACCTTGGCGATAAAGGTTTTACGCATTGGCGCAATGATCGCTATTTTGGCATAAAAATAATCAAAAATCCGCGATTATCCGACTATTGTAAACATTGGCGCAACTTTTAAAATGTCGCCAATAAATACAATTTGCAACCACGATCACGTGATACAATGGCAAGAAAATGGCGGGCATACTCCGGCTGTCTTTTCCATGAGCCTTAGTTACAACTATAGTGAAATCCTTGACTTGGCTATTTAACTTGGCTTTTTAGCCAAATCTGTTTAACTTCGGAACGTGACTTGATGCTCACATTTTATTTGCACTTTGCTTGTTTGCCTTTTCTTTCATTCTTTATCAGAAATTATTGAGAACTTTGGTGGAAACTGATTACAGATTTTTGGCATTCTGATCTTTTTTTTCTTGCTCATTTTAGTTATGGCTTTCTTTCGTAATAGAGTTGAAGTAACTGTCCGTAGTCTTTACTGGCCTTATTCATTTTGAATCCTAAGTATATCCCTGAACATATAAAAGTTATCGATAAATTTGTGTGACCTTTAGAAATAACAGGGGTCATGACCCCATCAACCCCCCCTGCGTATGCATATAACGCAGTGCTAATATACTAGTTCTTAAGGGCATCTGTGTAAGAGGGACGAATACTCTGCAAAATATTTATATCAAATTTTTAACACTCGAGACAGTTCGAACATACAAAAAAAAATGTTTCGACATATGTTTATGTTAATGTTTCAACATACAATATAGTATACTGCTTGGGACTCTCCGCCATCAATAATTAGCATATATGTTGTTGTTTCTGTAGCATGAATAACTGGAATAATGTAGAATTATGAATTTGAATAATCATCTCATGAAACTATAATTGCACAAATCATGAAAGAGACTAATATGAGTTTCATTAGTAACTCTTGTTTTCAGATAATTAGAGTAAATTTTAGTAAATGAAACAGAGTAAACTATAATCTTTTTTTTTTATTCTCCTAAAATATTGTATCTTAACATATATGTACGCCTATATAATATGATATATATTTATTTTAACAACAATTTTTATAATCCAAGTTTTCAAATTCGTGTCTAATTGATAAAATCAATTCTACTCCTCCATTCTTCAATGATTTAATAAAACAATATTTTTTATAATAAGATTTAATCAAATACTTGCTTGTATTATATCGAGTGTTAAGCGTCATATGTCATCTAATACAACGTTAGCTATGATACAGATATTGCTATATCTCTACTGGCAAGAAATATTGGTCTCCATTTCTATGTATCAAAACCATCTAGATGGTGATAATGCATCAAGACGGTATCTACAAATATAGCGATAAATGACTCTGACAAATGAAAACAACTCACATAAGAATTCGATCTATTGGCAAATTAATAGTCATTTATTAATTTTAGTGATTTAAAACGACTGCAAGTATTGAAACTTATGCAAGGCCACTGCCAGAATTTAATTTCGGGAGGTCCAGAAACTTTTACAAAATAACGTTTAATAGAGATGTGTCACATTTATTGTGAAGAAGAAATGTAAATACATAATACAAAAATAAATACCAAAATACCAATTTTGCCTTCAGACATCATTGTAAATTTTTGCTTGTAGTTTTGCCATCAAAATTTAATTTTTTATATTATCCTTCTTAAAGGAAATAGTTTCCATATTATTTTTCCTCTCTCTCTTGAAAATATTCTAAAATGAGTGATCTACGAAACGAGATTTTGTGGTCAGAATTTTGATAATTATCCCAGCTTTGAGAGGTTTTTGATCTTCTCTTTTTACGTTTGATAAGTAAATATGTATTCGTACTTTTGCGATCCTTTTGCAAATTTAGGTTCTGGGGAATGGTCCGTAAGACCCCCTCCTGGATAAAGGCATGGACATATGGGTAAGCGTTTCTGTCTGAAAGTTCATTTCGCTTCAACTTTCTTTTAAAACTTTGATAGAAATCTCTTATTTTTTGCAGTAGTACGGTCGCCTGCTTATGTGCACTCTTACTTCCCAGAACTTGTTTTACCTCTTGACGAAGACAAGTTTAATAAATCTATAGGCTTGCATTATCGGTCTTTCTACCAAAACTGGAGCGGGAATTTGACCATAATAATAATTATTCTGTTTCACGTAGACTTTCACAGCGCATTATAATAATCAACAACAAATTTTTAGGTAGTCAGCTGTATAGCAAAAAGATTATTTATTGCTAAAACTTTACGTTTCGATTCGAGCTGTGCGAATCATCATCAGAAGAGGTTAAATTACATGAAAAACTTTTGAGAAAATTGTAGAATATACATAAGTTGCGGAAACAGTATAAATACGTTGAAATAAATTATTATGAAATTTTAGAGACGAATATAAAAGCCAAAACAGAATAAAATTAAATCGATAAATAAAAACTGACATTTACACGTTACAGTTTTGTTAGAATGGGTAGCCAAGCAACGGGAATGGTTTTTGCATCGTCTCTATTAAAATTATTAGGATGCTTGATGATCCCTATTGCTTCTCTGTATAATCTGGGCCAAAAATTAGTTGATTTTGCGAGAACTTTAGTATGGTCAAAAAGGATTAAATGGTTATTTAAAATTGAATGTTCTGCTATTGCCGATTTTGTTATCTGTTTATTCCTCACGAGGCTTTCATGCTCCCGTTTTCGGCACGCAGTGGATCGACCTGCTTGCCCGATGTATAACTGTCCACAAAAACAAGGAATTTGGATGGGATATACACCAGGAATTTTGTATGGATCCACAGGTTCTTTAACAGAACGTAGGAAACTAAAAATCTTGTTTTTTGAAATAAATACTGTATCAATATTATGTCTCAAAAGTAAAAGGTCAGTGACATAGTTTATAAATGGTAGGAAGGCTTTATGCTCATTTCTTTTAAAAGGAATATGATCAGGAATTAGGTATGAAAAATGGGCTTCAGTTTTGGACTTGAACACTTGTGAATATAATGTTGATTGTAACCATTTTCTTCCAAAATGTCACTAAGAAAATTGAGTTCATTCTGTAAAACTGTTTTGTTACTGCAAATAATATTGTCTCGTTTGAACAATATGTCAATGACCGTTTTTGGGAAGGGTGATGGTGCGATGTAGCATGAAGGTATCTGTTTGTATGCGTAGGATTCCTGTAAACTGAAAAAAGTAAGTTATTGTTTCTTTGCTTAATGACTAAAACGTCAAGAAATGGCAGTCTATTATCACATTCAACCTCCATGGTAAACTTAATTTGTTGGTGGATGTTATTGATATGTATTAAACATTCTTGTAACTTTTCTCTTCCATGAGGCCAAATCCCAAAAGCATCATCCACATATCTAAGCCATTTAGTGGGTTTTAATGGTGCATTTGATATCGCTAACTATTCAAATGCTTCCATGAAAAGATTAGCTATAGAGGAACTTAAAGGACTCCCCATAGCTACGCCATCCATTTGCTCATAGAATTTGTTGTTCCAGGTGAAATGGCTACTCCCTCGAGGCAAATGTCAAATAATTTAACTATATATCATCATTGAATAATTCATTTTCTTCTGTTTTGACTTTTATATTCGTCTCTGAAATTTCATAATAATTCATGTCTACGTATTTATACTGTTTCCGCAATTTATGTATATTCTACAATTTTCTCAAAAGTTTTTCATTTAATTTAACCTCTTCTGATGATGGTTCGCACAGCTCGAATCGAAACGTAAAATTTTAGCAATAAATAATTGTTTTGCTACACAGCTGACTACCTGAAAATTCGTTGTTGATTAATAATTATTCTGCTATAAGAAAAATTCATTACAGTTATAGAGGAAAAAATAGTCACAATTTTGAAGAAGGGGGATTCAGAAATCACGTAGAGCTATCGGTTCTATCTCAAATAAGCCTCTGAAATGAAATGAATTACAAAACCTAAACCGACCGCTTCGATATTGCTAAAATATTTTCAATATCTCCCTCATAAACGAGAAGTCAAATTAATTAAATGTTCGCATTTATTTAGACATTCTTAGCGTTTTGTTCTTGTATCTTTACCTAAAATAATACTTTTTTTTTTGCTTAATCTTCATCTACATTTCATTTTTTCCATTCTTCAAATTTGTATAAAAAATTGGATTACATATTTTGTTATTTGCTTATGGTATATTTTTTCACCGCAAAATAATTTGCACTATTAATAGATTAATAATTTTTTTGTCTCAGTACTGAGTATTGATTTTTCCTGTCAAAATGTGTTAATTAGTTTTGAAAAGTTGTTTTTTTTTTGTATCATTACGCGTCTGACGCGTCCAAAAAATTCTACGTTCCCATAAGCAAGTAATTGCGAAGTTGCAAAATTTTATTTTTTGTCTTGTTTGAGAATTTTTGTGAAAATGCTTTCTCTTTTTTCTAATGGCGTAAATATGTTTACGTATTATGATTATCAGACAAAATCCACTCGATATTGAAATAAATTTAGATCGTTTTTAATTTCATTCCAAGTTTTTATTCAAATATGATATGTTCTATTTTCTTTTACAACTGAATACCAGATTCCTTACCTTTTCTCAGTATTTTTAGTTTAGATGTGCTTTCATGTATAAAATGGGGTTTTATAAAATTCATTAAATATTCGAAATTTTAGAGAATATATTGCCTGCTGTCCTTGTATTTTATATAAATTATATGGATTGCATGTAACTTTATTTTAGAGATACTGGAAGGCAAATTTATTTATATGTATAATTGCCATCATAAAAATTTTAATCGATATATAAGATCTCTTCAGATGAAACAATTAGCCCAGAATTACAGACGTAGTCTTTATGACATGCCTACAGGCCCTCATGTATCTCCATGTTACTCTAACCTAATTAACGTGGAACCATGTACATTCTAACCATTCAGAGCTCTGATTTTGAAACCAGAAAGCATAATTACCCAAACCAATTTGTATCTACGGACAAATATCGCATGACGGAGCAAACGTATCCTTTGCGTGTCATGTTCTAATGCACTCTCTACAAATGAATTAAATACTGGAAATGAATTATTTATCAAATATTCTGGAGCTATAATCATATCCTGTCAATTTTGACACTCTGTCGTGAATTTCGTTTCCAAACTTGTCAGCTAATGTTTAACCCGAAGCACATGCAAATATGTATTTCTACTCTACAGATAGGCACCTTGCGTGTATTTTTAATGGAACGTGTTTAAACGTGCCCAGTTCAGCCTTAGCTTAACGCAGATGGAGTCTACATAGTTGTTAGTTTTAAATAGAACTTGCTGTGTCATTTGTGACGTTTATGTAAAATTCAAACTCTCCTTCAGTGGAACATTCAATGGTAACAAAAATTGATTGAAGGAAATTATCGCCCATTTACATGAATCGATGACGGATTTTCGTAGATAATCAAATTTTAATCGTTAAAACTGCTGAGTACCGATTATTCCAATAATAGAAGCTTGCGAAAAATATCACGATGCCTCGCAACTTGAGAAACAGAAAATTAGAAACCGCCACGTACTTCATGATTATATGCATATCTGTGTGTGTAATAATTATATGTGTGCCAATTCTGTTATTAAATGAACCAATGAACGATTAGGCCCTTCTCTCCTAAACGAGATGACCTATTCAGTGTTTCGGTCATCGAACGGCTTGGCATAGCGCTGATACTAATATAGGCAGAATTTCCACACAGTTCGCTCTATTGCATTTCTAACAAAAAGCTAAGCATTCATTCCGTGTCGAATACATGTCGAATCATGTCGAATATCGTTACCATCATAGAGGAATTTAACACATAACCAAAGGACGTAGGACTATAGAGTTTAGACGATGTCGAATTATCGTGAAATGTAATCTAATTATAGAGAAAACTTCACATTTCACGAACAATTTCTACAGATACTGATCAATCAGATACCATGATATAGACTTAAAGCGATACAGAAACTTTAATCCACCAAGTCGACCATTTAAACACCGGTAGTTTGGTTCCAATTTGGGGCATAATCAACTTCTTTCCAGATTCCTATAAGCCAGATTAAATCCATTATTAACCCCCTTATTTACAGATTTATTTGAAAAAATTCTTGACTTTGGAAGGGATTTAATTTGCTAATTCGCACTGGAAGAAACGTCCTCTTACAACTGATACCGATCACTGTTGCCATGAACAGAAATGTATATGTTTAATTTTGTCCTAGTTTGAATGACGAATTAAACTTGTCATCCATAACTTAGGCAAGACAAGTGCATGATGAGTCTCAGTCGTCAAATGTACCCAAGGGGTTAAAAGTTCTAGACTAAAACAAAACATTATGACTTATATTTCTATTACCAGATTTAAATTTTGAGATATTACTCAATTGACATCTGTTGAAGCCTTTATATTTTAGTGATATTTTGAAGCACCAAGATTTACTTCGGCGTATAATTATGTGACAAAATATTATAGATTTACTTTCATACCCATGCATTAAGATATCCGTCCTTAAAATAGTATCGAATGGTGTTACATAATAATGTTTTATTCATAAGTATCAGTATCTGCACGTATAATATATCTTCAAACATTAGCGTACAAGCATATGGCTATCATAAAGTAGAATAGCGATAAGCTGCGCGAAACTAATGAATAAAATTATCAAATAAAATAATAAAATAAACAAATATATAATCTCAGTTTGACTTTAAAAACATTGACAGCTGTTCCAATAGCACGTGGTTGTTTCCTCAGAATGATACAACTAATGCATTAGTTATATCAGTCTCATGAAAATAATCAGGTGAGATTGAAACAGCTATCAATATTTTTAAAATTCAACCGCGATAATTAGCGTTTTTTATTTTTATTTTTTAATATAGCTACCATATTTAGCCTTTGTACAAATTATGTACTTATCTAAAGTAGTGTTTCTAAAAATAAATGAAATTATTTATGCATATAGAATTGTATATTAAATAAGATCAATTAATCTGTGTGAACATATTGCATCTTGCAAGTCTTGACATACGTACACATATATACAAATTAGTAATAAGGATGTGTGGCTGATGACTTCAGCTATTTTACTATTTAAAAAATGAAAATACGAAAAGATGTAAATATTCACACACTATTCTTAAAATCATGAAATAAAAACCAATGGTTTTCTGTTCAATGGTTTTTAATTTATTTGTTCATAGGAAACAAATGGTTGCGATAAAAATTTTCTCTCATAGGCCTATTTATTTTTTCACTTACAAGGGAAGCCTCCGAAGTGCCATTCGCACCTCATGTCGAGACATATAGTATGAGAGATCCATACGAGGAATGAACAAAACCGAAAGAATTTTTCTCTAAACCTCAATTTCTGATTTTTTAAAATTTTCATAATTACACTAAAACGCAGCTTTGCGCTTAACTGCAAAGCCGTAAAGTGAAGTCTTCATTTAGTTATAGTTTTCTTTTCATTTGGATTGCTTTGTGAAAATAGGAAGTTCTTATGTAATGTTGGCGGCTTTTTCAATTACTGCGCCAACCATATATATATATATATATGTGTGTGTGTGTGTGTGTGTGTGTGTGTGTGTGTGTGACCTCGATCTTGTTATAACAGATTTTATTTGATTAAAAGAATTTTGTATTTTATGCTTTAGAGTAGTTTTGGGCTACAGATTAATTTTGGGAAAATCAACTTCGATCTATTTGAAGCGTATTTATTTATTTTTTTATTAAAATATTGAGGTATCTTTGTATTTCATTTGTGTTGTTTTATGAGAAATTGAATTAGTAAATCAATTAATTGAGTCTGCACTATTTTTTAGCCCTGGGGTCATTTCGAAATAGTAAGATTGTTTGAAGCAATTTATTTATTATTTTTTTGTCGTTGAAGTAAATCGATTTGAAGATTTTGTTTTTCGAATGAGGAGGAGCTCTCATCATTTGCAAAGTATTTAGTAAAGCATGATAACCGTCCTGCATTAGAGTTTTAAATTAATTTAAACCTTAGACAATTAAAACTTGAGTTTTTCGAATTGTTAATTTTATTGGGGATTTTCTTCGTAGAATGTTTTACTCTCCATGTGGTCAACTATTTGCTTTGATAGCTGAAATATTAAATCAAAATATAGATTCTCATGTATTTATTATGTGCTGCTCTTAGATAATTCAATTAATTACCCTTATTTTTCTTATTTAGCTATTGAGCAATAGAGTAGAACCCCTCATATCCGTCACCTACAGGACCAGGCTATAATCGAAACATTGAAACGATCGGATAATCCGAGGACAAAGAAATGGGTCTGTTACAGTGCTGAAAATTCTTTATTGCATATACATGTACATAACACACATTGCAAAACCTTCCATTAGACGACAAAATATGCACGTACACACAGTCAAAACCGTATATATGCAAACGGACACGGCAACGAAATCCTATGCACATAAGCGAGTTTTTCGCATAGAAGCGAGTTTTATATAAAAGCTGTTAATAAATTGTTAACTATAGCATGCAAATAATTTACTCATTAAATTTTTATTGAATTTTATTATTAGATATTCTTATTTCTAATTTTATATATCATTACATTATTTATTTCAATATTTATAGTGCACAGTACTATCACTCTGTTAGTAAAAAGAACAAGTAATGCAGCACTTACATAAACACATGTACTTTATTAGTTGAAAACAGTGGACAAATAACAATCTATTCTTTAGTATTTCTTTGTCTTACTGTTTGATTTCAAAGAATTTATAATGAGATTTGTACGTAATATGGATTAGCGCCCGGTGAAAGCCGTGGCTTTGTCCTCTTAAATATAACGACTTAATGTAAATACTTCTGCCTCTTCTTCTTTGTGGGGCTACACCCTTCTAACACTTGATAATTATTTGTCTTGGTGTACATATCTCCGTCGCCAGTTTTACGCATCATCATCATCAACAAAAACGAATATTCTGCTGACAGTCCTTCCAACACAACAGCTAAATTCAACTCCAAATTCAACACAAAGACAGCCCACGAAACCCTCTAAACCTCAATTGATTAGTTATAAACGCAGCAACAACGGTCAATCCTCCTGTTTAAAACCTGTCTAATTAATAACCCATCCGATATAACCTAATATATCCAAAATAATATCCTCCATTCGTAGCTTGTATTTTCTGGTCCAAGCCTAATGAAAACTTTGAATGCACACTAAGCAATTTACAATACCATTCATCACATATAATTACTCAACTACTTAAAACATAATGCTTGCACTACTTTACACGCTATTAACTCAATACTATACACAGCATGCACAAAATCTACGCAATCTATTGACACATACAAATTATATTGATAGTCTCGACTATAGTCTCCCGCGCAAGGCATCTGCGCATACCTAATTATAGCGTTCTCGGACTTCATTCCACAACTGGATACCCAGGTATCCGAAAACAGTATATTCTTAAGAAGTCTAAACTATTTATGACAACCGGCGCAACATGACCATTGTAGTCTTTGAGCCGTAAAACCACAAAACAAACAAACAATATTTATGACAAGGACACTATTCTACTCATGACAAGAACACTATTCTACTTGTGACAAGGACGCTATTCTACTTATGACAAGGACACTATTCTACTTATGACAAGGACGCTATTCTACTTATGACAAGGACGCTATTCTACTTATGACAAGGACACTATTCTGCTTATGACAAGGACACTATACGACTTCCACAGCTGCTTATCACGGAACACCTACAACTACATCAGAACAAGCAACTGGACCTGGAGAATCCTAAGACACACTGACCGCGGAATTCAATCCAGAGCAAAAACTGAGACCGAACGCTGACTGAACCTCAAATCGAAGGCGGACACAGGGGGTGGTCACAGGGGTCATGACCCCCAAAACATATTTTTTCACTGTAAAAAATTCCAACTTTTATGATAAATGAAGGGTGTTATTCCAAGACCATGGCAAATTCTGTCCTTGACTCCCCCCAAAATGAAAATGGGCTCTTTAGAACTACCCGAATGCCAATCGAACGAACTGAATCGAGCTGAATTTGAATGCCTCCATATAAGCATTTCACACACAGCTTATATACCACAACCGGACAAGAAACCACGACTCTACGCAATCCCAATACACAGTGGTCATTGAACAGGTCGCGATGCATTTTAATCAGAATTTACAGCTGATTATTTGGGTAGACATGGTTCTCCACGATTTCAGTGGAAATTCCCCATTACAATACATACGATGGAAACTACACAACACTTCAAAAGTCGCAGAGATTTCGGAACGCTAATGGAAAGAAAACGTTTGTTGGTAAAATTAATAGGGAGGCAAATTTTCCACAAGTAATAGCATTTGGATGTTTAGATCATTACCTAAAACTATATCTTACATTTTTAACTAGAATCGGGTTATGCAAAACCAAGGAAAACGTATTCTTAAAACAAATTTTCCATGATATTTTTGACAGAAAAAATACACCTAAAATAATAAAATTGCGAAGTAAAATCAACATACGAAGCTTTTATTTACTAAAATAGCATATAAATTTTGTCATCAAAAGTGTTAACATTATTTTGTAGCATAAAAATAAATGCAAATCCTTAAGTATGTACAGTCATGATCTAAAATAGCAAATGAACTACATGTTAGATAAAATGCTTTGAAATCTCGAGCAAAACGAAATTTAATTGTATCATTTTGTTTTGTATAAAAAATAATCTTTATTTTCTAAAAAATCTTTGGAAACGAGTTCTAACTTTGTTTATTTTTTTCCTTATCCAATGTCTTACGGACTTTTTCTTTTAATGATTATAGCGGGTTAACTATCCTCATCGGAATGAGAACATGATTCCTGAATATCCTCAACTTCGCTCAAAGAGACGAAATTATCCTCAAATTTTCGAACAACTTCTTGATCCTCCGAGAGACGCATGTCGCCGGAACCCCTCTCCATACTTTTAATGCTTAGAAGGATAAGTATGCTCCATATATACTTTGACATCCTTACAACCAACTAAGAAACCATGATCCAATGCTTTTTTAGCACAAGACCTCTTCGAAATATCTTTTTGAAGGAATATATAAAATTGAGGCAATCTTCCACGAACAGAGGAGTAACATTTGCCGAAGGATAGCACCTTGAAGCCCTCTTTACGAAAAATTCCGGTTTTAGGAGTTTCCTAGTTACGGGCTCTATTTTAAAGTTCCAAAACTGGGCCTTTGCTGTTTGGTTGTACAGAGCTTCACAAAATACTTCAAGTACCAAGCTCAAGAATCTACAGCGGGCCCGTTTAGACGTGAGAATGGACAGGCAAACGGATTTGTCGAAATCGGACTTTTAAATGGCTCTGGTGATCTGTACCAAAATCGAAGTCCAATTGAGTTGGACCGAATAACTGAGAAAGCTTCGCTGACAAACGTGAACTCGCAAAACTTGGCGACGCCTTCCTTGCTGATCAAAATGTTGTTTGCTTTTATATCCAAGTGGCACCAGAGGTGCGATTATAAATAGGCTAAACCTTGAAGTATATCCTGAAACCAAACTTTGATGTAGTTCACACTATCTTTGAAATCACGAAAATCTGAATCATTAACCATGTCAAACAAGGAGGTGTGCTGCAAAGGCATAAGAAAAACAATTGCCCTATTCTTTGTGTGGAAAATTTCGTCAACGGCAACTATATTCCCATGCCATAGCTTAGGCCACAGTATGAGTTCCCCATTGACAACGTACTCCTTTGCTACAATTTTTCTGCACGATGAAGATGAGCAAATTCATCCCTAATTTCGACTACATCGCCGAAAGAACCTTTTCCAAGAGACCTGACGAAAGTCATACAGTGATCCATGTCCATTTCGTCAAGAACTTCTTTGAAAGTCTTCATTCTCTCTTTCACCATAAAAAAATCCTTGTTTTTAGAAAGTCAAAAGGCAGAAATGTGAAAACTAAGCGAATTTTAATGATTGAAAGATAAAAATTGGACAAAAATTTCGATATTTTCAGCTAATTTCTGAGAGCAATACGTCTTTCGATAAATCCGCTCTGTTAAAATTCAAAATTCCGGTAACTATTGTAATGTTTCTATGGTACTTGTCAACAACTAACTTAGCAACCATAACAATATAACGTTACTAAGTTAACCAGGCTACTTTCCGAATATAAATGTATATTGGATTAATATAATTAGTCGATATAAAACTTAATAAATGTAAAAATGTAAATATACCTATAAATCATGTAAATACGTTGTTCCTATCTCTTATATGAGAAAGAAAGATGCACGTATTCAACAGACGATTTCAATAAATTCCATAAACAAAAATTTGTTATCACGAACTTACTATTAATATTTTGTTTTCTGTTTTAAAACTTACATTACATAGTACATAGTTATGTATACTTAGGGGTTACATTATACGCCCGGGATATAATAAGCAACGTTCAGCACCATCCATATTTATACGCTACCGAGATATAATACAAATGTTCAGTGACCAGTCAGTGGCTTATACGCTACTCGAGATATAATAAGCCGGTTGCTATATTTCTAGCGTACACTCTTTCCTGCATTATCCTCATATCTTGGACTTTATGCCCTTCCCCCTCCTGGAAACATATTGCCGCTTGCTTGACCAACAATTCCAGATTATTTATTATTCCTTTCATGCAAAACAACATCACTTCTGCATTGCTTCTCCGCTCTATACCTCCCACAAATTCATTCGCATAATTTCACTACTTTAACTCAAAACATAAACATACATCGTTAACGAAAATTGCGAGAGAGGAGGGAGGTGGTTTCAAAGCTACAACTCCATATATATATATATGTATACACAAAATCACATCGGGGAGATTATGACCCCGTCACCCCCTGAATACATACCAGTGGTTACACCCATTTCTCTGTTTAATTCCCACTTTCGTTCAATCGTAAATAACAGTTTCACGCATTTAATATTATGAATACATAAGAAAAAAAGAGATTAAAAGCACGCTTTTTAATTTTCAGATCATAATTTTAATTCATTTACGAAAGGCCTATGTACCTTCAAGGAAAGTAGGTTTCTTTAACCTGTTACCTCGACTTTCTCTTCCAAACTTTATATTAAAATGAAAGGGCTAAAGAACAGATTAAGAGTTGTATGCATAACGAACATCAATACCCAGGTATTTCGAAAATTGAACTTAACGGGTGATGCTGGTCGAAGTTGAATTACGTTTCGACAACAACGGATCATTCGAATCCGTATGCTGAAACGATCAGTAATTAGTCTCTTCCAGATGTCAGGAATATAATGTCCATGGCAAGCAAGATTTGTGTTTCAATTCGCGATTTAAAATTAACGTCATTACCCTAATCACTCACAAAGTTACTGGAATGCGAAAGATCATTGTAATTGATTCCTCGATCAAAGGAAACACTCAAATTGGAGTATTTCTGTGAGAAGAACGATATATTTTCTAGCAGTGTAAAGTGCAACAAATGGTTAACAATCTAACAGGGATCTGGCTAACTGATAAATTATCGTTATCACTAAATACTAACTTTGACAAAAATATAATCTCTTATTTTAATTACGCTGATTAAAAGTATCATGTACTATTTCTCGTAGTTAAATTAATTTAGTGTATATTGGTACATTCAATAAAAAAAATGCAAGGTTTTATTTTAGAAGAAAGGGCGTGTGTTCTGCGTAGTTTTCAGTAATTAGTTTCGAATGCACACTCATAATTTATGTCAGTAGATTATGTGCCTCAGATAAGTGTGCAGGTAAATTCAATTTATAGGGCAATTTCATTACCTACTAATACACTTAAAGATTTGCTTCGATCCCTTGTGGCATTGGCAAAATTGTGCGCTATTTTTACATTAATTTAATTACTTAAAGATGGGAAATAAATTTCCATAATACAAAAAATCGAGAACGTACCCTACATAAATTTTCTCTCCAAGGTGAAAAATGTTTCAAATACAGCGAATGATGGATATGTCCAGCGTGGATAATAAACGATATATGAAAATAGGAATAAAATGTATCATAAAAAATGAAAGAAAATTTATTCCAATCTGCATTGCTTGATCCTTCAAAAAGGCTGAATTACCTCCTTTAGCAAATATAGCTAATGATAAATAACACATAATTTTGCATATTTCGTTACATTTAACTATATTCTCCATCCGCTGCTGTAAATAAATAGCTCGTGTTTCACCATACGTACTTATTTTGAGTTGTTCGCCAGTAGAAGTTGTCAACATGCTTTCCGATTTTTCATATCAGGTTTGCCTAATGATGCTTCTTTGTTTTGGTTTTTATAGTCTCTTGTTGGAATCTTGGGAATTTGATTGCACATCTATTTGATGAAATCAAATTTCAGGATGTCCAGTGTATTATCGTTGGAGGCTTTCGCCTTGAGACTGGTATTTTGACCCTTATTTTAACTAATGTAATACAGTGGAACCTCGATTATCCGTCTCCCGATTTACCGTCTTTCTCGCCTAACCATCGGCGTCAAGTCAAGCCGCTAGACTAGCATCGGCGCGCTCAGACTGTAAGCGTCAGTACAGCCTTGCCCACCAAGTCGTTCGTGTGCGCGTCTCTAGGTTATGTTTATTGTCACGCTAGTGCTAACAATTGTTCGAAAACAATGAGTGAAAAACGTAAGCCTGTTGTGCTCGGTTTCTCTTAAAGATTGGACATCATTAAGCGTCTACGAAAGGGAGAAAACTCAGTTATCATAGCGCCAATTCATGGCGTAAGCCAAACAACTGTGAATGATATTAAGAGAGAGATGCCAACAAAATCGAAATCCACGTTTCCAAATTTACTTCTGATGGCGACATAACAAGGAGGAAGACAATGAAAGACTCATCACTCGAGCAGCTGGACACCGACGTTTATCAGTGGTTGATTCAAACACGTTCTCAAGCCGTTCCCCTTTCAGATTCAAATAAACTTCGTTTATGCCTTCAGAAAGTATCATAATGGAATTTTTTTAAACGTATAATTTTTATGACAACATACTATATTGTACTGTAAATTTCCCCGTTTCCGCTTAACCGTCTTTTCAATTATCCGTCAAGGTCCTGTGTCTGACGTATAATCGAGATTTTACTGTATTTTTTTAATTTCTCATCGGTACCACACACTTTTGCTGAAATTCAGGTAATGAGATGTCTTTCAATTAAATACAAGCAGTCTTTGAAGACTTTTAAATGAATATTCGCCAATCAGATTACAAACTAACCGTTCATGTGTACGTCAGGCATAGTAAGTAATCATATTTCGGCTCTGGTTATCAGAGGGAGCTGACACTCGGCACATTGCTCTTTCTTTTCCTTCATTTTTTTCACTTCCCGCCTTCTTTGTTTTGACTCCAATGTTATTACTCTAGTTATTATCCTTGGATTTACCTTGTGTCGATGGGTCAGATTTAATCGGTTTAACAGCCATTTTCTGTCCCCTCACCACCACTTTCTTCCCCAACGTTTTCTCTTGCAGTGGCCTGCTTCCAAAGAATGCATCGGAATATTCGGCAGTACCTTTCACTTCAGGAGCCATGGCTGCCTCTGATCATAGTTTCTGTCTCGTGTTCATCCTTTCCGTCTATGGTGCCTCTGCTATTTTGGCTCTGATATCCTTCGCCCGCCATTTTGTGCCTTTCCGTTTCCTTGTCCACTCGTTCTTGCCGCTGTGTGTCCTGGTGTCTTGCGTGTTTGGCCTGGTGGTTCTTCGCGATCGCCTGGTGTTTGCATCCTCATGCAAATGACTCCTCTGAAATCTTCATCGCTCACCGTTTCCTGCCCTTCTTCATCAAACTTCATCAGGTTCGCACTGCCTTTCTGATTCATAGAACTTCTCCATGTTTCATTACACCCTACATTAGGGTGGAGTGAAAAAAAAATTTAATTTTCATAAGCTAGACTATGGAAAGTGTGCCAAATGTCCATAGCAAGCATCCTGCAAAATCATATTATTTTCTGATCGCTACTCCTTGATCGCCCTCCACCTTATTGAAATAATTAGCATTTTAACCCTTTTTATGACTTCGTAGCCTGATTCAGTATGATTACAGCATGGTTTATTAAGTAGCGAAGCTAATTATTAAAAAGGTTTTGCCCATCTTAAGCTTACCTATACAACACACGTTATCCCCAGGATGTCCTTGGGCTATCCTGGGGACATCATGTTATCCTCAGAATATCCCCAGAACATCCTGGGGAAAACGTATGTTGTGTGGGACCTATTAACCGGCTCGGATGAGTTTAAAAATGAGCTTGAAAACAAGTTTCGCTACTTAGTTATGGCAAATAAATAAGATTTATCTTATTAAATAATGAATATTATAATCCTTCCATTTTCAGAAAAATGGCAATTATTAGAGACAAAGTATCCTGCACGGTACTTGGCGTTCCACGAAACCTACCGATCAATACTCTGCCGACCTACACCGATCTCAGGAAGAAACATATTCAACTGCGACAAGACCTGATGATGGGCAATGGAAAATACCCATCATTTTTGGACATATCTAACAAACTGTGCTATGAAGTCGAAGAGATCTGGGGAAAGGGCCTCACTTCCGACAGTAACTCATGTACAAGAGATTGAAAAACTCAGATCGTTCCACGACAAATACAACACAATCCGAAAGATCTACAAAGGAAAAACGGAACAATCCAACTACCAACTGAGACTATGAGACTTTCGCGACAGAGGTAACAGTCCGTTTGATCTCAGCATCATTTTGATCTTCAGCATCAATTTGACCTGTCAACTTAATGCCTGCTTCCATCGACAGTGCTCATGTTTTTGGCTGGGTTCTGAGGTGTGGTGCGCGATGCAAACACTGGATTTTGGGACTGCACTTCTACAACTTCTGTTGTGATTTTGAACCGAATTTATTTGTATATTATCTTCAGGTAGGCGTAATGATTTACTAACTTAAACTAAACTGCAATTTTGTTGAATTCTGCACATTAAAGGTGACTAATTTATCGGACATGCCTCCAAGAGTTTATAAGCCAAAGGCATTCACCCCTTCACCGGTCCCAAGTAGAGAGTGAAAATCACTCATTATCTAACGAATTATCGGATTGCATGTTACAATGGTCTAATAAACTAGAACAACTTTAAAAAATGTTACTGGATAAGACTGATACTAAATTAGTGACTCCAACGATGGACGACCTTGATAATGATGTCTAAATCGTCTACGTGAGGAAATTAGACTGGAAGTGCTCACAGTCATTGAAAAATACGATTCCGTACTAAAGTCAAATTTGTCTAAAAAGTCTACTTTGAAAAAGAAAATAAAGAATATTGAAAATGAACAAACGCTCTTGAAATGCGACCTCGATGACCACGCCTAACATATTCGCAGGCCTTGTTTACTAATTCTTGGTATTCCTGAGTCGGACGGAATTGAACCTCTGATTTCTGCTATTGACGTATTAAACGGAAACCTGAATTCTACTTTACTGTCATCTGACATTTCCGCTTCCCACAGATTGGCACGTATTCGGAACCTTGGATCTGACGAACAGAGTCCGAGGCCAATAATCTTGAAGTTTCTCAGAATGTCACTAGGAGATTTTGCGTTCAGAAATAGGAGACTTCTAAAGGGTATCGGTATCGTGATCACCGAAAGTCTAACTTCTATGAGAAAACAAATCTTTGACAGTTTGAGAAGAAACGGTACATCATGTTGGACTCATTATGGTGCAATACCTACAATTCTGCCTTCACTTGACAAAGGGAGCAGTTGGCTCCCGAAACGTCGTGTTTTTAAACCTTACGCCAGTGTCGAAATAACTGTTTGTTAATACCTACATTACGTAAGTGATAATGGACTGACAAAAACTCTTAAATTCCCTACTGATTTCAAAGATTTTCACATCGGTATGTAGAATACTTATTTTTAATGATTAATATCTTCTCGCTTGTATCATATATTATAATATAGTTTATCAAATTTACTTTTTTTCATTATAAATTGCTGATGGTCTTGATCACAATTGTGTATTCATGTAGTGATATAGTACTAAATTTGGCTCACTATGTCCTTTCCCTTTCAGACTAGTCACATAGCTTAATCCATTATTCACTAATTTATACTAAAGGGTAATTTCCTGAAAAATAATGCTTATCTCATTATTTGTTTAATTTATTTCCCATAAGCTTATTATTTCAATGTTATTTCATTTCCTTCGCTTTGAAATTTTGTCTTGCACTTTGTGAGCATATCCTTGCGTCATAAAAATGTCGACTGATGTCTAATTTACTCATGATGTGTGTTGGTGTTTCATTAGTTCCCATTATATCGTGTCCTTACTCAAAGTGGATGTATTATTACCGACTTTTAATCTTTTAATCATTCCAAACTGACATTCATTATTGGGTTTTAATCTTTTAATCATTCCAAACTGACATTCATAATTGGGTTTTCTCCATTTGTCCCTAATTAATTAAAAACAGCGCAACGGGTGGTGGGGCTGCTGCGATTGAGATTTTCCTAGGTTAGCCTATATTGATTTATATTAAATTATTATAGTGTTTTCCTAAAATAATGTCTTTATCATTTTTCAACGAAAATGTATGTTTAATTACCATTTTTCACATCTTGTCTATTTAATCACTTTTTTGTGTTTACTGAGTTGCAGACTTATTTATGTAAGTTAAAACATGACAATCTCAATTATTATCTGAATAAAAAATACTAATCTATGCTCTTAAATAGAATATATTGACAATTTATATGGGTTCACTACGGAGACATGGATATTGTTTTGATTTAATCTATTTTCATGTATATTTTGTGCCATTCAAATGATCTCGTTTCATGACTCAGAATGACCCTTGCTGCCCTTGCGCCACAATAAAACAACCTGCCAACCTCTGTTTTTATAATCATACTTGATTAATGTCATATTATTTTTCAACTTTCCCCACTATTTCTGATTGTATAACTAAGTTGAAACTAAGTTAAATAATAACTAAATTTTAAAGTGACTAAACTGACTATTGACTATATCGTTGTAATGTTACTTAGTATTGAAAAATGAAAGGTTGCTAAAGGCGATCCAAATATTATTCAAAAGTCTTGAAATTTTTACACAGTATTCTATTGATCTAAGGGCATCTTTTGACATATCTAGTTAATTGAAATTCAAAAAAAAATGTTTGGCCCATTTTCACTCCACCCTATCTTAATATGCTTCAT
>QLNU02015003.1:34759795-34777093 GCA_006491805.2 Dysdera silvatica | reverse complement strand
CTGCCAACAAGTGGCGCTACTGCCAGACAACCAATAGAAGATTGAAATGGAAACGTGCTGTGTTCACCGATTCTTGACAAATTACAGCGCCGTCTGTGTGAAACGCATTAATACGTTCTTCCCAAAACCCACAACCAGGCTTAACAGCTTTGTTACTCGTATTTAATAATACTGTAAGATAAAATGGTTAATTTTTGCACTGCAAAATAATTTCAGCTTAAATACTTCATTTAATGCATTTAACCAAATAAAGAGAAACATGTTAAAAATAAAATTATAAAATATAGGAATAAGAGGAAAAATATTTCATTTGATCGACAATTATTTAAATGGTAGATACCAAATAGTAAAAATTAATAGGACATTATCTGAAAAAAAAAATTAACAACATATGAGTACCACAAGGAAGAATATTAGGACCACTTTTCTTTCTACTAGCAAACAACTATTTAATGAATATAGATAATATGACGATATTAACTAGATTATAAGTAGAACAAATATGGATTCAATGTTAGATGAAATAAAATTCAAACCTAAAGCTATTCAACATTGGATTAACGTCAGTGAATTATTAATGAATACAGAAAAAACCAAATACGTTATTTTTCTTGCAAAACATAAAAAAATAAGCAATCCAGAAAACCAAATAATAATTAATAACAAAAAGATTGAAAAAGTTAAAATATTAAAACTTTTAGGAATAAACATACATGAAAAGGAACGATCACATAGGAACATTAATTAAAAAATAAGAAGAATTAACGAAACATTAACAACATTAAACAATTCATTAATAACTTCATCTAAAATAGATATCTATTATGTATCCATTCTATATAAAACGAACACTACGCGAATCAAATCAAACTGCTAATGAAATAAAATACAGGGTACCAGGGAGGAAATTACATAAAAAGGTTAAACACTGGTAAAATAGCAATGAAAAAGATCACTCAAGCTTTCGGACGCATCAGCAGCAGTCCTTCATCAGGAGTAATGACGATGTTATGTTTCTGTCTCTTTTTTATACTTGAAATTTCTGGAAAACCCTTCATCAGAGTAGTCCCGCAGAATGGGAAAACCCAATGAGAACCAATGGGAGGCCTCCAATAGAATCATGGAAGAACCCCAATAGGGACCAATGAGAAACCCATACTGCGGGCTACCTAATTTGGAGATGTCTCATACATTTCAGAGTAAGAGTTGTTTATAAGTTTCTGGAAGTGGTTGTCATATAAATATTATATATAAATATATAAGACATATAAAATTCACATACGAAACAGAACAGAACAATAAACTCCCTTTCCTAGACGTTCTTGTACACAGATCTCACGATAACTCAATCTTCACCTCAGTTTACCGTAAACCCACACATACAGACAGATATCTCGATTTTAAATCGCATCATCCAACATGCCACAAAGCTTCCGTTGTTAAAACATTAAGTCTTAGAGCGAATTCTCACTGCAGTAATGAAACACTTTCAAACACAGAAACAAAACACATACACACGGCACTTAAAAATAATGGATACCCTAAACGATTCATTCTCAGAAACTGTAGACCCAATAGTACATCTTTAAACAATACATCTCACACCCGCATATCTATTCCATATATTCACGGCATTTCCGAAACAATCTCTCGCATCCTTAAAGAGGCAAATATCAAAACATTCTATTCCCCTGTCACAACACTTCGCAAACAACTTACAAAAGTTAAAGACCCAGTTCCACCAGAAGATCTCACAGGCGCCATATACCAAATACCATGCAAAGACTGCAACAAACATTACATAGGACAAACAAAAAGAATGATCAAAACAAGAAAAAAAGAACACAAACAAGCACTCGCGAAAGGAGACATAGCCTCACGTCTGGCAGAACACGCTTTACAACACGGACACGAACCCGACTGGGACTCAACAAAAATACTACACCGTCACATCACAAACAAGAATAGTAGACTCTTCTTAGAATCTTGGGAAACTTACAAACTACACGGGAAAGCCATTAATACATCACAACCACTTCCAGAAACTTATAAACAACTCTTACTCTGAAATGTATGAGACATCCCCAAATTAGGTAACCCGCAGTGTGGGTTTCTCATTGGTCCCTATTGGGGTTCTTCCATGATTCTATTGGAGGCCTCCCATTGGTTCTCATTGGGTTTTCCCATTCTGCGGGACTACTCTGATGAAGGGTTTTCCAGAAATTTCAAGTATAAAAAGAGACAGAAACATAACATCGTCATTACTCCTGATGAAGGACTGCTGCTGATGCGTCCGAAAGCTTGAGTGATCTTTTTCATTGCTATTTTACCAGTGTTTAACCTTTTTTATCTAACTATACGGTTGGACGGTTTTGGTAAAAAATTGAACTGATTAAGGATATTTTCGTGGACTTTACACGTTTGCTAAACTAAAGATTGCATTACAAACCATTAACTATACATTGCATCATGGAAAAAATTAGTAGGATTTTGAAACGATAGAATTTTTCCTTTTCGTTTTAGAAGTATTTGGATTATCGTTATCAGAGTGTTCAGACTCCAAATAAAAGTACATTTTTACAACCATTGGAAAATATTACAAGTGGTACTTGCCTCGCTTGCTGTACTGTGATGCTTTTAAGTTGTTATGCTTTTAAGTTGACTTAAATTTTAATAGTAAAGTGCTATTAAAGCACACTTTAATATGTAAATAAACTCTTTGGAATATCAAACTCTTTTAAATCGTCACGAATACGATGAAACGATTTTAAAAAATTCGTGAAGCTTTCCTTCATTATCGCCAGCATTAGACAACTACAAAATCATCATAAATTCTCTTAATGCATTCAAGAAATAAAAGAAATAATTTTAAAGGACGCGATGAAATGAAATTCGAAAGCGGAAACTTGCAAACGAAAGTGATTTCATATTACTGGTAGAAATGAATGGAGAAGCGGCGTTGTACTTTATGAAAAGGCGTTAAAAGCAATTATACGAAGGACGACGTTCTAGATTTTTAAAATTTGTTACTAAAGCGAATGTTCAGACTGCAATCACTTCAAGTTACATATAAAATCTAGAATTTTATTTTTCCAGCAATGATTAAGCTGCCTAACGCGACGTGGGTTTAAACAATTTTTAGAGAAACACGAGAACGGGATACACCGTATTGTGAAGTTTTCTAACTCATTTTTAACGCTCTATTTGATAAAATATAAGCCGCCTGGAAGAAAGGAGATTAATTGAGAAGGAGGGAGGTGAGAAGTAAAGGAGTGCAAGCGACAAAATTTATTAAATGTTGTTTTTGAGGATATGACGTTTAAATTTACATGAGAGTTGCAGCTTTAGCTTAAACGATTCACTTAGAATCACAGTATCTGTGATTCTAAGTGAATTTTCATTTGAATTATTCGCACAGTGTATTTCGCCTGTATTATTATTTCATGGTGATTAAAGTTGTAGAAAAAAAAAACATCTGCGCATTTTCATCTCATAATTCAGATAAAACAAAGTTCTTAAATGCTAAATGCATTGTTAGTTTCATCATAAAGTAACCATATAATTCCATAAATTACAATAACTTTGATCATTTTCGCAATAATAATTATGTTACTTACATTCGCGTTTTCCTCGCTTTTTAACTGCAAAATACTTTATATTATATTTCATTTAAATTCGATATTCCAATGAATTGTCAATTTATTTCAAATCACGCAATTTTTTGAGTTCTAGACCTTAGTTTTTTGCTAAAAAAATGCAACGATTCTATTCCAGATTTGATAAGGAGGAAGAAACATTCTAAATCACACAGAAGTGTTACTTAGTCATGAGTTTTTATAATATATATATATATATATATATATCTTTCTTACATCAGAAAGGCAATGTAAAGAATTATTTTGGTCTGCCTATTATCCTAATATATTGCTGTAGTATATATCACAAGAGTTTTATTTCATTAGGGACTTGTAAGAGAGTATTGTGTTTTAGATAAGAAGTTGTAAAGTACCTCATCTTGCTCCGTAACCGGAGCAAGATAGAGTAGTTGTGTAATTGGTAAAACCATATAATTTGAAACCGATTGCAGTTAATTTAATATTCCTATTACTATAGGCTTAAGTTAGTGTTAAATATAGCGTAAATGGGGATGGGGGAACCAAAAACTATGCGAAAAAAAGTTTTTGACTATTTTTTAAATCCACTGGGGCGAAGTGCGCCCTTGCGCCCGCCAGATTACACCTATGCCTATTGCAATTAATTTCAAACTGATTAAAAATAATTTGAAAACTGATAAAATTAATTTGAAAACTGATAAAAATAATTTGAAAGACTGATAAAAATAATTTGAAAAACTGATAAAAATAATTTGAAAAGCTGATAAAAATAATTTGATAAATTGATAAAAATAATTTGAAAAACTGATAAAAATAATTTGAAAACTGATAAAATTAATTTAAATATTTTGATTATAACTAATTTAATTCTGATTATGATTAATTTAATTCTGATTATGATTAATTTAATTGTGATTATGATTAATTTAATTATAAATACAATCAATTTTCAGCAAATTACGATTATTTTTTAACAAATTACAATCAATTTTCAGCAAATTACAATCAATTTTCAGCAAATTACCATCAATTTGCAGCAAATTACAATCAATTTTCAACTAATTGCAAATAATTTCAGTTCAATTACTAATTTTTACTTTTATTTCTAAATTTACGACCTTATATGGGCAACGTAACCTATTATTAAAACAGTAGGTACCACTTCCGCCTGAAAAAAAAGCTTTACCCTGTATTTGCCCGGATTCCCTTATTTTAAATATATTTTACAGACATTTTATGAGCAAATGACATAACAACGTCCTAATTATTATAACTTAATAAATGTATAGAACATGTAATTTTGCTGAAAGTTTATATACGTATATAGTAACATATCCTTAACGGGCAATCTATCGAATAGAGGCTATCTGCATTTAACGGACATTTTTCTAATTCTCAATCTAATGCTTATTCTCTCCCAGTCTTTCCCAATGGTGTGCGCTATTGAAAGGTTTTATTATACACCGAAGGACTTCCAAAAGACCAGGAATGGATTTAATAATGATTATAAATAATCACTATAGAGGAATTCTGTGATGAAATATAAAAGGTAGTTCATATATATTATATTATATATAATTATATTATTTATATTATATTATTATATATATTATATTTATATTATATTTAATTTATATTTATATTATATAATTATTATATTATATATAATTATATTATTTATATTTATATTATATATAATTATATAATTTATATTTATATTATATACTATTATATTATATATTATATTATATTTATTATATATAAATATATTATATATAATTATATTATTTACTATTTATATTATATGTAATATATTATATATATATATTATTTATATTTATATTATATAAATATATTATATATAATTATATTTTCTCGTGCTCTATTTTATGATGCTGCTGTAAGTTTTTAGAACGCGTCTTTATTTAACATCATTCATAATACATACATTACTAACTTTCATAATTCACAACAAAATCCATATAGAATTTTACAAAAATATATGAAAATTCCACATTTCAAGACGTAAGATTAATTGTGAGAGTGTATATGAAATTGTCGTCTTGTAATTTTGTGAGTTAAGCAGCTCACACGAATTCGCTATTCTCTTTCAGCTCATAACCTGCTAATTGCCACAAGCGTCGTGCGAATGGGAACTGTGTGAATCGTTGAGCACAATGACAGCTGTCCGAAAGTGTTGAACCATGTCTAGCATCTTTAGCTCGACCTCGTTTGTTCTCGAAGTGGACGTCATGATTTTGCTTCTGTGTCACGATGAGACTTCCAGTAGCGTCACGCGAAGTTGCACCTCGTTATCCTGTATCTATCTGTTACGAGGTACTTCCAGTCATCGATTAGGGTTAGGGTTTGCTAGATGACGAATTTTTCTCCTTTCATGAGGTGTTGTTTGGATGTCGAGACGAGGGAAGGTAGAAAATACAGGAGTGAGAGACAGACCAATAGCCTTGTTGTATGTACGCCATAAAGAGGAATGTGAACTTCTAAATAAAATATTATTAAAACGCTCAATTATTAATTTACAACTACATTAGCGTTCCTATGATATGTTCTAAAACAAGGAAGATTATCCAACCTTTTTGCGCAGCGGGCCAATTAATAATATTTTACAGATCCTGCGGGCTAGCAGATTCAGCAAGTTTCGTAAAAAAAATTAATTAATTACAAAACGATCCTCTTCAGAATTTCTACTTGTCCACTTACATGCGGGTTTTCCCTGATTTATGAAAATAAAATCTAAAATCTTTACTTTGGACTTTTTTTCCATTACAAGCAGCTGTTGGCGGGCCGGATTGTGTCCAGCGGGCCGTATGTTAGACAGCCTTGTTCTAAAAGTTTAATGAAGATTTTTAAGTCTATGAAACTGGACTTAACGCTTGGGGACAAGCCATCTTCTCTACCCCCTAGTCATTACATTTTATATGGGAAAATGCTTTTACCAAGTTAAATGTATAGTATTGTACTGGTATAGTTGGTATTCATGCATTCCTGGAGATAATTCACGTTGTAGTACAATGTTCACATCGCAGTACGAGTTCTCTGTAGCGATTCACATTTTGAAGTGCCGATTCAATTTTATCAACCTACCTTCGGACCGGCGCACTGTGGGCTAGGAAATCGATTTAGCGCGACATAATGAAGAAAATAAACTTTCTCGGATTGCCTTAATTTTCAGGCAAACATTAACCAAATACTTATTAATGAAGCACTGAATGTCAGTTACCTTTAACTGCAACCGTAGAATGAGTTTTAGTGGCCGAAAGTTGAATAAATAAATTTTCACGGATTTATTGCTTTTAGGTGATCCTGTTCATTTGTGAAATACGCAAGAACTATATTTTGTTTACTGTTTAACGTTTTATATTCATCATAGCTGACTTTAAAGAAGGTAAGATTACTATTTTTTCCTATTTTAATTATCCATAATTAGAGAACTCTCCTAGTGATAAATCCACACCTTCACTTAAAAATTTTTTGTTATTCAGAGCTTGCAAAAATTTTGCGGGTATTTGCAGGCTTTAAATTTTTTTGGTATATAGTTTAAGACATGTCCTTTCATTTAAAAGTGTAGAAAACTGCGTTTAGCTGCTATTTTAAATACTGTTAGTTTTTTCAGGTCTCACCGACTGCGTTACGAGAAAGGACCTGTTCAATGAGTGGCTGAAATTTAAAAATCTATCAAAATCTGAATGCTGTGATTAATTAAAAAAGTTCATAATAAAAAAAGTAAATTTCGGTCAACCAAAATTGGGCAAAAAAAAAGTTAATTTCGGCAAAAACGTAGAATTACGCTGGAAAACTTGCTACAGAAATAAGGACAGCTCTAAATCCAAGAACATGCATTAGTTGCAGTCTACAATTATTATTTGTATTCTTATCCTAACAGACACGAGATCAAATCATCGTTGTTACATGTGTGGAGCTAAATCTAACGATATAAACAAGTTAGACAATTTAGAAAGAAAAATTCTCCAACAACATTATAAACTTCAATTTTGGATTATCAAATTTACATGCATGGATCAGGTTCTTCGAATGCTGTCTTCATATTGTATATAGACTGGAAATCAAGTGCTGGCAAGCAAGAGGAGAAAATAAGATCAAAATGAAAGCTAGGAAGAATAGAATCATCTATGACTTAAAGAAATAACTTCACATATTAATCGATCAACCAAAGCCTGGTTATGGATCCACTAACACAGGCAATACAGCCAGAATTTTTCTTTAGAAATATGAAGAAATCGGCAGAGATCACAGGAGTTGATGAAAAAATTATTACGAGATTTCATGTGATATTACAAACGATTTCTTGTGGCCATGAGATAGATACCGATAATTTAGGAATTATACTTTAGACACAACGCAAATGTTTATTGAAAAATACTCATAGTTTCATATGCCTACATCTGTTCACATCTGGCAGATTAGAAAGTTGCGGATTAGAGAGTGACGAATTATTGAGTTAAGGATAAATGTTAATTGAAACCATCTAAATTTAAATATCGACATTAGGCGATTTTCTTCCACTTGCTTCTTTTTATTTTCTTTTGGACATATGCACGTGCATGCCCATTAAATGTAAATTGTCTTAAAGAATATCTGTTAATACGTATACCTCAAAAATTTCTTATTTTTCTATTGCTTAAACGAAACAACTAAATGGTTTAGATACGACAAAAAGATACTGCATATAAGGCGTATATAAAGCAGAAGACAGAAAATTTTCTAAATATTCCATTGAATCAAATTATTCTGCAAGTTTACGTTCGCTACTTATTTGCATTCTAAAACTGATATGAAACTTTTTAGACACAATTTGCAAACATTTTTCAAAGGACAACTGACTTGATGATACCTCGGCGAAAAGTGAGACACAACCGAAATAACATTTCTTGCAAACTCGAATAAATCCGAAATCAGTTCATTCCATAAGAAAAGAAACAAGAAAAGGAACAGCAACTTAGATCTTGTCTGATATTTGCAAATTTCAACGCGCTTCATGGACTTCTTTACAATTTGGCAGCTTCCCTTGTCGCAAGAATAGATGCATTCATCACAAAACTAGTTTTCCAGTTTCTGCTGCTAATAAACTCTTTGGTCTGCTGAGTGATGGACTAGAGATTTGTTGTTCGCCGATTCATCGGAACAGAATATGTCAGCGACTTCGACGTGTCTGCTTTTGCCACTGACAAAATGAATTGCCAGCGAAGCAATGTCTGCTAATGGTGGCTGTCATCGGAGATAACAGGCGCCTGGTCCTGTCAAAGAAAAGTTATTCGTAGGTAAGTCGCAGAACTGGCGAAGTCCTGCGTCAAGAAAAGACTTTTCTAAATAGCCATCCAATTAGGCTAAAATATTTCTAAACGCACAAGCGTTTTTATAGCATCATCGATAATATGGTGGTATTAAAAACGGAAGTGTTGTGTATAATCCAAAAATAATTCGTGGTGCTGCTACGGAAGTGAAATTCTGGGAGTAGAAGGAGCACAATGCAAATGGCTTCCTGTAGAGGTAACGAAATGTCAAATACGGAGAATCGCTTCTGAGTGCTGAACAGCTCCTATGGCAATTCTTCATGCCATTTAGGAGATTGTAAACTAGTTTTTGATTGAAATTCACTTACAATTTATAATATGTAGCATATTATAGTACATAATATTCACTAAATTAAAAAAAAGTTAATATATTCTTTTAACAATAATGGAAAAATAACAACGTTTTTTTATCGTAGTTGTAAGTTTAAAAGATGGTTCGACGCACGTTTCGAGAGAACAAGGTCTCTCCTCGTCTGGAACTAGCGTGCAGTAAACAACATTGGAGTGTTGCCAACTCGATGTGGTTAATACGTTGCCGGTAGCGGTTAGTGCTTTTTTCAGGAGTACAGAGTTGTTTTAGGCGGCCAACTTACAAAAGTGGTAAATTTTGGTCACAAAGTTAAGTAGCAGGTGTAGTTGAAGGAGAAGCAATGGGGAAGAGTTTTAACAGATTTTTCCAAGCCCCACTAAAACTTGGGGTTGATTTATGGTCGTTCACAAGTGATGCACCAAATTTATGGATGTAAAACGCTTCCAGGAAGTCAAGTTCAATGACCGAAAAAGGTTGTCAAATGACCATTGCTTCTTTAAAGTTGAATTGATGGTCATTATTCCAACAATGAACTACAATGGATGATTTTTGAAACTAAGCATTGGTGACATATCTTTGGTGTTCTTTTATACGATGTCGTAGGGCCCGCTTGGTCTGTCCCACATATGATAAATGGCGGTATATGATAAATGGCCACATATGATAAAAGCGACGTATTAACCACATCGATTTGGTAACACTCCAATGTTGTTTATTGCACGCTAGTTCCAGACGAGGAGAGACCTTGTTCTCTCGAAACGTGCGTCGAACCATCTTTTAAACTTACAACTACGCTAAAAAACGTTGTTATTTTTCCATTATTGTTATATTTGCGTAGTGTTCGTCACTTTTCCAGTCTTTATACTCTTTTAATTTAATTCCTTCTCACTCATGCATTGGGAATTAGGCACACTTTTTACATATTATTTGTATTATACTCATGGCAAAGCCAATCGGGTACACCGACAAAGTGCAGCGTATGATTTCGCCAGTGCAATATAGTTCGCCCTTTCTTACGTTAACAGAGTTAATAGAAGATACATTTCATGCATAAAACATTAAAATGATGCTCAAATACATAAAACATAGGCATGTGTGTGCAATTAAAATCTGGTATTTATTCAAGCCAAGCCAAGATCCTTATGAAAAAGTGATTCATCTTTTAGTTCATGCATTTGACTAAATCTGTATTATTCGTATTATCAAATTATTAAACTTAGTAATTACATTACTAAAATTAGTAATTAAGTTGTTAGAGTTAAAATATGGTTAATTACATATTAACATATAAAATTATTCTGACTATAAAAGAAGCCTATTGTAGAATTTCCTACTTCCAAGCCAATACCATCAAAAAAACAACAACAAAAACCCGCAAAAATATGGAACATGCAGGGTTGTTGGGAAGACAGAAGATATTAACCAAATTCAACCAAATTTTATAACAATACTATGCAGTGAATATGAAAACTTTTCCGCGGTATTGAATTTTAAATTAAAAAAAAAATTAAAAATTCACTTGTTTCACTTCACCTTAATGGATATGTTGTATTAAATAAGAGGCTGAAGTTGACTAGAGTGATTATTATTAGATAGTACAGGTGCATGTATTCATTAGGTATTATCGATGGTACAGTCGGAATGAGTAGAGGAAGAGATTTGAGCGTATTTGTTGTGGTGGTGAAGGGATAGATGGTACGCAGAAAGCTGACACATCTAGCTTTCAGCTGGAAATATGGGCTTCCGTGTTTGACTCTAACACGAGTGGATGAAGATTAAGCGAAATCGGCTGAAACTGTAAGGCAGTGAACGAAAATTGTGGAAGAGAATAAGGCGTATGGTATCGTGAATAGGTCATTGAGGTAGAGGACCAAATTCGAAACTTTTGTTCATTACGGGGCATAAGAAATTATCGTTAGAGTGACTCAGAAAATATGGCAATTGGATCAAAGAGAACTGAAAGCGCTATATCTGAAATAATGGGTCTCTGTTTTAATTACAATAGGATCCAGTTTTCTAGGTTGAAATGCTGCGGTGCGTGATGGCCGTGTGGTGTAATGGCGTGAAATACGTTCACATAGGCTCCAATGAATTTTCTTGTATCTATATGTAAATATATTCACCGACCAGTTTTTGTCCAGCACAATGGCGTCATCCAACAGGAAAATGGCGCAGGATTATTGTCTGAGGTCCTAGTCGGTAACTGACCCTTCTTGGAAGAATTTTCAACCAATTTTACCATTCTGTAGTGGCTTCCCTAAACCTTCGGATTTGTATTATAAATGCATTCTTCAGACATTAAATTGCTTGTGAGGCAAAGTGGAAAGAAAAGCTTCAGCATGAAATGAACAACGTAGAAATTTTAGCGATTTTCAACTAGCTATTTAAGATCCCCGGTCGGCAGTTTCACCCCATTTCACATTTTCACGATGAGGAGATGTGAATATTTCGATATTTATTTATTTTTTACGTACGTACTTACTTACTGATTGCTTATTTACTTACTAATTGACTGATTAACTTACTGACTTACGTACTGACTTACTTACTGACTGAATTTATTGACTGAATGAATGAATTTTAGGGCTCAGGTACGGGGTATAATTAGTTTTTTACATATTGTTGCACAGTATTATGTATATCTTATAAAGGATGAGAACACGCGTTTTGAATTAAGCATGTTCGAGTTTTTAATTGTTTTAGCAAAGTACCTAAACTTATGAGTGCTTAGGGTTGTTGCTCAGAAATCAAATGTTTTTTTTTTTACTTGCTAACTGAGGTATGTATAATAAATGACCTCTCTAGTGTATCTAAAAAGACAAACGCAATATGCAAATTAAACCATTACTATCCATATCTGCAAATATAAAATGAACTTGATAAAATTCTACAGGCAGTCACATAATAAAATCTAAACACTTTAAAATTGAAACTGATAAAAAATTTGATAAAGAATGTTAATTGCTGTAATGAAATTTTCCATAAAATTTACGCCAATTAAATTAAGGTTAAGTATTTGAACATGAAAATCTAAAAAACAGTATTCAAAAATCCTTTGGGATAAAGCTAGAATTTGTTTCATCAGAAAGAAAGAAAATCACTTTCAAGAAAATTATTGCTTATTTTTCACTTCTTTTACTTGTAAAGATTTTATAAAACTTCTGAAAGTTTTGAAACCGCTTAAAATGTTTTTATATAAAATTGTATGCTTTCAATTAAATAAATATTTGTTAACACATTTTTAAATTTGCTTTTATTTCTTCAAACTTACTTATTTGTTTAGGCATGTTTTTCTGCAAAACTTGTTTTTAAAAACTAGGATTCCATTCAAAAATTTTTGATTTCTAGTCAGAAATAGAAACAAAATAAAGAAAGTTGTGTTTTTCATATTTCACCTATAAGAACAACAAATATTGAATCCAATCTTTCTTTAGATGTCATTGTTTGCGGATTACTTCTCTACATTCAGCGATGCAAAGTCTTTCGCATAGTCACTCAGAGGCAGGTATACTGGGGAGCAAGATTCCAAATGGGGTAGGGACATTATTTTATCGTACTCTTTTCATTCGTATTTCAAATTATTTGCTACTGGAAAAAATATTTGCAGATTAGTAGTGAACTGAAGATAAACGCATGGATAGATTATGTGAAGCAAAATTTAAAAAGTAAAAAATAAATATTATCTGGGAATATAAAATATAAACTTATTTCGCACATGGAAAATAAACCTTTATTGATTTATATTTTCTGTTTAATATAATATTTATTGCTTTATGGTCTCGCGATTCTATGTTAAGTGATTTTAAAAAGGGCAACACGTTCTCCTCGTTCGCTTTCTAATCTGAACTTATGTTAGACATTTTTACAATAGTAAAAATTTCCAAACATTAAATCTGAGTAATAACAAATACAACACTAAAATATTTAACTCCTCTTATATTATCTTTATGTTTAAATTTTAAAAATATGGAAAATAACAACGTACCTGAAGTCCAGTCCAGTGAGTTGGAGAACGAACAGATCAGTCGTCCCGTAAATCCCATTCCTGTTCGAAGAATAAGGTATGCCAGGCGAAGAAGAAGAGACGCTCCATATTCAACAACAGCTAAGGGTCAACGTATTCCAAATTACTTCAGATATCGTCAACGAATGCCAAATTACTTCGAATATCGTCAACGAACGCACTTAAACTGCAGAGAATCCAAAAAGAATGCATCTTCGAGTGTAAGAATGGAGTTCAAAAAGAAACGAACTTCTACTGCCTCTTCAGTGCATAAAGTGAACAAGAAATTGTATTCGGGCAATGTCAATTCTCGAGATACATCTTTAACTACTAAGACACCAATCGAATGTAATGAACCAACTCTGAACTGCTCTATATGCTTCGATGATGCTATCTCAATAACGGCACGAAGGATGAAGATGCTGTGTACTCCATGTGGTCATACCTATTGCTGCATCTGCTTGAATCGCTGGTTGAAATCTCATAAATCATGCCCAGTTTGTCGAAAGAAGATCAATTATAAATCGCAACATACCATGAGAATTTATTAACTGCGCTTACGAGAAAACATGTATCTATATAAGTCAGAATCTCCGGTCATGATTAATAAATTGCTCATTTCTCTAATGGCGTCCTTATAATTTTGACATTAGCTAGCAGGAATGCAATAACAAAAAGCTAATGAATGTGAGGGGGGAATAATTTCTGTAACTCGTATTAAAATAATAGTGCTATAACTCATAGAAAAATAGTGTTATATCTTACAAGAAAATAGTGCTATAACTCATACTCGAAACATCCCAAAACTAGTAAGGCTTCATGAGGTGGTAACATTCGCCAAATGTTTTCTGCTTTGGTGTCTTTAGTATCTTTAATCGATGTTGATGCATTTGGAAACATGATAGTTTTTCACTGATTGGGATAATTCTTGTCCACTTATCCTTGTTTTTTAAGTTTATATTTCAGCTCTTTCTCTTTTTCTCTTGACCTCCCCTTTTCTTGGAATTCCCTCCCTTTTTCCCTGTGAGTTTTCCTTTAGGCATTACGGCTTCTAGTTTTTGTTTTGTAATTTTTTTTCGCAATTAAAACTATTTTCTTTCCACGAACTACGGATGAATGAACTTAAGGGTAAGTTATTTTAATTAATCCCATTCCAGTGACTTCTTTAAATTATGATTTTTTCACCCGATATTTTGGTCAGAATTACTTATTTAAGAGGTTGCGGTACCGAGATTCAGTGCCATACTCTTGAAAGGCAGTTGTGGGGGAGGGGAGATCCCCCACTAGGCATCCACCGATATAAGAAAAGTACTGTGGGAAAAAAAAGACCTCAGATTACAAAAAACAAAACAGAAAACAAACACATATTCAATTTCGAAACATAAAAAAACGTGATTTTGCACATGTGCGTTGCGAATCCACTACGATAGAGAGTTAAGAAGTTGCAAGTTACCGTCTTGTGAAGTATCACCACCAGTTGGTTTCTAAGCCAAGCCGGGGCCAGAAGGGGCGTGGCTCCAGTTGCTCCATAGAGCTCTTTATATACAGAACAATCCCAGGATGCCTTGTGCCCCATATGCCCTTTGCCTTGCCCCAGTTGCCCCTTCATCCTGGCTACAGGTCTGTGAAGAAGATACCTTCCAGCGGCTTTCAAGCGACGAAGAAAGAGAAAATACATCTGCTTGACTCATTATTGCCATTTGAATTCCAAAGGGCGCCAAATTCTTTTGTTGATTATTAGCATTAGACTGAAGTGAAATTTTGAAGGCCAATTAGCATTTTGACGTCTTTATGCAGGAGTTTTACATCATATTTCAGTAATATTATCTTGGAACTTTAACAGTTAGTTTAACGGTAAATTGCAATTGTAAAATGTAAATATTAGGCGGATGGGTATTTATGTATTAGCCCATCGACCAAGGAATTGGCGAAGGGAAAAATCATGTGGCTCTGTTTTACGACATTTGGTACAATGATTCTGTTTTACGGCATTTGGCGACGGTTTATGATTTGGCGAAAATGGTCGATGACGCACAGTGGGACGTCTAATGTAATCTAGGTGGTCAAAAGTCTAAAAATTACCCAAGGAAAAGTTAAACAAAAACAAGTCTAAACGCAAGATCAGTGATATTGGAATAATGTAAATTTATAGAGGTAAAAGCCTTCATTTTGAATAAATAACCGACGAATCAGAAATTTGCGCCACGAAGACGTGGCAAGTCAGTACGTGTGAAAAGTGGGCTGTAAGTGTAGTGGCGAAATAAAGTATTATATATATATATATATATTTATGGGTTTTACTTGCCTTAATCATGCATTACAAAGACGAAGGTACGTATTTTCATATTTTTTGGTTAAAATATTATATATCAATATATTTTAGCTGTAAAAAAATTTACAATTGAAGAACAGAAAAAGGGGAAAAGTTTTCGAAAATGTTATGTATTCTTTAGTTTTTCAGAAATCTAACGGAACTTGAAACCTGAACAATACTCGTGTGCTACGATTAATGTAGTTTGTAATTTACCCAATTTCAGCTGCCCATTCTTTTCTCATTAATTAGGAATCATATTTTATTGTTTTAGGAGAAAAATCGTGATAAAGAAAGGGGAGCTTGTAGAAAGACTAAGGGAGAATAATGGTATTATCCCGGAGATTTTTGAAGGAAAAAATATTCTTTTTGAATTTATCAAAACTAAATTCAACCTAAAGAATATGCTACGTACATTTCAAGTGGAAATTTGTCGAATTTTGGAGTCTTTTTTTGAAAGTTCTTAGATGATACTAGGTGCAATGTAACCGCACTTGCTCGAAATTATCAGTCAAACATGAACATTGGCTGGAAGGTACGATAAAAATTTCTAACACGCATTTTTCGCACCATTTCAACATCAGATGTTGACTGGCGTTCTAAATTGTTTTCAATGTGTGGGTCAAAGTCTAAAATAAGAAAAGTAAAATCACTGTTAATAGAGCGACCTTCAGACGAACTTTTTTTTGCTGTCCAGCATAAGTTGAGAAAGTCAGGGAAAAGGGATACAGCTCTAATGCTAAAAACATTATTATCTTCACTAAACCGAGCAACTAGAATTAAAAAAAATATATATAATGCAAAAAATGACAAAAAAAAAACCCTTCCTTCACATGCTCTTATGAAAAAGCATTGGTTTTGCTGTTTTTTTTATAAACTTACAAAAGCTTGGCAAAAGTATGGCAAATTCGAAGGCAGGACGAAAAAGACAGCGTGGATTTTAGAAAGAATGGCGTAATTAATAGATTCAGTTCAGAAACTGGTCTTCTTATAGGTTTTCCTAAACAAGGTGGTGGAAATACGAATGATAGAAATACTGCCCGAAGGTTTTTTTCAAAATGCTCTAATTTCATCACATATTACTCTTATTGATAAAGAGTTGATTCATAAATTCAGTATTGTCCTTCAAGCACTGGCTTCAGATTATATTATTGACCTGTTCGCATTTGGAAAATGTGCATTTGATACAGAAACACATTTTGTAGAACTATATAAATGGTACCTTATGCCAATCACAGTAAACGAAATATTAATGCATGGGCCTAAATTATAAAGCATTTTATTTTGCCAATTGGGGAACTTTCAGAAAACATTCAGGAAAGCTACGCCACCATAAAGAGTTCAAGATGTTTAGGGAAGGATTTCCAAGAAAAGATTACATAACTCATACAAACGTGGATATTTTTCATAATCGCATTACATCTGATCCCCTAACAAGTAGCATTAGGCCACTTCTCACGAAAAAAACCAAGCTAAGTAAAAGCGACAAACAACTTCTACGCTTGACAGATCAAACATCCCATAGTCCAAGGCTAACAAATAACAGCTAAAGTGACAATGATAACAGTAGTGACAATGAAAGGGATTTAGAAATGGAATAAATTGCTATTATAGTTAATCCACGTTTACAGTATTATAGACATCCTCCATATAAAATACATAATTTCTTTTAGTTAAAAACTCGTAATATGTAAATTTCAGTCAATAAAAAATACCTTTAAGTAAAA
>QLNU02015003.1:34719518-34759695 GCA_006491805.2 Dysdera silvatica | reverse complement strand
TAACTTCTATTAAAATTTTTATAAAAAATTCTTGAAAAATTCTTCTAGAATTTTCTCATCCCTCTGTATCAAATTTTCTACCTTTGAAAATGATGGGGCATCTCCAAAGCTTCAACGCATTAGCAAATGGGCTCCAACGACTAATAGCGTTACTCTTGATAACAAGCACGAGTGGGGCCCATAATCACCACAACTGACACATTAGTATCAAAGCGTCATTTCCCATGTGGAAACATACCACTCCTTTGACAATCTCGACACGTACCGATGCTATTCTAGAACCTCCACACACATGATGAATCTATATGCGTTCCTATCAAATTGACATTTAACAATCTATGCCGATATACTGGTCCTCAGGAAATCGTATGTTGTACACATGGTCAGTATCGGGGTGTGGACAGAACACAATTTCACACACGCTAATGCAGTACCCAGTATCTTCGCAAGGGAAGCAGCATGCATACAACTCCATGAGTCGATTCATCAGTTTGGTTGGAATTCTATTTGATTAGCAGCAACTGGGGCTTAACATTCAACATTTGGTTCAAAGTCAAGCCATTTCTCATAGCACGTAAACCATAGCACCTGTATACCGTTAGAAGTTCGATTGGAAATGGTGGTGTTGATATAACTGTTCTGATTGGCTCTTGCAAAAGTTATGGGGGAAAATCCCTCCAATAGAAATCCCTCTGTCCCTCTCTAGTTCGATGGCTAAAATAACGTGGTCCGCTTCAACATTGAAGTCCAAGACCGAAAGGATAAATTCGCATATCACTAGTACTTTTAGTAAGCAAAACAGCGTTTTCTTAATACTGTAAGATATCATTTATCCGAAATAAAGGGGGCAACCCCGATCTCTGATAAGCAAAATTTCAGATAATATGCAAATTCATTTTTCAATGTAAAGCTTCAAAGAAACTACAACGCTTATCCATAAATACGTTCAATTACATATTGCTAAACTACTACGTATGTTGATAATCGAAAAAATCACAAATTATATGTATGTGTTAATTAAAGTATTAGCTGCTTTATTATAGTTCGATATATCTACAAACACAGTATGTTCATAGCTTTGAATGTGACCGCTATCTGCCATTGTTATTAGTCCCTCACTCGTAAGGCCAGAGTACACTAAAAAATAAATATGACCGTTTTATCACTGTGTGAACAAGAACGTTCACGAAACATAGAATGTTGAAAATAATAGGTGCATCAAGTCATTTTGGTTAAGAGAAGTTCGGATTTTTGGGATTCTACCATGTCTAATAATGTCATATATAGATTCCCTTGGAGCAATGTTAAACTACATGTAATTCGTACAATTACATTGATTTGACCTAAATGAAGGCATTTAAAAATCTCTGGGGTTGCTTGTCGAGCGACAACAAACGTAAACACGAAATAAGGTAGCAATTTTTCATTGTTCAAATCTCAATTCGAAAAGCATTCCGAGGCGTTTATGTATCACAACAGATCCATTTTAGTCATTTTTCATTGAATTTTAATTTCTTTGTCTGTATTTCTTTTATAAAATTTACTGCGATGGTCAGTTTAACATACATCTAATTATGTTTATCATCAATTTTTATTCAGTACGTTGTTTACATAAATTAATTTTTAATCATTTAACTAATTTAAGTTTTAGTACGTTGCTTTTCATATATTTTCAGCACACGACATCGAAGTTCTGTAGCCAGAATGGAGGTGCAATTGGGGCAACGCAAATGATATATAGGGCACCGTGTACCAGGGAATTATTCTATATATATAAATTTCTCGATGAGGGCAGATGGGGCCGACTTGGTTACAGGCCTGAGACATCGTATCAACTGATTTAAAAATAGATATTCTGGTTTCCACATGCAACGATTTGTAAGTTATTCAAATTTTGTCACAGAACTCAAGGCTTTTAAACACTTTTTAATTCCTTGGGGTTTTTTTTATAATTCTGAAATAATATTTTCGATTCTTTCATCGATTTTTATATACGTTTCCTTTCTTTTTGCGAGCGGTTCCGTTAATTCTTTCATTTTCAATATTGGCGATGTCCTTTTAGTTCGGTTTTTTAGAGTTTATAATATACTAAATGAATGTTAAATGCTTTCTTATTAGTCTTTGTGGTCTTACTTAATTTTGAGTTCCTGCCTCCCACGACATTTTTACTTAAAAAAATTTGCATTGAATTTTGCTTAGAAAATTACAAATTTTTGCTAAAATTCCGGTTGACGTGGTATTTTAGTTTCTTTGTCCGCATCTAGCACTTTCTACAAATGATACGTCTACAAATAGCACCTAAGCTGTGATTAATTATAAAATAAAAACCATACTAACTCTGTGTATGTAACAAAACTTATATTGGCCAGACTCGTAAATCCCTTGACACACGTGTTAAGGAACACCACGCGTTAGTGAGTAAAGTCCTGGTTCCATTGATTCAAATTCTTCTGTTGTTAATCACAGTTATTTACATGATCATAGTTTTTTATTCAATGAAGCCGAAATCATCTTTCAACCGCAATCCCCCTTTTGATCTTAACCTTTTTGAATCGTTGTTTATGTACATTAATAGACAATCTGTTTGTAAATGATCTCGAAGCGTCACCCATACTTCGTTCAATATGGAGACCTCTGTTTTTGGATAACCGTAACCTGAGCCATAGTAATTTTTCCATTTAACATCTGGCAACTTCTCATAAGTTGTTTGCAATCATCCTGAAGAAGGTGGATCCATTGTCCTCCGAAAACGTTTGATTTTTAAATAAATTTTAACTGAATTTTTAAAAAACGTTGTCGCTTAAACTATTTTTAATTATATTTTGTATAGTGTTCTCACGAATAATTCTTCAATACTCTTATTTAAAAACGATTTCCTGAAGAAGGTGGAGCTTTTTCCCCACCGAAACAATTATAAAAAATTTGTTACAGCTTGTATTAAACTGCGTCTATTTGTATTTTCGCTTTTAACCTGTTAACCGGGGAATAAAATTTTGTGAAACTCGTTTCACACTGGGGCTTTTTTGTGGGGGAGACATTTTGGTAGTCTTCCGGGCATGACGAAAAATGTCGTCATACCCAGTTAACAGGTTAAGGAGATACTTTTTGTTAAAAATGTGTAATCTTCCGGGCATGGCGAAAAATGTCGTCATACCCAGTTAACAGGTTAAATAGCTTATTACGCAGCGCATATCGCACCTTCTCATTACACGCTAACCCTTTTTAACAAAAAAGCACCTTGAAATAATTATACTATCCTTGTAAAACTAGACATTCTTGAGAAATGGTTACATTTTTTTTTGTAAAGTGACCTTACAGATATAAATATTGAGGAAATACTATAACTCCATTTAGTTGAAATAATATTTATTAATGCTTTAAATGTTTAAAGTAGTTAACTAAGACGCCAGAAAGATAAATGATTAAATACAACGTTAAAGAAATTTAATACGCCCTTTTCGTAGTACGTGTACACACGTCGATGGTAAATTGAAGATTGATTATTATTTTAGAATTTAGAACGGAGTTGCAAATACCGTTGCCAAATAAAAGAAATAGAATTATAATTACACAATATCTGAAAAATATGAAATACAGGGAAAAATTTAGCATGGTGCCAGTTTTAGAAACTGAATTTTTAAACTTGTTTTCTTGCGTTTCTAAGTGGCAACAACACAGAAAGCCTGCAAAGCGAACATTTGTATTGTAGCAGCCCATAACCTCGATTTATGGATTATAATCAATATAACAATCCATTGTTAATGATTAATAAATCTTCCTCTGACAATGATACGGTTCTAAATACAATGCGGCATATAGTGAAATAATATTTGGGGGCTGCATTTACATATGCCATGTATTTAATAGTTTTAATGCATGTTTTTGCATTGAAGAACGATGATATTTTGAATTATATAAATTTGACAGTCATAATTAAAACGTATCTGGATATGTGTAATATAATTTAACTGGATGAACATAATCAGAACCAACTCACTTTTTGCTTGGGGCCCAAAAAATATTTTATCACTAACTGCGTTTGTATTCAAATTGTACAGGGTATGTCCTGAAAGTAAGGAGACAAATCGCGGCATCAGGCGCTCATGCGCCTGCTCGGGAAACCGATGATGGGGGAAAGGTGGGGGCAACCTTTCACTTCAAAACGCGGTAAAGCTCATTTGCCTTCGAGCTGTCGTAGCGAGTGGACAGGTTGAAGAGTGTACAGCTGTTTCGTCGCTGCGTTACGTGCAACAATGGAAAATAACTTTAGAGCAGCGTTACGAGGTGAAATTCTGCGTTAAAATGGGGAAGTCCGTTATCCAGACGTTTTATATGATCAAGATAGCATACGACAACGATTCTTTGTATAGATCGTGAGTGTTTAAATGGAACGGAGCCTATAAAGACGACCGAGAATATGTCCACAACGAGGAAGAAGCCGGGCACCCGTCGACGACGATTACGAACAATAATGTTGATAGTGTGCTTGCTTTATTGAATACTAATCGGCGTTTAAGCACCCGCATGATTGTAGAAGAGTTGGGAATTCCAAAAACACAAGTTCATGAAATTGTAACTGAAGATTTTCAAATGCACAAGATGTACGCAAAACTCATACCAAAAGTTTAGAACCCTGTGCAAATGGGGGCCAGAATGACTGTTTCTATCGAATTGCTGCAACGAGTCAAACGTAATCGAAACTTTCTAAGGAAAGTTATTACTAGAGATAAAACGTGAGTGTTTCAGTATCACCCGGAAACAAAAAGACAGTTCCAAGTGGCACACCAGTGAATCTCCCCGTCCGAAGGAGGGACGGATGTCAAAATCCAAAGTGAAATTCATGTTGATCGAATTCCAAGCGTATCGTCCACAAAGAATTTGTCCCACCCCACCCCTGAGAAGACGGTAAATGCAAGTTTCTATGTAGATGTCCTCCAGACACTTCAAAAACGCGTCCAACGTGTCTGTTCAGAGATCGCGATATCATTGATTCTGCACCAGGATGCTCCGTCGCACACGTCACTCGCTGCGAGAGAGTTTTTGAACTGAAAAGGAATAACCACGCTTCCCCAGCCACCATATAGCCCCGGCCTCTCTCCGCGCGTGACTTCTTCCTGTTTCCGAGAATGAAAAGCTCATTGAAAAGATATTGCGAAAGATATCCAATGGACTATGACGAAGGTGCTGAACGGGATTCCGGAAAATACTTCCGAGATGCCTACAAACAACGGGAAAATCACGTAACTAGCCGTGTTGATGCTCAAAGTTCTTATTTTGAAGAATACTGGGTGTATTGAAAGATTTTACCAAATATAGTGTTTTTTTTTTTTTTTGTACCCAGTCTCCTTACTTTCAGGACAGACCCTGTTATAATACTGGATGATGTAGTAAACATTTACTAATAAATTTTTATACTTTTAATAAATTTTATTAAAGTAAATTTCATTTTTTTTTTATCTCGAACAGCAGAATGTTTAAAAACGTCCAAAATCACCTGGCTTTGAATCGGAGTTCATGTCAGATGATATACAATAATTCAGTTAATCATTTTATCAATGATTTTTATCAATTTTTTATCAATTCTTTGTCAATCACTGAGGTAAATCGTTTATCTCCTAAAGCACCAATTAATAAAAGAACAGGATAGAAGTGACTAATGATGGGGAAAAAAGTGTTGATTATAACAAAATCAGTGATTGATGAATATATATGTATAGCGCCCGAATAATTATGAAGTTCTGTATGATTATGTACAGCGATGACGTGTACCTAGATGGCGTACTTCCCATCCGGGTATAAGTTCAGCGTGCACTAGCGGGAGCTTCAAGTATTATTGTAATAGTTACACTTAGTCCAAGCAAGTGGTTCGGTGTTGTGTATTCTTTATTTAGTTTGGATATGTTAAGTTTGGTTAATTTTATATTTCAATTATAAATAAATATTAAATTTATTAAGCTACTTGACTTCGGTTATTTTTTTACGCAATGCCACTGCTTCTGGTTTGAGCGCGTTAATCTTCATATTTGACCTTATGACATGACCTACAATGGGGACCCAACACATCCATCAAAATGTCAAAGAAAGATGATTCCTCGTTTATCGCTTATTCAAATCGTTATAACAATCATCTCTTTTTGATTCCTTAACCTGATTTTCAGGTAAGGATGCGTTTTTTCAATGCATGCATTGAATTTCGATTATGACATCATAAAATTTTCTACACTGAGTTCAAATCGGTTCTCCTGTCTTTCATTTTTAAAATAATGGCATTTGCTGCATTTTCGCATTTGAAGCAATGCGAAATAAAGTAAGTGCCATTAACGATTACTTTCAATGCATATTTCGCCATTTTTAGATTAAAAATAAATATATCTTTTGGAAATTACAATTTGAATTGATTGATTGATTGAATGAATGAAGGAAGGAAGGAAGGAAGGAAGGAAGGAAGGAAGGAAGGAAGGAAGGAAGGAAGGAAGGAAGGAATTCAAACTTTTAGTAAATAGATCCTGCATTTGTTTTTCCTTTGCTTGTTTTCCATCACTTGCTTTCACAATGCTGAAGCACTGTTTCATTATTTATTAACATTATTATTTTCATTTTTATCGTGGATACTCGTATGGCACCGCTCTATTATTTGCCATCCCATGGAGTAAATCTAAAAGTATATTTCTTAAAATAAACCACTGGGTAAGATATGAAAAATTTAAAATGCTAAGTGTAAGGTAGGAGGCCCAAATTTCGTCTACTAGTCCCTAATCACTTTTTCGTAGTAAGAGGAGAGTGGATTTCCAGGAGAGTATATTAAATAACGTACGAGTTCAAAAAGTTTATACTATTTTCCTTAAGTATTTCTCAACGCGATAACGAAGATAAATGGTCTGTATAATCAATTATTAACACCAAAAGGGTGTAATGTAAAAAATTTGCACTTTTGGCAAAACCGAAAGAATGTTCCTAATTTCGACCCCTGAAAAAAGTCCAAAACTTAAGTCTATAACCATTTTTTACATTTCATTTTTGGTGCATTTTCAACTTCGGTCATATTCTTTACAAAAAAGAACATAATTAGTCGTAGATAGTGAATTAATGCAAATTGTTCCACTTACAGAAAATTAAATACACAAATCTACCAAAAATCACGTAGAAAAATATTAAGTTTACTTGAAAAAATTTAATAACCTTAAAATGTAGACTTCCAAGCAAGGACCACAAATAAATTTCACTCGACCTTGGACTTTGTGAACTTTTTGTACAGTGAATCCATTTTTCACCATGTCTATCTCCGAAATATTTTTTCTTGCTATCTTGTCTTGCTAGTTGCCTCGTCATATTAAATATCCTCACTGTAGTCACTGTCGCTGGTAATTTCTGCTTTTTCCTTTTTTTTTTTTTTCACGTGGATCTTTTCTTTTTCTTCTTTGCAGAAACCTCTTCAATTTTTCTTTTATTGAGAGAGATTGCCACGAGGATTGCTACACCTTTTTGAGTAGATGTTGATATCTTAATCACTGGAATTTGTCTGATACCTTTAAAACTGACCGTGTGCTGCTCGTCAAAAATCGTATTATGTTCCCACGGTATTGGGGAACCCGATATCGCTGACGTGAACACTCAATTTTCTGTTTTGGTCGTTAAAAATTTCGTTATATAGAAATTTATTCCGTTATATAGAAACACTTTCATATGTAACGACCATGGGGATTTGCCAAAACTTCACTATATAGAGAATTTCGCTATACGGAAGTACGTTATATGGAGGTTCTACTGTATTAGCAACTCTCCGCAACACTCCTTAATTTAAACCATAGTGGCTCGGGTGACTGCGATGCGCGGTTTGAATAGCTCCGATGTCAACCAGTATTTCGAGAATTATTGTTCTTTTTGAAAGGCTGTTATATTCAATCATCGTGAACCTTATACCATTTCATATTGTTTTCTTTCATATATAGTTCCTTTTTCTTTAGCTATCAGAATAAAAAACAGTGGTACTTCATATGGTGTATTTCATTCGCGTTATTATCACGTATTTTTGGAATCCCGGAAAAGCCAATTCGCAGCCTACACATCCGGAATTTGGGATAAGAATGATGGCCGAAAATAAGACATTTTTATGAAACTTCAACCGAAAAGTCTCATTGCTTTCGACCTCATCTCGACTCCATCTTATCCCAGAGGAAGACAACTCTTTGAACCCGGGATAAAGTTAATTCGTTTCGTTCGGGTTTTCTTTTCAATCTGACTGAATACCTTGACTTTTTCCCAAGAAAAAAAGGAACCCTCAAAAGAGCTTCCTTTTCCAATCACCGTGTTGAAATTTTTGAGAAGGTAAGCGTCTTCCCTATTTCTTTTCTCTAACCGAGATTTTAGAAAATAACAGAAACTCTCGTGATAAAGAACATTTTCTGGGCTTGGAAATTGACCAAACTTTGATCTCTTTCATAATAGCAACAACAATCTCTACTCCCAATCATAGAAGCAATATTTTTTATCAATCTATAGTGAATCACTATATATTCGTATTAATATTTGGGTAATTCTGACTAAGTTAAATATCGAAAAATTCATGAAGTATATATTTTGTTTCGCTCATTCCTCTTACGTTTTCTCATTTTTACTGCAAAAACGTTTATTTTATCTCAGCTCTTGATTCTCCAGCTTCTTACGCGTTTTAAATGTCGATTTCTTTTCTAGAAAATTCCACTTTATATCTTGGTTTTTATATTTACGTAAAGTTTGTAATTATTTCAAACAAAATTAATATGAAGCCAAATATAATTTTAGCGGGAGATTCTTTGGTTTAAATCAACGGTTCTTCAAAAGCAGTTCTTCGGTTTTTTGTCGTCAGCGGATCCCTGGGAGGTCCGCGAGACCCTCCTAATGGTCCACAAAGGTTTAAAAGAATATTAAGACGAGAGTATTTACACTTTAATGCTAAGAATAAATTACGAGGGAAGGGAAAATTCCTTCCTTAAATGGTGAAAATTAGTGATGAAACACTAGAAATAAATATGTATGATGCAAATTCTGGGCTTTAAACTTTGAGTTAATTCTTGGGGGTCCGCGAGGGCGAGTGATCTCTGAAGAGGTCCATGATTTAGAAAAATTAAAGGACCGCTGGGTTAAATAATTATTTAATCGCAATGTCGTCATTAAAAACATTAAAATAGCAGTTTATAAAGCAACGTCCTAATATTTGTTTTCATCGCTGAATTGAATATTTTCTTGTGATTACATCAAGATTAAAGTTTATACATTGAACATAAACACCACGATTAAAACATTTAAAACCAAATTAGAAATGAAAGTTCAAAATTGAAATTTATAGGATCTCTCTTCATAAAGTTTTTTTATTGAAATCAAAGTTGGATTCCTATTTCTGCTGTCTGTAAGCAATTTAGATACAAAATCGCATATTTCAGACAACAATCTATTACTGCCTGCTGTCCAGGAGCCATCTCAAAAAAAGGAATTCCAGGGTATTCTTCTGATTTGAGGTCATGTGTTTTTGTGAATGAATCAATCAAAAAAAGGACAAAATATCCCGCTTCATCTATTGCAGATATTTCTTATTGGAATTCGATGTACAATCTCTCTTCGGATGTTCGGCGTGTCTCCTCGCAATCTTTGCAGATATTTTCCGCCCCTGCAAGTTGAAACAGATGTCATGGACTGCTTTTATGCGATGTGACATCTCCGCATGTGCTTGGATTTATATATTACAATAGGCTCTAAAAATATCTGCTTAAAGGGAATTGTTTTCCCCTGGGTCGTAGCTTAAGCCTGAGGCTCTGTAGCGAAATAATCTTTGGTTTATAGTTTTCTTTGTAATGGATGTACGCAATAAGATTTGCGCAATATACGTTAAAACTGAAAAATTGATATAAATTAATAACATTTTCTAATTAAAAGCGAAATAACAAGTTAATAATTTTGTTTAATAAGTTTTAACCTTATCACCAGTTAAGTTAATAGAAATGGTAAGATGCTAGAAATGATTTAATGATTGATAATAGGATTATATGATATAATCATATATCGTATGTACAAATGATATAAAGATAAATGATCGAAATATGATAAAATTATGGAAATGATATAAAATTATGAATATGATGCAAAATTATGGAAATTACATAAAATATTATAGAAATGGTATAGCGATAGATGATAGAAATTATATGATGATGAATGATGCAAATGATATAATAAGATGATAGAAATTATATGATAATGGATGATGCAAATGATATAGTAAGATGATAGAAATTACGTGAATTTGCATATTGGAATAGTATACAAAAAAGAAATGAAATAACAAACGAAAGTTAAACTTTCACAAAAAGCTAGGTCGATACAATGCTTCTCACTTGCTAAAAATTATTTTGTGATTATGGAATATTCCTCGTCAAATATCCGTATTGGAAGTGAGTAAGCAAAAAGCAAATGCAATTAGTTGGGATATTATGCAGAAGAAACCATGCAATCCTGGTTAGTAGAAAATCACGAAGATAGATATCCTTCCCCTCTCATAAAAAAATATGGAAGGGATAGACCAAGAAATACATAGAAGTGAATTTTCAGAAATGAAGATAAACAAATGGTTTTAATTTGGACTAATAACATACATACATGTATAAAATCGTACGTAGAAATTAAAAAAGTGCGAAAAACAGATTAAAAAAGAAATCTTTTGTAAACACTCTATTTTTCGCTATGGACAGGAGAAGGAGGGTAAGTTTTTTTATTCTTAGGATGCTTTATTGTTTGCAAATGTATTGTAGAATAATTTAGAGGGCAAAAAATGAACATAGTTGAAAAATAAATTTTATCGTTTACAGCTGTTTCAATATCCCTGGACTATTTTCGTCAAAACGCCAACTGAGACAACACAATGTATAATGCCAACCCGTGTTACAAACGGCGGTTAGAGGTATAGTGAAAATGAACGGTAAAAATAAATCAAGCACATGAGTTAGTGGGGAAACGTCTCTGGTAGTGGAACTTAAATTTGACGCCTTCAATGTGCTGATCCTTATCCATAACCACGACCTGACCACCTGTATCCGTGATGATTAATTGAGTGTTAGAATAAAGGTCTTTGATTTGTAGTTGGTCAGCGATGGAAATGTTGGGCCGGGGTTTAGCGTCAACGGCTAATGCTTCAGCGATAAAATGCCTAAGTACATCCTTTTGCCCAGAATTGGTCTTGCCATGCCTTTGCCATTGCCTCTCAGTAGGAGCGATGAATTTAGTAGGATGAACAGGACGTGCTATACTAAAATTCAAATTCACAGGACGGAGATTAACCTGATGGTCAGAAAGAGGAACCTTGGAAATGTTAGGAACGGCTTTCTGTACCAACTGAGGCTGCGTAGACTACGCAAATACGCAGAACCCTTCGAATTCGCTTATATGAACATGTTGCTTATGTTCAGAACCAAGAACTCCATGGATCTGCTTTGGCTAAACACTCATGGGAATCCGGCCATAAATTTTTATTTCATAAAGCACAACTTACCCAAAAAGTTTCCTTTCCACTGGACCGCAATATTTTTGGGGCCATACGTGTAATCCCCAACGCAGATATCACCGTTAATACCAGTTGCCGTCCAATTTCTTTTCTCCCTTTTGGAAGAATTTTCTCCCCACATCGAACAATATTTCTTCATAAAATGTTTCTACAGTCTCACGATGTATTTCACCCCATACAAAATAATTTTATATTAACATGTATGTTTCTTTAAACTTATGTTCCACTACCAGAGATGTTTCCCTGAACTCACGTGCTTGATTTATTTTTTTGGTCCATTTTTACTATAACCTTAACCGCCGTTTGTAACACGGCCGTTGGCTTTACATGTTATGTTGCATCAGTTACCGTTCTGACGAAAATAGTCCAGGGCTATTGAAACAGCTGTAAACGATTAAATTTATTATTCAACTGTGTTAATTTGTTGCTTCCTCGATTATTTTATTAGTGCGAAGTGTCGTCGTGTAATTATATCAAACATACTATAGTTCGTTGGTCAAGGTAAGCTATCTATCCCATCCCATATTCTTCGAGCTCGAAGTCGTCAATCTGCAAAAAAATAGCTACATCTCATTCGCTTGATTCAGTGGATTAATTAGTTAATGGATATTTATCTACTAATTAATACTTATATCTCCATTAGTTTATTATTATGTTTATCATATCATGGAACTCTATAAACAATTTTAACTATGTGAGTATTTGTTGCTTTGTTCTTGTTCTTTTGTTTGAAAATTTATTGTCATGATTTAAAACTTTAGAAGTATGTGAACAATTGCCAACTTCATCGATTTTTAACAATTTTTAAAACTACGTCACTAAGTAAACAATACTGGAAAATTCCCATCTTACGATAATGAAAATCAATAATTTTTTACTCTAGTCTAATCCATGTTTAAGAAACCTAATGTAACTTAAATACTTGGTCTGATGGAGCATTTATTTTCTTCTGGTTCAGAAATTGCTATTTTTTTTATTCGAGGAACTTCAGAAAATCGTTGGAAATAAGCAATTAACTATTTTATCATAATCCCCAGGCTGCATTAGGTCACATGTGATAAAAAGGATTTAAAGCAGTTAATTAATAATAAATCGTGTGCTCCCAAATTTCTCTTTGACAAACTTGTAATTGTTTGTTTTGTTTCCAGAAATTTCCGGTAAATTACTTCTTTAAAAAAGAACTTTGTTTCCCACGAAAACGTCGATCTCAATGTAAAACGTTTACGGAAACGATTTTATTTTTTATTAGTTGATCTCTTTATTTTTTAAATTAAATTTATTTCCATTTATGTCCTAATGTTCTATTAAGCAGATAAAATGACAGATTAAATAATCATCTAACAGCTTAAGAACAAAGTTGAAATCGATTGGTATCTTTCTTTGTGTATTTTTACTTTTATTTCTTTCCTCATTTTAAAAAATTCTACCTGATTTAACACGCTCAAAGTATTGGATTTCTTTATCAATTTGAAAAATAACAATTTAATTTATGGAGAATGTAATGCTTAACTTACAGAGTTACACAAATTCATAAGAATTTTAGAACTTATTGTAAGGTACAACCTTTGTAGAAAAACATTATTCCGGAACCCTCAAGGGAGACATAAAGAGAGGTAAACCGAGGAACATATGGAGAATTGAGGGAGAAGAAAATTAAAACAGCGATCTATGTTTCAATAGTGAATTACTGAAACTAATTGTGCAATGAGATTTTGCATAAAACTATAAATTATAATAAAAATATAATAGGAAAATTAAGAGATTAATTATTAAGATCGAAATAAAATATCTCATGATGAAACTATTTCTATGGAATATATTAATAAGCAAAAGTATAGTATGTCATATCAAATTCACTTTTACTGGATATTGAATAATCTGCAGATTATCTGGGTAAAACTAGAAAAGTATTTTATTTTAGTTTTTCCCACATCTTTTGGATATTTCAGCTTCATCTGGATAAAACTGGAATTATCCAGTTTTCAGTTCTACCAGCACTATTGGCGTACGCAGAAAGTTTATAAGGAAGGGTTACAGGCTCAATAGGGGTTAAGAAACTACAAATCCATATATTTATATGTATATATATACAAAATTTCATCGCAATGAAATCAAATTTTAATAAAATATTTTTTTTTTCATGATACCCACAGGGTGGCCGTTGTTCGACATTCGTTGTTTAGAGATTACCACTAATGTTAATCCTATGGAATGCGTTCTGTTTCATAGATATGTGACAGATTTTCGGAGGTTACCGTTGTTTACAGTAAAGCTACTTTAACGGTCACCTCTCTCTCTATATATATAAAATTGCTTTAATAGCTCATCTCTAAAGCTATACTATATAAAGGTATAGAATCCTTATAATATATATCGGTTTCTTTTTGTTTTTCTTCCATCCCTAACAAAAACTGCATATATATTTTATAGCTCACTTTATGATTGGCGCCGAAAGTACTAGGCCGTAGTGCATACCATATTACACAAACCTTTCGATAACGTATTTTGCGCCCAATAATTAGATTGCCGTTCGGGTTATCAAATCCAACTCTGATGATTTATAACTCAATTTAGATTTTACGATGCGTCGTTTTCGCAATTTTCCGTAAAAGAAAATCATGCAAGAATGCCAACGTTAATAATTTATATTGTTTTTATATTTAAAAAAGAATAAAAAGATATGAATGAATGGTCCAATATATATTTTTTGTAAGTGGGATATAACAGCTTTTGTGATTGTGAGATCCTAATTATCTAAATGTTTAGAGAGAAAAATGCTCTCTCTCTCTCCAAACCACATTTGAAGTCGTTGCAGAAATGGAAAAAACAGAACATTCTTAAACTCTTCATGGTTCAGGGCAGGTTCTAGGATCTGTGTTTCGAAGCATCATTCTTTTTTGCAATATACCAATTTGGACACACCTGCTGTAAGTAGCGTAGGCAGAAAGTTCATAAGGGAGAGGTTATAGGCTTAATGGGAGGGATTACAGAACTACAACTCATATATTCCTATGTTAAATATACAAAATTTCATTGCGATAGTGGTTACAACCCCCAAAACCGACCCCTGGCTACGCCTCTGCCTGCTATACGTTCATCCCACATGACATATAGAACATGAACACTTTAATTTGCCTTCAGTACTAGATCTATATTTAAACCTGCGGCGCTATAGAAGGCAATTGTTCAACTATTGCACCACGGACGCGAGTTGAATGGTGTCAATTTTCCTTTGCACTCTAACCTGGGTTTCGATTTCCTGATCGGTTTCCACATACCGCTTTCCCTGAGAAAATGAACTGAATTTGGAATACAGGTTTCGGTTTTTAAAAAATCGCTAATTTTCTAAATTAATTTTGGGGATAAGAATGAAAGCTTAATTTACCACATTATTCTTGTTTACTTGTACATATTTTTAAGTAATTGAAGTGAGGATGGTATTGCAGATGTATACATTTTGAAGACATGAATTAATTCCATTCGATTGAAATATTATTTTGTTAATATCTTTAAATGTTTATATTAATTCACTAATTCTCCAAAAGAAAAAAATTAATTCAAATACATCGTTAAAGAAATTTATTACGCACACGTCGACGGTAAATCGAACACCGTTTTGAGTTTACTATTCCGAAAACAATTAGACATAATGTTTCCAAATATAAAAAGTGAAGTTACAATTATACCATAATTTTGTTGCCAGATTCGGAAATTAAAATTATGTACATTTAGAAAACATAATGTAAAAAGAAACCATTTGGCATTTTGCCAATTTTAGGAATTAAACTTAAGTTTCCTTTCCTTGCATTTCTAAGTGGCAACAGTTAAGAAAGCCTGCGAAGTGAACATGGTGTTTCTATTGTGGGAGCCCGCAATATCACGAGTTCGTCTATTATAAGGCTTTCTCTGTCTGTGACAGTATAGTTGAATATATTGATTTCAAGATCCCGAATTCTGATTTTCGTTTAATCTTTCAAAACTTCTCGCAATTCTTCGTCTTGTGACTTTTCTGCGAGAAAATTCTAATTTATTTTACTTCAGAAAACTATACTTCCGCTCATTTCTATGCGGGAACTTACGGATATTTAATTTTCCAATAATTACAAAACTGAATAATTGGATATTTACATCTATGACTTCCGGAACGCTTGATCCGCATCCGGGCCAACTAGCTTAAAGACTTGGAAGCAGAAATATTAATTAAAATTATCCAAAATTCCTTGGCGTCGTCCAAATGCCGTTTCAAAGATTGGATTCTCTTATTAAATAAATCACAATCCATGTGAAAACGAGTTTTTTTTTTATTCTAATTTCACGGTCTATGTGGTCTATAAAGGTTGTAGAATGTAAATGGTGAGTAATTAGAAACATTACACAATAACAATTATGTAATTAATGGTGAGTAATTAGAAACATCACACAATTCGCAGACTAATAATCCCGGGTGCCTTATTTTTCGCGTCATATTGGAATCCTAGTTTCAAATCTCGAAATATGCAAAAATATCTGGAAAATGGCGATGAAAATATGAAAATAAATAACTCGGAAAAGCACTTACGGGGAAATTTCGTCCCCGGCTTTATATAGAGATTTCCCATAAAAAATCGGTTTCCGAAGTGTGCTGCTTTGAATTGATTGAAGACGTGATCTATTTAATTGTGTCTTCTTGCGAGAAGGCCGACTTTCGGCCCTTTTGGAAAAATCATAATCATATAGGTTTACGCATAATTACAATTCCTTTTCGTGTCTGTATATTGTTCTCTCAAAATTGTGTATTTTGAATAATTCTCCCGGGTTGTTATGGCCTTTATTCCTACATATTAACCATGAAATAATAATAATGATGATAACAGCGGTTTTGTGTAAAATATTGTTATCCTTTGCAGGGTCAATACAATTGCAAAACGGGTCAGTATATAATGTCACCGGGGCACGGTTTTTGGAATTTTTCGTGGGGAATTTAGATCACAATTTTATTGACATCCGCGTTATTATCTCAAACTAAAGCTTTATATGTAAAAAAAAAGTCATAGCCCTGACAGAGGGTCAAACTCGGGACCCTCTGTTGGAACCGGGGCGCCTTAGCAGTTGGGCCACCAGGGCAGGAAAGATGCCCCTCTTCTTCTTCTTCCTATTTAAGGTTTTATATAAATACGAAAAAGAGGAGCACCATTCCTACACTAGTGATCCAGTGGTTAAGGCATTCCGGTCCCAACGGAGGGTCTCCAGCTTGACCCTGGGTCAGGGCAGTAGGTTTACGGGAAAGTGGCCCCAGCATCTCGCCCTCGTCATTTCGTCTCCAGTATTTCGCCCCCATATGTAATCAGTAGGCTATATGAATATGTTAATAATATACTCAATTTTTTAACATGGAACCCCGATAATCCGAACTTCGCTTAACCGGAATGGCCTCCTACACAATTTATTTTTTAATTATTGTCTTTTAAGTGGACATTCGTTCAAAGTTTTTTAGCAAAAACGCTCACATAATGGAAATCATTCATAACAAACCTCGGTTATCCGAACTTCGCTTAACCGAAATAATCTTCTATATTATTTTTTTTCTTTAAGTGGATCCTTAATAAAAAAAAATAGTATAGAATGTTGACTTCCTGACTTCAAACTAATTTCACTAATGGCCTTTCCCCTTGCTATACACAAAGAACGCTTACTCAGAGATCTCATAAAAGATCGCACTGCTCACTGTAGTCCGGGGTTTGGTTCCCTAGGCCATAAGAGGTTCGGATTCCTCGGAAAACAGTAGGTCCCGGCGCAGCATGACCATTGTAGTCTTTGAGCCGTAAAACCAAAAAACAAACAAACAAACCTTGCTATACACAATTTTTACATAGTTTTTAAACTCACTGGCCATATCGTTATGACAATAAATATATATCGGTATTACAACAAAAACTTCAAGGATCTATATATCTATTTGATAAGCCAAGAGCTCCACTAATGACGTCTAAAGCCGCCTCAAGACACGGAATTTCAGACTTCGAGGTCAACCTTTATTCACGGTGATATTCCTCGCGGATCGATTAACGCCAATCTGGTTTTCCTCATCCCTCAATTCATCAAGTTCTTCTGATTCGTGAGATGAAACTTCCATTCCTTTCTCCAGAATCATCTGCTCGAAAAAACTTATTTGCTAAGCTTCCAGTTTCCTTAATGGGCTAAATTATCTGTCCTTATCCAAAGGAAGTCCATCATCTATCTCTTCAATTCCTTGTTGACGTCAGGCAGATCGCGGGGTGCTCGGACATTCCTGTATCTCCTTACGTTATAATGCTGCCATGACCTCCTATTCTATATTTTCTATTTATTGTCCTCTCTGTGGGCACTTTTCTCTAAAAAGGTCAAATATTTAATATTACTATGTATACGCGTTTTATCAAAATAATAGATAGTTGTATTTGAAATCATAGTCCTTATTTAAATAGAAGGTTATGGATGGATGGTATTTCCAAATTCGCTATATAGGCATTTTTCTATCTGAAAATCAAATGTTTAATTATACCGTATTTTCTGATTTTATTAATATAAGAGATGATTTTATTTGAAATTGTGTTTGCTGCTTAAATGAGATATTTTAAATGAATGCGATTTCCAAATACTATGGCAAATTCTCTATGTGAAATTATTATCCATACAATATTAGATACATAAAAAATCAATTTTGTAGCGACGTAAAAATTATCTGAAAAACTATTCTGCGAATTACCTAGCAAACTTATAAAAATAGCTTATATTCGTGTTGTTCAAACTTACGATAATAAAAGTTTTCAGAACAAATTCCTTGCAAAATATTTTTAAAGCGTTTTTTCGGATCGATGAAAAAAAAGAATTATCCAACAACATTTTAAAACTTCTCCATGGCCTACATCTGTAGTTCTCACCTCTTTTCAAGCCGCGACCCACTTTTATAGTAGCCAAGTAATCCGCGACCCACTTTTATAGTAGCCAAGTAATCCGCAACCCCCTTTTACAGTAACCAATAGATCCGTGACCCTCCTTTGTCCACCGCTGCCGCCACATTTGCATAATAAAAGCATTTTTAACAGAGTAAAGAAAACACATTAAATACAAAATTATATTAATTAGATATGTTACAATAATTATACATACAGTCGAACCTCTTTAAAACGAACACGCTTAAGACTACTACGCTTAAGAATATTTTTAACACGAACCGTTTTCTGAAGTCCCATCAAATTGCATAAGAATCCTCTTGTTATTTTTTTCGTTAACGCGAACACGGTTAAGATGAAATATCCTTTACAAAAAACTGATAATCAATGGAAAATTTTCCTCCGCTTAACACGAACAAAATTCACATTATAAGATCATAGCTTCTCATTTGTAATTTCAACAGGTTATGATTATCAGATTAAACATAGAGAGTGATAACTTTTATCTACAACTGCATAACAAACATTTCCTTTTGGCATTTACATGTAGTATGAACAGAAAAATTATGCTTTAATGGAGAACATCATGGCATACAGCATTTCAACAAACGCCGAAATAGTTTAAGCCGTTAACTGCGTGATAAAACCCTCGTCCAATAGTAATCATTATTTTTCCAGCAAAGGCGCCGTTAGCGGGGGGGACCCGTCCCCCCCCCCCACCAATATTCGTATTAGGGCTCCATGTCCTTCCTCCAATTTCGGACAAAATGCCATCTACTAGTATATTGTTCCTCCCAATGTTTTTTATGCCCTCGGCGGCCATGATTGACAGCTCTGTCACTTCAAACGAAAATCTTGTTAGTATGGTGGAAGCTTTCACTGAGTTCATAGGCGTATGCAGAAAGTTCATAAATGAGGTTACAGGTTTGCAATGGAGAGGTTATAGAGCTACAACTCCATATATTCATGTGTATGTATCAAAATAACACGATTGGCAAGTGTTTTCCAGAACAAGTAAAAAAATTTTACGCGTTATCTATATAGGTACAAAATTTTATCACAATGGGGTCACAACCCCTGCTTATGCCAGTGACTGCGTTGCAAACTATACGTCATTCTGCGGTACAAGAAGCAATTTCTGGAAAACGGTGGATAAATTTGATGATTTTTGGTGACATTGTGCCTACAGAAATTGTAACGATCTGCAATTAATAAATTTTTTAAGTGTACTACTACAATTTAAAAAATTCACTTGCTACATTATCTGGAGCAAATATTTATTTACTAAACCATAATATGTACACATTGTAAAACAAGGATTTTTCGAATTCATCAACTAACTGCACATAACAATATGCACGTCAAAGGTAAGTATATGCGATGGTTTTTTGTAACAAAATGTGTAATCTATAATTAAATAATTATATAAAATATAATAAAATGCAATAATAAATAATTATATATAATATAATAATTATATATAATATAATAATTATATATAATATAATAATCATGTATAATATAATAATTATATATAATATAATAATTATATATATATATATATATATATCATCATATTCAACCATTATCTATCCACTGCTGGATGAAGGTCTCTCCAAATGCTTTCCACACAAGTCTATCCTGAGCAATTCGCTTCCACGTCACCCCAACCTGTTTTCTTATTTCATCCACCCATCTAGTTTGAGGACGTTTTCTAGGTCTTCGGTGGTCTCTTGGAATCCAGTTCAGAATTTCTGTTGTCCATCGTTGATCAGTTCTTCTTGCAATATGCCCAGCCCATCGCCATTTCAGCCCTTTTACTTTAACAATGATGTCCTCTACTCTAGTTTGCTCTCTCACCCAAGTGTTTCTTTTTCGATCTCTCCTAGTTATTCCAAGCATGCACCTCTCCATGCTCCTTTGCGTTGTCTGTAACTTTCGTATTGCTCCAACTGTTAGACTCCATGTCTCTGATCCATAAGAGAGGACTGGCAATACACACTGGTTGAAGACCTTTCTTTTTAGACACAAAGGCAATTTCCCCTTCAGGATAAAACTGTTTCTTCCAAATGCACTCCAGCCAAGTTTAATACGTCTGTTGAGTTCTTTCATAATGTTGCCATCCATTGAAATCAGCTGGCCAAGGTAAATATATGAATCAGCAATTTCTAGCTCAATGTTGTCAACTTGTATTTTTGTTTCCTCTACGAAATTATTGAACATGATCTTAGTTTTTTGTAGGTTCATCTTGAGTCCAACTTCTTTACTTCTAGTTGAGAGCTCCTGTACCATGTCTTGGAGTTCTAATGGGTTCGTTGAAAAAATAACAATGTCATCAGCAAACCGCAAATGATTTAAATATTCACCATTTATTTTTATTCCCTTGTTATTCCAATTTATCTGCTGAAAAATCATCTGTAAAGCTGAAGTAAAAAGTTTTGGAGAAATGGTATCTCCCTGCCTCACACCTTTACCAATTTTGATAGTTTTGGTATCTTTATGTAACCGAAATTTTGCACTTGCATTTTTATACACACGTTTCACCATGTCAATGTACACATCCTCAATGTCTGTTGATCTTAAAGAGTTGATGACTGCTGATGTTTTAATAGAGTCAAAGGCCTTCTCATAGTCAATAAATGCCACACACAATGGAAGTTCATATTCATGTGTTCTTTCAATTAATTCTCTTAATACTTGAATATGGTCCACTGTACTGAATCCACTTCGAAATCCAGCTTGTTCTCTTGGTTGAGCTGCATCTAATTTTTTCTGCAGGCGATGTGTTAGCACTTTTGTGAAGATTTTATAAATAGCAGGTAACAAGCTAATTGGTCGGTAATTTTTCAAATCCTCTTTATCACCTTTTTTATGCAAAAGAATTACTGTTGCAGAATCCCATTGGTTTGGTATGTTACCGCTGTTAAGACATTTGGTAAAGAATTTTGCAAGTATGTCTTCTACATATTCTCCAGCTTCTTTTAGGATATCTAATGTAATACCATCATCACCAGGGGCTCTTCCTTTCTTCATACTTTTTATTGCAAATGAAACTTCTTCTTTTAAGATTTTAGGAGCTGTTCCTTCGACTATTTCAATGTCTTCGTTTAATCCACTGTTACTTTCGTATAGATTTTTGTAGAATTCTTCAACTCTTCTAAGTATTTCTTCCCTATTTCTTGTTACGGTGCCATCCTCTCCTTTTAATGCAATGATGTGTTTCTTCCCAACAGATAAACTTCCTTTAACAACCCTAAGGCTCTTGTTATTTTCAATGGCTTTCCTTACTAGCTCACAGTTGAATTTTCTTATGTCTTCTTTCATGCTTTTGCGCAGAGTTTTACAAAGTTCTATGTACTCAATCCTGGAACTGGTATTTTGATTGTCCACCTTCATATCTCTTCGCCTTTTCATGAGCTGTTTCGTCTTCTCAGATAATTTGCTATTGTGCTTTTTACAGGTTACACCACCAATTTCCCCAGCAGTTTCAACTATTGTCTTAACAATGTTTTCATTTGCTTCTGAGATATCACTTTCATCAATAAGTCCTTCCAGTGCAGAAAAGCGATTTTTTAATTCCAACTTGAATGCCTCGGTATTTTCTTTTAATTTCTTTAAATCCACCCTCTTACTTACTTGTTTCCTAATGAGCTTCTGTCGTTCTAATTTAGTATTTAAGTGCACTTTACATCTCACCATTCGATGATCACTTCCAGTATTAAATCTGTTCAGTACACTGCAATCTTCAATAATTGATTTCTTGTTTGCCAGGATATAGTCAATTTCACTAGTTCCCCCATTTGGGTGTTTCCATGTCCATTTTCTTTGCGGTTTCTTCTTAAAAAATGAATTCATGATGCTAAGATTTTCAGCTTCTGCAAATTCGATGAGTTGATCGCCACGTTCATTCCTTTCCCCATATCCGTATTTACCAACCGATGTCTCTCCTTGTTCCTGTTGTCCAATTCTTGCATTGAAATCCCCCATGATGAGCTTGATATGTTGTTTCCCTTTGGTGTGTAACTCTTTGATTTCTTCATAAAATTCTTCAACCTCTTCGTCGGTATGGCTTGATGTTGGTGCATATACCTGTACTATTTGAAGTTGGTATCGCTGGGTTAGTTGAACAACGAGCCTCGCTGCTCGATCTGACGTGCTTTCGACTTCAAGAAGGTAGTCTTTAATTCTTTTGTTGATTAAGAAGCCAACACCACTTGTTCTTCCAGTTTCCGTTCCTCTATAATAAAACAAATGTCCACTTTTAAGTTCCACCAACTCTTCACCTTTTCTTCTAACTTCACTGAGTCCTACAATGTCCCATTTGATCTTGTCAAGTTCTTCTTCCAATTCCTGAAGTTTTGCTTCAGAAGCAAGGGATCGTCCATTAAACGTAGCCAAGGTCAATAACAAACGGCAGCCTGGGCCATTCCAGTGATTCTTAGCACCCCCTGCTTTCATGCCACACTGACCGCTGCCTTGATCAGGAGCACTCCAGCACCTGGAGACTAGGGGCCATGGTTTCTGGTGTGTCAACATAATGGAGGAATTAGCCATAATTTCACCACGCTGGCTAGACGGGTTGGTGAATTAGCCCTCCCCTTCCGCCTTTCTATCCGTGTAGCAAATATTAATTTGCCACATAAATAGAAAGCTCAGCCTGCACCACTTGAAGGCGGGGTAGGACACTAGGTTACTGGCCTGGCCGGTTCCACACATCGTCACATACGTTCAGCGTGTGGGTCTCCTTCCAGTTAGATACCAGCAACCCTTTTGCAGGCCACACACACACATATGTATATAAATACACATATATCACAAAAAGATGAATATCCTCTCGAAACGATAGAAATCGAAATGTTCCCATATCCATCGCTAGGGCGACCCCTCTCCCACACATAAAACGTAGATTCAGCTACGAGGAAAATAGTTTGATGGTTATTTTTCCGGTATGAGAATGGTGAAACGTATCGCAAAAAGCGAAAATCACATATTGTATATAAATAAAAACTGTGTACCTAGCATCTGCGTTATTATTTTTACACATTATCATGCACAAAGCGATAGACCGATTACGCAAAATAATAATGATGCAATCACTTACCGTGTCTTCATATTCCCACGGGGACAACTCAACATCGTTAAAGTCGGAGAGAGCCTTCTTGGCCTGACTAGCAACAATATCTGCGTATGACATCTCCTATAAAGCGAATATAGAAGTGTCATAATTTAAAATAAAATTAGAAAAATTAATCGATAGAATTACAGAGATGCTATAATTTAAGAATCAGTAAAATTAGAAAGATTTAATCGGAAGGATTATATAAGCGTTATAATTTAAAATTAGTTTTGAAAATTTAATCACGAGAATTATAGAAACGTTATAAATCGATGGAAAAAAAATTAGGAAGATTTAATCGAAAGGATTATAGAAACGTTAAATTTAAGAAAATTAAAATACGGAAAGTAATTATTATATGTATAGAAAAAAATAAGAAAAGCGTACTTACTTGGCTGGAAGACATGATGAAGCGGTGAATAAATGAAATTGTGAATTGACTGAAATACGTTGAATAAATGGAAACTCGATCGTAGATCTCTAGGCAGGGGCTGGGGAGAAAGTGAAGTCCAAAGCCGATGCTTGATAGAAATATGATTAGTATTACCACTGAGAGTTATTACCGGAAGTCAAACACACGAAAAAATAGCTATATAAGATTTTTAAGATATTGCGATGTGTATAGAAACATCCTGTCGTACGAAATTCTAGCTAGAAAAGAACACATCAGGAAATTGTGTTAGCACCATCTCTTCGAACCCCGTTTTGGAGGTGGGGGAGCGCCTATTGATTTGTTGACAAAATGTCTGGAACCAAACCTAACGTGAAAATTCACGCTAGACTTGGTTGGAAAACTCTGATAATTGTTAGGAACGAAAGTGAGAGCTGGGGTTGAAATGAAATCACCAATCATAGAGTATATTTTAAAATAAGAATTTGAATGTGATTGAAATTATCTAATTACAAACTTGTAATTATTTAAAAATCATAATAAGACAATAACGTTTAGCCGCTTTTGCCATGTATTTAGTCTCAAAATCTTAAAATTAATCTAGCGGATTTAATTCTATGTTGAATTTAATTATATTAGACAACGTGTAATCATGAGTTTAACATTCGTGAACTTCAAGAAAAATTAATTTAAATAAAATTAAACAAAAAAGTTAAACAAATATTAAAAAAAAAAAAAAAGACTCGCGATTGAAAAAAATAAAAATTAAAAACTTTCGATTTAAAAAAACTTGCGATTGAAAAAAGCAAAAATTTAAAAACTTTTGATTAAAAAATTTTAAAAACTTTCGATTCGGCTTACATTTTGCTGATGGTATAAAACCAATGAAAACCCTACCTCGGAAAAATAAGCAAACCAGCAGTTACTCGTTAGCGCCTATTGGTGAAACTAGTCCAATCAGTGAACATATGGCTATTTCAAAAATGTTTCGTGGGTGCGGTGGATTGAACTCACCCCATATATCTACTCTTCGAACTGTTATCAAAGATCAAAACAAATTATACTTCCTTTCCTGACCAATTTTAATTGCGTGTATTTGCAGTTTTACGACTCAAGGACTGCAATTGTCATGCTTCTCCGGGACTTAATATTTTCCGAGGAATCCGAACCTCTTAAGGCCTAGGGAACCAAACCCCGGACTACAGTGAGCAGTGCGATCTTTATGAGATCTCTGAGTAAGCGTTCTTTGCACTGTTGGGAGTCGAACCCGGATTAGCGGCGCACTAGGAGAACGCGTTACCACACTGCGCCACCGCAGGGCCAATGTATGTGATAAACTAAAAACATAAACTACTTTTCTTAAATAATGAATTGGAATTTGGTCCCTAAAATGACTAATTGAGACATCCTAAATATACACGTGATATTCATTGAAAATAGTGGCTAAAACACATCCTTATTAGTAATATATTTCTTTATTTAGTTCTCCAATTTTTCGTCCCATTACCATCCTTGCACAAAACTTAAATTGTTGCAGATTTTAAAACGCAAGATGCAATTTGTTTCTTTTGAAAGAGTAATTTGCTTCAAATATAGCGAAATCCGTGTTCCTTCCAAATTTTGGAGTAAAAACATTTTTCTTTAAAGTTGTTTAAGAACAAAAGAATGGCTTAGGGAAATACTGTTTCAAGAAACTCATTTGAAAATTTAAGAAAAGCGGAAGTAAATTTTAATTTTAAAAAATTTTTTGAATGAAAAATATTACGGATGGATTTAATACAATTCGAAAAGTCTTAAATGTGTTGATCATATTGCCATTTGCTTTTCGTTAGGGGCAATAATTAATAAAATAACATTCAGAAGCATAAGTTGTCTTTCTATTATTTGATAATCACTCCTCAAAGACTAATATTCCTTCACAGGTGGTCAGTTTACAAGGATTTCACTTTAGTGTCGATAAGCATCTAATTAAAGGACCAATCAATCAATAATTGACACGAAATTAATGCAAGGTTAACAATTTATGTGTCGGCCTGAATGACACAAGAAAAAAAAAGAGGTTTGGCAAACCTTATGTCACCCATGGAAAATAACATACAAGTGCTGTGCTATTCATTTAATAATAAAGTACAGGTACGCGTTTAAAAAAAAAACTATTTATTATTATTCGGGCTCCATGCTTGAAATAAGCGGCATAGCAACTCATGCCTTTATAGCAGCGTTTCTCTACTCTGAGCAGCGTCAGGGCACGAGATCTTGTCCTGCGGATAAAATGATCACCCATGCGGTTTATTACTAGGCGAAGTTTCAGTTATACACTAACTATTCAATGAAATTATCTTTTATATTGTCATTTAAATAAAATTATCATGCACATTCATTAATAAATTAAATTATTAGTCATATAGTTTTGTGTTATAAGGTATCTCATAAAGTTGTTATTTGATAAAATTATTGTTCATATAGATAGAATGATTATTCATATAATCATTATTATATTTAATTATCACCGATATAATTATTATTATATTGAATTATCATCCATATAATCATTATTGGATAGAATTATCCCTCATAATCACTATTAGATCGATTGTTTGTTTGCGGTTTTATACGGCTCAAGGACAACGTTGGTCTTGCTGCGCCGAGACCTACAATTTTCTAAGGAATCCAAACCTCTTAAGGCTTAGGGAACCAAACCCTGGACTACAGTGAGCAGTACAATCTATATGAGATCTCTGAGTAAGTGTTCTTTGCACTTTTGGAAGTCAAACCCGGGTTAAGGGCTCACTAGGCGAACGCTTTACCTCACTGCGCCACCACAGGGCAATATTTAATGGAATTATCACTCATATGGTCATTATTACTATGGCGTGCTCGTCAGCCATATTGAATTACGTTGTTCTTTAAATCATTTTGTGTGGATATTAACGTATTATTACAGGAGAATATTAGTTTGCCAAATATATTCTGTGTATTTGTACAAAGTAAGCATGGGTAGACAAAAATAAAGCCAGACGACGTTTTATGGGTTTAGGCGCCAGAGCCAGGCTAAAATAAACCATGAAAATCCCATAAAACGTCAAATTTGGTAAGGGACTTGTAAATTATAGTATTGTAAACTCAAAAACAGTAGACCGCCCCGCGAAAGGAAACCTATCAGAGATCAGCAGTATAGTTTGCATAGATAGCAACAGCCAATGTACTGGCAAAACGAATAATCCTGTGAGTGGATTGTGTAATTTAATTTCATTGACTTGAGGGTCGTGCTGGGGATAGTAAGAGAAGAAAATAGAAGAGAAGAGCGGGAGCAGCGTACGGAAAAGGACGTCTCAATTTGACGTGAACTTGGAGTTCGGTCGGAGACTTCAAGGCAAGCAAAGTCGCAGGTGGGAAGACTCACAACCTTCCTACTTGAAAGTATCGCACGGGCTCCACTTGGAAAGTTTTTATTAAAGCTCCAAAAATTCTCGATTCGCTCACGAGCTACAAAATCATACGCCACAGCTGCGTAGAGTTATATTCATCGCCACTGCAGAGTGAAGAATTCCGGCTGACTATAATTATTCATCGTTGATTTTCGCATCAGCCGAGCTGACGTTTATTCATAAATACGCCGAGTCCTGCTGAACTGACGCCGAAGAATCCCGGCTGTTCATCGTTGTTTTCAGCACCAGCAGAGCCTGATGTTTGTCCTTAAAATACTCCCAGTCCTACTGAACCGACGCAGAAGCATCCCGGCTGTTCATTGTTATTTTTCGGATCAGTAGAGCGGGACGTTTTCCTTAAAATACGCCAAGTCCGGCAGGAGTGGAGCAGCAACATCCCCGCAGCCCCGTAAATGTTTTCTCATCAGAAATTGGATTTTGAAGTGCACGACGAGCCACAGCGTAATGCACCTGCAACAAAACAACGGTCACGTGACTGCAACACCCCATCATAACAGTCGCACGTGAGTCAATATCCATTTATTCCCATTTGTACGAGGTGTACCATTATTTAGGTTTAATTTGAAAATTAGGTTATGAAACTTACTCTATTTTTCCCATTTGCCCTTGCTTACTCAGGCAGTATTTCTTGCATTGTTTTAATTTAATATCTGGCATACGTTCTCAGTATTGGTGTAATTTATTGTATTGTCATATTGCAATTTAGATAGATATTGTTGCTGAGCCGTTGATTTGATAACAACCTGTATTGATAAATCACAGCACCATAGCAAGAATATCAGCTAGACATTTATGTTTCTGTCCATGTGGAAACTTTCGCCATTTATATAACTGCATAGAATTTGTAGAGTAGTAGTTAGTCTTTCTTTCTTTTTGGTTTTACGGCTCAAAGACTACAGTGGTCATGCTGCGCCGGGACCTACTGTTTTCCGAGGAATCCGAACCTCTTAAGGCCTGGGGAACCAAACCCCGGACTACAGTGAGCAGTGCGATCTTTATGAGATCTCTGAGTAAGCGTTCTTTTTGCACTGCTGGGAGTCGAACCCGGATTAGCCGCGCAATAGGAGAACGCGTTACCACTGCGCCACCGCAGGGCCGGTAATTAGTCATAATTAAATTTGCCATTTAAATTAGTTCTCGCCCTTTTTGTGTTTTGCATCCCTATACTGATTTCACAGCCATTTGAAGATGCTTACGTTTCGCCCAAAGAGCGATCGGTTATTAAGCAATGGTAAAAGGTATGATGGGTGCGACAAGTTAAGCAATTTGGCTTTATTATTATTAATTTAATAATTATAATATATCGTCTTCTTTGTCATAAGGACCAATTTAATTACATTCGTTATCACTCATGAGGTCTGTAGTATATAGAATCATGACTCATACATACATCATTAGATATAATTGCCACTTGTCTAGTCATTACAGTGAAACTCCTCTTAACGGACACCTCTCAGATGAAATCACCCCGATTTTACCGTCAGATAAAAATTTCCCAGCAAAAACTGATTTACAATAATGTATTTCAAACCCTTGCTTAGCGGTCACCCTCAGATATGGACGCGAACACTGTTTTCACGATTCATTCCATGATTAGACCAGGACCCATGTAATGGATAAAATACGAACTTCAACCTGCATGGCATTTTCCACAACAAGAAACTAAGGATAAACAGGATAATAACTAAAGAGAAGTTTTCCTCCTGTTAATGAAGCGTGGTAATTGACTGAAATTCACCAATTCAGATGACTAATGTTTAACACACACAAAGACTTTGATAAATAGTTATACTCTTCACGAAACTAATAAACAATTATCAACACAAAATTATCGCAGTTCAAATTTATTATTAGCTTTACTCAACTAGCACACAGCTCCTGTAAACGTAACGACGGAAAACGATGGCCTTAATTTCGCAATTAAAAAAACATTTCGAAAGAGAGGGACTGGTGAGTAAAACCCACCAAAAATCTATTGATCAGTTTTTTTCCGAGGCAAATAAATTGTAATATTTAACTCTCTTTTTTTGTAAATTTACTTGTTGTATTCAACAAATGCTTATGTTCGTTATCTTAAGCTTGTCTCATGTGCTCAAAAGTGCATAAGTTTCGAAATGAAGTATTTAAATGATTGAAATGTAATATTTCACCTACTTCAGAATGAGTCTCCTCTTTTACGGTCACCCCGCTTTTACGGAAACATTTTGTGACCGGCGAGTGACCTCAAATGAAGGGTTTCACTGTATTAGAGTTACAATCTATCCAATCCAAGGGTTTTCAAACATTTCTTACCCACGGCACCTTTAACCTTCTATAAATCATTAACGGCTCCCAAGTACACAAAAAAATTCACATATTATTAATATTTTTACACAACATGTTGCATAAGACGCTAATCAATGTACCGACGCCCCAAGGAGCCGCCACGCAGAGTTTGAAAACCCCGCTCCACAGTAACAACAAGACTATCCAAGAAGCCACGATGTACAGTTTGAAAACCCCGCTCCACAGTGCCGAAAAGACGCCCCAAGGGCCACGACGCGAAGTTTGAAAACCCTTGCTCCACGGCAACGAAAAGACGCCTCAATGAGCCGCGACGCAGTGTTTGAAAACCCCCGCTCCACAGTAACAAAAAGACGCCCCAAGGATCCGCGAAGCAGAGTTTGAAAATCCTCGCTCCATAGTAACAACAAGGCTATCCAAGGAGCCGCAATACACAGTTTGAAAACCCCGCTCCATAGTGCCGAAAAGACTCTCCAAGGTGCCGCGACGCGAAGTTTAAAAACCCCTGCTCCACGGCAATAAAAAGACGTCTCAATGAGCTGCAACGCAGGGTTTGAAAACCCCCGCTCCACAGTAACGAAAAGGCGCCCCAAGGATCCGCGATGCATAATTTGAAAACCCCCGCTCCACGGTAACAAAGAGACGCCCCAAGGTGCCGCGACGCGAAGTTTGAAAATCTCTGCTCCACGGCAACAAAAAGACGCCTCAATGAACTGCAACACAGGGTTTGAAAACCCCCGCTTCATTTGTCACCTTCAAACTGCCTACAATTAAACAGTCTTTCTCTTTCTCAGTATGTGGCTTCACTTGGCAGAAGAAAACTTCATTTTTAAGGTAAAAAAAAAAGACGGTGATTCCAAGTTCGGTATCGAACTACGGTCCTATGCAGTTTAGAAAAGCCCGTTTCCTTATTAATAAACCTCAAACTTCCCACTGTTGAAGATTCTTTTAGTGCGTCGTTTCATTTTGCAGGATCAAGATATTTTTAAGGGTGAGAAGTGAGCAAGCACACACTTTCGGAATCGAATTCGGAACCTTGTAAACCACTTTTCTCATTGATGACCATTAAACTGCCAGCTATTAAACTTTTTTTTCTCCCTTCTTTCAATGTGTCGCAATATTTGGCAGGACCAAACTTTAATTTTGGTTGATTGGTTGTATTTTTATGGCGCAAGGACAGCAAGGGTCATTCTGCGCCAATCAAAGTGGCATAGTATGAACGGTAAACTTTAATTTTAAAGAGTAAAAAAGGCCAAGTCCGATGTCGGAAAGGGGACCTTCTGCAGTTTTAAAACAGCAATTTCACCACCATTGTCCTTCATGCTTCCTGCGTGTCTTTCCCCGTCTTTCAAAGTGCCGCTTCATTTAGAAAGGTAAACATTTATTTTTTAAGGGGTAGGGGGAAACAGCGATCCCAAATCAGGAATCAGACACTATGCAGTGGCAAAAACCCACTTTCCTCGTTAGTGACCATCAAACTGACGAAAATACAGCTTAAAATTCCGACCTGTGTGAAATGTTAGTCAATGTTCCAATGCCCTTGGACGAAACTTGAAACGCAGGGCCGGATTATCGCATAGACAAATCTTTAGGGGCCCGATTTGTTCAGTGGCCCGGCGCAGTAAAGACTCAATGGTACTTCAAAATCGTTGCCAATCGGACCATATCATCACGGCGCGAATTTCCACAAAGTTTCCCGCAAATTTTAGAATTTTTTGTATGTACGTTGTATGCAAATATGTTGCCTGAACCGACTTTATTTTCAAAGTTTAAAATTTAAATTTACGGATGTATTTAGCGATCGATCGAATACAGCGAGCATTTCCGTTGTTCCCAAGATCCTCGTTATATACGGGTCCTACTGTAATTACACGGGCTTATTTTATAATGCCAGGGGCTCAGAAAAAATTTGCCCAGCGGCCCCACGAGGCCTCAATCCGGCTCTGATGCAACGCCGTGAAGCACAGTTTGAAAACCTCTGATATAATCATTATTAGACAGAATTATCATTTAAAATATTATTAAGTGGTATTGCAACACATATAGTTTTATTAAGTGGAATTATCATCCATAGAATAATTATCAGATCAAATTAAACACGAAGAAAATTACGGATTGTTTTAAAAAGACACAGAAATAGCTTTACAACAAAACGCTTTTATACTAATGAAAGATATTTATGGTGTTTTTATAAACGCCCTTTTAAAAGATAGAAGAAAACCTTAGCTTTTCTGGACGCATGTTTACATTTACTTTTATTATTTTGTCAGCGTTTTAAATTAAAGTTGTTTCCCTAACGTATAAATTTCTCTTTCTTTGTAATTAAGTTTTGGTATTTTAATAATGCTTTTCAGTCTTGTCTTATTTTTTATAATTTTTTTTTTTTTTTGGTTTTATGCTTTATTTATTTATTTGGACATTTTCCAACGAGTTTATATTTCCTATTAGTTTTCTTAACTAAAGTGAAACCTGCCCAAAGTGGCCACCTTTGGGACTGGACTGCAATGGTCATCATAGAGAGGTTGTCATTATACACAAGACTTTGGTATAAGCATGACTAAGTTCCTAGCAGTTATCTCTTTTATAAAAAGTGGTCGTTTTATTCAGGTGGTCAGTCTATCAAGGTAGCCATTATACCAGGTTCCAGTGTATCTTAATAAACTTTTAATTAATTTAAATATGAAACTGGCTCTTCACTCCATTTAAATAATTAATGTCTTTTTTCGATTCACTTTTTAATCTAATAAGAACTTTTAACAAAGAACGACGAATCGTATATCTTATGCTCTGGCTTATACTGAACTTGGAAAATTGAAAAATAGGATTTCTCTCTTAAACTCAAAAATTGGAAAAATACTACTTTTTCTAAGTTCTCCTATCGTAGCATATTTTTAGAACTTTGAAGTTTGAACTTTCAGGCTCGGAGAAAAATTATGTATTTTTGGTTTTAGAAATGTAAGAATTCCATTCTTCCGCCGCCTGGCTTTTTCAACAAAATATGTTAAATGTCACCTTTCTTACAGCTATTTTATATATGGTTATGTAATATTCAAAGTATAACACATAAAAACGCACATGTCTCGCTTTCCAATCTTACATATATATCTCGCCTTAGGAGATACGGGATATCCCGAAGTCGCTAGATACAGTATTTCGTTGGAACAGCTGAATTTGAAACGAATTTCCAAATATATTACTTCACATTTAGCTCATACAAAAAACGATTTTGTTCAGTAGAAAATTACACAGCATAATCTTTTAATTAGGCTTCTCCACATATACACAAACTAGTGTCTGTACACACATACTGTTATGATCACCGCGAACTACGGTTCCATAACATTATCATTTCTAGATTTTTCGATGGAAATATGTAGACAAAGACGAACTACCATTTTGGCTTCCCACGAAGAGATTTGACCTCGACGACACGCTGACGGCGGTATCGGCCATACGTAACCCATGGGGAATACACATCCAAGATTTTGCCGCGGAACGGAACGATCATGACACAAAGGATGCTGAAAAACGGCGTCCGGCCATAAGAAAGGAGAGAGGATTTCGCAGCTGAATACATAACGGGCTACCACCCAAAAAGGGCCATTAGATGGTTCTGGAAATGATCCGAAGACAAAGCTTTCTCCAGAACATTCTTGAGGACAAAGAGAGAATCGGTACATTGCAAGAGCTGGGAGAGGTGCTGACTCTGGTTGAGCGAGAGTTGGAGTTGGAACTTTGCCGTGAGTGCAAGCGGTCGACCTCCGAGTGTCTTGTGAGAAAGAAGCTAGCAGGTTTTTTTCACGGATGAGGATGATCCGATCGCAGATTTGGATCCGTGGCATCCGCTGTCTTCTCATAATCCGTCGACATAAGTGTTGTTGCTGTAATTATTATTCTAATTATACCTATTTGTTTTAAGAGATCTGTATCTGACTACGAACGTCAGCCTTCTTCTACAATCATCCTCCCTACGCCGACAGTCTGGTGGTATGTTTCGGACTAGCCTGGACGACACACATTTCCGCAAGCCGTAAGTCCCTTTGATTGTCTTCCGTCATTTGTCATGCAAAACTAGATACTAATATATAATCAGATCGAAATGCCATGTTAAGTTAGGGTAATTTCTCGGAAGGAAGTAAGCTGGGGAGAAGGTTTAGCAGCGAGAGTCAAGGTTAAATTAGGAAATACTAGTAACTATGTGCTAGATCTAGAATAAATGTGTTTTAATTGTAAATCCGTTGTCATCTTATCTTATTGTTTTATATCTGTTTTTGTATTACTTTAACATGCAATGATCTTCGTTGTACAGAGGAGCATTACAATACACAAGGTTTTTAAGTTTCTCCATCAGTACACGAATTACTTATTATTTTGTGTTAAATTTATAGTATGCGTGTTGTCATATATAAATACATAGACTACAAGGGACAAAGAAGACGCAGAAGGATAAACTTCATTTAATTAACCGTAATTGTTTCATTAAAATTCATATCAGTTATATTATAACATAGGCCTGTTAATAATCCTTAATAGAAATTAATATTCATTATACAGTGTGGTCCTGAACTCTACCGACAAAATAAGGGGTGGTAAAGGACGTCAAATAAGCCATATTTGGCGAAATCTGCATGTCCGTAAACGAGCCAGTTTGGAGAGAGAGAGAGAGAGCAGACCCAAACTACTGTTTACGTCTATGTCGTTGCTACGTAGGCGATTAAGGCAATAAAAGAAAAATTTAATGCATAAATTAAGTGATTGGCCTAATAATACAGCAGAGACAAAAAAATCCGGAATTCCCTTTTCTGATCCTGATCTGGATTACCATGTTTTGAAAACAATCATAAACTTGACTTTTTGACCACACTGGAAAGGATCTGTGAAATGCCACGTGTGAGCAACAGGTGAAGCACATCAAAATAAACATTTTTTGTTCAGTGAATTTTTTTCCAAAAATTAGCCGTTCGGGCACTACAGTGAATTTACTGTTTGTGCCCACCACATTCAAGGTTTCACAAATGGCTACAATGCGCCATTTCACAAAGTTTTAAAATTATTTAATGCCAACGGACCTTGGGCTCTATTTGGCGACTTTCTAAAGTTAGTAAAATTTACCAGAATTGTATATGTAAAGTCCGCTGCTTCAGTTGTGACCATGAATTCTACACATGCAATTCCGGTGAATTTAACTGATTATTTTTTAATTTCTATTTCTCGTAGAATACCTGGTGTCTTGTGAAATTCTGTCTGTCTAAGGAACCCTAATTTCACTGGCGTACTCAAGTGGGGTTTTAACCCACCGATTGCGATGAAAATTTGTTTAGGCCTATATGCATGTGAATATGTGGCGTTGTAGATCTATAATCTGCCATTGCAAGCCTGTCAACCCACTTTATGAATTTTCCGTGTATTAATACCCGACATATTTGCGGTTTGCTACAACTTTCAACGTATTTTTCTCTTTGAATTCAGGTCTAATTTGCAACTTAATTTTTCCTTCATCAATTAATATTTCTTATTATCTTATATATCTTATTTTTTATATATCTTTTACATTTAATTCAATTTTAATTTGCCCTTTCATCTCTTATATTAAGTTTGTTTCATTTTTTTTTCCTGCTCATCTGCGATCAATGTCATTTTCAATATTCGTTTTTATATCTCGCAACTCGACTTAAAAATTATTCTGAAATTTCACTGCTTTTGTGCCAATTTCCCTCATATTTCCGACTTCAGTACTGAATTTAACTTCATCTTTTTTGGCTTTAAGTTTCATTGTTAATTAATCCTCGTTCTTTCACTTTTCTGCATCTTCCTTTTCAATTCAATTTCGCTTTCTATCTCCGCACATTTTATGCCCCTGTTTATTCCTCTTTCTATTCCATGCCTGTTGTGATCATGGCTCTGCGGTTGAATGTAAAATTTAAATATTTATTGTCGCCTCCTCCCCTTTATCGCATCGTCTTATAAATAATTTAATTCAGTCTTCTGAAAAATTCTTCGAAAACTTCTGAGAAAAAGCAATTACTTAAAGCAGAGGAATTTTTTTCTTTTTCTGATCAAGCGTACGATTTTGTATATAAACGTAGATTTTTGCCTATGGTACAAGCCGACTAATCTATCCCATGTTAGATATATCCACAGATTATATTAATAATGCAGAATTTATGAATGGTTAAATTTTAGAACACGGTACCGGTTTCTCGCCAACGATTTCTGTTCAGTGACGTCATGATGGATTAGCCCGGAGTTGTTTCGCGGTTTCGCAAAACAACTTCGCAAATGAACTTCCTATGTGTATTATATTAATGTGACTACCTATTCACATTATACCTCTCGGTTAATTAATTAGACAGAATTCCTATACAGGGATATTAATAAGTTTATTGTTTTTAATAAAAACGACAACAACCACAGAGCTGCCGAGTGCTAGCGAGGCCGCCACCCCACATCGATGGTCCGTGTAACGGTTTCCTGCACCCTTTCGGTTATTTAATTAGACATGATACTGATATTAGGACTTTCATGAGTTTATTATTGTATGAATAAATCAGTTTTTATGAATAAATAAAAAGATTGAAATAATGGTATTATTAACGAGAGTTGCCAAAAACGACAAAAACTCACGAAGTCACTTTATTGGCGGTGGTACCATGTTCTAATATTTTACCTTTATGGATATATCTGTGGCTCCAGAGAGTGAGTGAGCGTATTTGCAGGGGGTGGGTGGGACTGGTGGCCGCCGAAGGTGGCGGCGCTGTGATCCCAGACAGGACGCTTGAACAGCGCAATCAGCCGCCGAGGCGGCTGAGGGGGAAATGGATTGCTGACCAACACGGCATTCATAGATGCACGTTCACGTAAAGTCGTCATTCAACGCACACCGAAACCAGCAGCCGTTGGAACCGCCACGGGGAACGGCCACGGCCCAGGCAGCAGGACCGGAGACACCCCCATGGGCCAGCCGAGTAACCTACAGGAACCGGCCAAGCCCGGAAAGGAAGGTGTTTAGCACAGCCACGGAGGCAGCGCGAAGGCGGGGGGATCCGGTGGGATCCAGGAGGTCGGACAGACCTGGTGGCGAGGCGAGGCCTAAACGGCGGCGGGCGAGAAGGAGCTCCTCCCTGAGGTAGCCGTAGGCCGGACACCGCAAAAGAATGTGTTCCAGTGTTTCGTCAGCACCTTCCTGACACTGGAGACACACAGGCGACGGGAGTTGCCTAATGCGGTGGAGGTACTTGTTGGTGAATGCACAGCCAATTCTGAAACGATGCAGCCTGGTCTGTGCCCCCCTTGGGAGACAATCGGAAAGAAAGTATGGCGACTTTCGCACCTCGAACTTTGATCGGAAGTGCCCCGTAATGTCTCTTATCAAGAGGTTCACCATGTCACTTCGATAGGTGTCCTTCAGACTCCTGATACGGCAGGAAAGGGAGGGGTTGTGCGGGGAGGGTCTGTTACTGCAGGAACCGTTTACGTCCTCTAGGGCTCGACGCGCCCAAGTGTCCGCAATTTCGTTACCACGATTACCGGTGTGGCCAGGAAACCAACAGTATATCACAGACCTCCCCTCATCCGCACATCTAGCCGCCGCGACCACAATGTCCTGGACAATGGGGCAGACCGGCCAAACAGCAGGATCGGCCTGGAGGCCAAGCAAAGCAGCCTGAGAGTCATAGAAGACGGTAGCATCGGAGCTACCGTGGTGAAGGACCCAGTTGGTGGCTTCCCACAGACAACTAAAACTAGAGAATCAGAATTTTCAGCAGCATTCGACGAATCATTCCAAAACACATCGAAACCATATTCATCACAACTGTTTTCTCTTGAGTTCCCAAAACACTCCATCCAAATCTTGCTTCGATGGCTGAAATCCAAGCTTTCAAAATTTCTATCCTACCAGTTAGTATTTTTCCAAGTGTGTAAGCTCCAAATAACATTTTGTATAGGTGGCTCTTTTGGCCGACATCTGTCAGCTTGATTCCACGATCGGCGAGCTCAGAAATCAGCATCGGGTCTTTAACCCTAGGTTAATGTGAACATATTTTCGGTTGATCAAGAACAGATACAAGAAAAGAAAATTTATCTCCAAGACTTTGTAAATGGACATAATATCTACTGTGCACTGCTTCTGCTGTCTGTTCTTCGCCAAAAAGACCCTGAGTCAGAACTTTCTTTCCAGAGGGTAAAAGTCTGAGCTCCTTTACTAAGTGTTCTTCAATGTACGATGGGGGAGATCCATCATCCAACAATGCTCTTACGTATTTTATTCTACCTTTATTATGTATCCGGACCATAAGGGTTTTCAAGCATATGACTGTTGGCAATGAACCCACAAAGATTAATGAGTTGGTTATTTCATCCCTCTTTGAATGCTCTTTCTTATTTAATGCTGAACACAGTAATGCGTAGTATCTTTTGCTATAAAACGATGCATTTCACTGAGCTATGACAGGTTTTTGCCATATGACCAATTTTCTAACATACTAAGCAATACCTTTTCTTAATTACTGCAGCTCTTTTCTCTTCCAACGACATTTTTGCAGCTTTCCCACAACCTTGACTGTTATGGCTCTTGTTACAAAAAAGGCAGTTCGAGTTACTGGATGTATACCCCGAAGATGAAAAGAGTGCAGATGCTGAAGGTATATCAATAGTATGCATACCTTAATCTTGTTTTTTAAATTTAACAGGCATGAATCCAAAGTCTGCTTAAGCACAGTGCTCTTCACCATCGACCTCGTTTTTTAGAAAAGTCATTAATTCTAGAAGCTTCTCTTTTACTAAATATCGTGAAGAATCCGATTCGACTCTTTCTATGCCTATCCCAAGTCTTTAAAACATCCATTGGCAAGCACGATTCCATCGCCGGATAGAACATAGCGGCGTAATTCTTAGACGTAACACCCATCATTTCTAAAGCTCTAAGATATGTGCCTAATTTATCGTAAAGTACGCTGAGTTTAATATTACCTCGATTTATTACTAAACTCAATAGGTCTCTTATATGTACTTCAGTGAGTAAGTCATCTCTCCCAAATCGAGACCAGATGTTCAACGACCTTACGATAATTCTCTTTGGAAGGCGGGTAACTATCAACCATGTCGCCGGTTTTTGTTTTAAGTTTCAGCGAGGATAAGAGGTACTGAAATTTATCTTCCATCCTTAATTGCTGGTCTTCATGAATATGTAAAAATTGTCCCCAAAAAGCTACCCCAGTCCATGGCATTAAATCAAATTCTTTCAAATTAAATTTGGGAAGTTTTAAATTAGTCGCGGATGACGTACTTGCAGCAGAAATGTTATTTTCATCAGTTTATATCCTATGCTTATTATACGTAGTTTTTATTTCAATAAAACGATCTCTATATGACTCAATGAAATCAAATTCTTCATTTGAATATTAAACATGTTCATTTAACTGAGAATCCAAAGCAAACGAACGTTCAGATTTATCAAGTATCTTATTATAGATAAAATCCATTTGCTTACTTTCGAATTTATCATCTTCTTGTAATTTCATAAATTGATTGCAAGTCGTAGTGAATAAACGTTGTAAGTTTGTTCATTCTCTTTTCAATGATGTTCATCTCTTGTTCCTTTGTACCAGACATATTTACCAGTGCAGATACTCGTACGCGTAACTCCACTGGAAGCGTAATCGCAACGAAGTTCATACTGGAGTGCAAACCACACTATCATGTTTACGAGAGCGATTTTGGATTCCTCGTAGCCAAAGTGTAGTACGTGAAGTTCTTTTTCTTTAGTTGCGGATACTACTTGTGTTAAAAAACATTTTAAAAACTTATTTAGAAAGATATGAAAACTTTATTTAACTTCCATCGAACGAAAAATGCAATGGAATGATCAATAATAACAAACAGAAAATAAACTCAAGTTGTCGTTATCTCGTTCACAAACAAAGCGAAGCAGTTTAGTCACAACACCATGTGCAGCATAACCTGGATTAACATCATTAGCAGACAAAAGATTTTCATTGTCTGTAAGATTCATTTTTTTGAATTATAGTATAGGCTTTCAAAACACGAACAAATTTACCCACCACGTTAACAACGAGTTTTGAGGATCCATGACGTAATGGAACTAATGGACCATGACTGATATTTTTAACCTTGAAAATGTTTTTACGGAGGTCAATTGGAAAAAGCGTTACCTTTTCCGTCAGATTAATAAAGGTATGAAGTTATTGTTGTTGAAACTTTTTTTATGGCAATATCAATAATATAATCAATTGTGTTAAAACCAATGGAAATGGTGGTGGTGGTGGGGGCTACGACTACGATATTCCGTATTCAGAGAGTGTATGCGAGGGCACTTGAAATGTTGCATGTCAGGGCCGTACCGGAAGCCCCCATTGTTTTTCTGAGCTGCTAATGGGGCTACGACTAGGATATTCCGCATTCAGAGTGTATACATTTTCGTTTTAATATTCAATAGCACTTTTTTTAAGAAGGGTTCGCCTACGGCTATTAAAGATT
>QLNU02015003.1:34709385-34719418 GCA_006491805.2 Dysdera silvatica | reverse complement strand
AACGTATTTTTCTCTTTGAATTCAGGTCTAATTTGCAACTTAATTTTTCCTTCATCAATTAATATTTCTTATTATCTTATATATCTTATTTTTTATATATCTTTTACATTTAATTCAATTTTAATTTGCCCTTTCATCTCTTATATTAAGTTTGTTTCATTTTTTTTTCCTGCTCATCTGCGATCAATGTCATTTTCAATATTCGTTTTTATATCTCGCAACTCGACTTAAAAATTATTCTGAAATTTCACTGCTTTTGTGCCAATTTCCCTCATATTTCCGACTTCAGTACTGAATTTAACTTCATCTTTTTTGGCTTTAAGTTTCATTGTTAATTAATCCTCGTTCTTTCACTTTTCTGCATCTTCCTTTTCAATTCAATTTCGCTTTCTATCTCCGCACATTTTATGCCCCTGTTTATTCCTCTTTCTATTCCATGCCTGTTGTGATCATGGCTCTGCGGTTGAATGTAAAATTTAAATATTTATTGTCGCCTCCTCCCCTTTATCGCATCGTCTTATAAATAATTTAATTCAGTCTTCTGAAAAATTCTTCGAAAACTTCTGAGAAAAAGCAATTACTTAAAGCAGAGGAATTTTTTTCTTTTTCTGATCAAGCGTACGATTTTGTATATAAACGTAGATTTTTGCCTATGGTACAAGCCGACTAATCTATCCCATGTTAGATATATCCACAGATTATATTAATAATGCAGAATTTATGAATGGTTAAATTTTAGAACACGGTACCGGTTTCTCGCCAACGATTTCTGTTCAGTGACGTCATGATGGATTAGCCCGGAGTTGTTTCGCGGTTTCGCAAAACAACTTCGCAAATGAACTTCCTATGTGTATTATATTAATGTGACTACCTATTCACATTATACCTCTCGGTTAATTAATTAGACAGAATTCCTATACAGGGATATTAATAAGTTTATTGTTTTTAATAAAAACGACAACAACCACAGAGCTGCCGAGTGCTAGCGAGGCCGCCACCCCACATCGATGGTCCGTGTAACGGTTTCCTGCACCCTTTCGGTTATTTAATTAGACATGATACTGATATTAGGACTTTCATGAGTTTATTATTGTATGAATAAATCAGTTTTTATGAATAAATAAAAAGATTGAAATAATGGTATTATTAACGAGAGTTGCCAAAAACGACAAAAACTCACGAAGTCACTTTATTGGCGGTGGTACCATGTTCTAATATTTTACCTTTATGGATATATCTGTGGTCACAGAGAGTGAGGGAGGCATTTGCAGGGGTGGGTGGGAATGGTGGCCGCCGAAGGTGGCGGCGCTGTAATCCCAGACAGGACGCTTGAACAGCGTAATCAGCCGCCGAGGCGGCTGAGGGGGAGATGGATTGCCAATCAACACGGCATTCATAGATGCACGTTCACGTAAAGTCGTCATTCAACGCACACCGAAACCAGCTGCCGGGAGGCCGCCACGGGGAACGGCCACGGCCCAGGCGACAGGACCGGAGTCACCCCTTGAGCCAGCCGAGGAACCTACAGAAACCGGCCAAGCCCGGAGAGGAAGGTGCTTAGCACAACCACGGAGGCAGCGCGAAGGCGGGGGGATCCGGTGGGATCCAGGAGGTCAAACAGACCTGGTGGCGAGGCGAGGCCTAAACGGCGGCGTGGTCACAGAAAATAACTGGTTAAGTAGGATCTCGAGCGAGTTATGCCACAGCATTTCGTGGGACCCACATATATAATACAAAATCATAATCTGTAACTTCACTTGCATACGTTTCGGATGTGTCTCATTCATTCATTCATATATGTAAATAAACCTCTGATTGACTGAATGTGACTGACTGAAGTATAAAATCGCAATTTTTTGGGGCGGCACTTTTTTGCCTTAGAACTTTTTCTGTATATAAAGTTTTTGAAAAAAAAAATGTATTTGGCTGACATGAATGTGACTCGAATAACATTCTAAATTTTATGGTTTGAAGAATAACTAATTTGCCGAAACCATGTGTGTATTGAAATCACAGTGAATTTATTTTTGCCATTTTTTGACTTAACCATTTATTCCTTGTGACCACAGATATGCGACTTACATAAAAATATTCATTAAAAAATAACGTAAAGGATTATTTATCTTCTCTTTCCCTAGTCGTTTTATTCCAGCCTTAGAGATTAAAATTCTACTCGTTTTTTATTCATTCTAAAGATTCCTTATCGAGATAAGGCTATAAAGTTATCCATAGACTCTTAGTGCTAATAAAGAAACCTCCTTATCATTAATAATCTAATTAAAATGTCGATAGTTATACCAATTAAAGGAAATAGCATAAACATTGAATTAAAAACAAATCCTTTTTGCAAAATTTGAAAAACAATCCACTGTGCATCAAATCCCTAACTTAGTATATGTGGTATTGATATCTAGTAAAAAAAATACGCAAGCAGTCAGTGACATAGTATGAAGAGCCGCCGGGGTGGAAGACCTGTTTACAAAATGCTTAAGGGCATAAAATTTCAAAGTTAAAGTGGTTGAAGGGAGTACTAACAGGTTTATGGGAGCAATACTTAACTAGCCCCGAGCGCTGTCAACCCGCGATACGCCGCTGCTAGCAGCATAAATATTTTTCGTATCTTCAACGTGGGTTGGTAACCTACCAACGGCTTTCTGCTGGTATGTTTAGCTCATCGGGAAACTGTATGTAAAGATATATGCTTAGCAGCAATTTCAGAAACTGAACGTATCACCGTCTGCGGATTATATCACTTTATTGAAGTGTTTGCTATCAAGGGTTGTCGCGTGATTATAACCATCGCATTCGAGTAAGCTTGGGTATGTTTAAATGTGCTGTAGTTCAAAGCATGGATGTAGATTTATAATGACCCATGGGACCCGACTTCCCCACGTCCCAATAATTTGAAAAAGTCCACGTTCCTGATTCAGAGGGTACATTAAGCCCCATCCCATATGTCCCGTAATGAAAGCCTGTGGCATAAAATGTAAAGTACAGTCAAATTAAAGTATAGTGCGTTCGCGGAAAATTGACCCCTATTCCCGTTAGAATTCAGGGGAGCTGAAATCACAAACGGGTTGGTTCATTGCAGTAGAGGAAAGGGCGTCATTTCATAACTGTTTTTTTGCGCACACTTATCTGCGCGAAAAACCAGTTATGAAATGACGCCCTTCCCTCTACTGTAATGAACCAACCCGTTTGTGACGTCAGCTCCCGTGAATTCTAACGATACCAGCGGTCAATTTTCCGCGAACGGACTGTAAGTTCAAAGCACGAAACCCTTAAAAAGACAAGATTGTATCCGGAGTTCAAATCCACGCACCTGGAACCTGAGATATCGGAAACCCGGTTTTCCCAAACTAAGTATACCAGTAAGATAAAACTCAAGATGCCTATGAAGAAATTTATTTGAATATAATAGTTAAAACTCTAGTAAAGACAAAATGATGGTTCATGCTTTCCCATGCAACACGCTGTTCTTCTCCAGAAGCAGCAAACAATCATACAGCTTTTCTTTTTATCCGTAATTCAACTACTATATGTAATTATAGGTACGTCGACTGCATTATACAAGAACAAAAAAAATAGTTTGTTTTGTTCGAAAGCGAAGGTAAAACATCGGAAGACGTTGGTAGTCCTTTCCGTACATTCCTATAATGGAAAAAGATCTTTAAAGACAAATCAAACTTATGCCAATATAGTATACTCCCTGCTAACCGGTTCCACTTCAGTCGATCGCCGTTCCAACCGGCCCTTTCGTCCCCTTGACTGAAACCTGTTTTAACTGGTTATTTTTAGCGGAGGACACCTGCTTGCCGCTCAATTCTTACTATAGGTTTTGAAACAGTACTGTGACATTTTGCTGCTGAATGCTTCCTCTTGTTTAAATAACAATTATATCATTTTGAACAATTAAATGAGAAGTTTCCATTATGGCACCTCAATTTTTGCCACTCCTTTTTTACGAATAGTTCAATTGTCGTATATAACGAGCATGGCCGGTTAAAATAGACTCTACCAAAGATGTGCCAGATCATAATGCCACTAAGCGAATCAACGAAAGAATTTGACCATCTGTTATAAACAAACAGATTCATTCAGTCATTCACTCATTTGACGATCTGCAAACTGCTAGAATCTGCTCCACTGAAAATCTTATTGCTGTAACCCATGATGAAAATCAAAGGAAAATCAAATCAAACTCATTCAGACGGACACAAATTTCTTACATGATGTGATAATGATTTACAATTCATTAAATAGGTTAATCCGTCTTGACAGCAAAGGGTAAAGACTTTAGGGTCTGACAAAGCCCTTGCCGTCCAGAATTGGATACGATAAGTGGAAGGAATAAGTAAATAAAACAAGATAAAAGAGCTGATTTATTAGTAAAGGTATGGGAGGTGTAAATTGAGAAAATGTACTGATCTCATAATTCTCTATCCAATAGATGTCTGCGGATGAGTTTTTTATATTGAGCAAAGGAATAAATAGATTTAAGTGAGTTAGGAAGAAGATCCCACACCCTAGGGCCAAAGCAACAGATGCAGAGAAGAGCCCAAGTTTCGTTCGTGAATACTCTAGTATTAGACCGTTAAGATTTCTTGTAAAGTGGGTATAATCAGGAAAGTGTAATGAAGTGAGATCTGAATGAGTGCCATTTTGTATAGTATTAAACATGAAGATGGACGTTTTGTACCTATATAATTTTTCGATTAGTAATATCTGATGATCATAAGCCATTTCAGTAGTTCTTGAAGAAAGGGTTTAATATTTTAGGAGGCGGAGATATCTTTTTTTTTTTAATTTGATTAAAAACTGATTTATAACTATTGATTTTCTGAAATTTGATTATGAACTGATTTAAAACGAATGGTCAAATATTTAAACTGATAAGTGAAATTAGCGACATTAAAATAAAACTAGGGAAGTTAAGTGCATGCAGACTTTTAGAAAAGTAAAGAAAGGTTATGCATGCAGACTCTTAGAAAAGTAAAGAAAGGCTAAGTTATGTATGCAGACTTTAGAAAAAGTACAGAAAGGTTAAGTGCATGCAGACTTTAGAAAAGTAAAGAAAGGTTATGGCATGCAGACCTTTGTGCGCAAAGGAAGTTAAGTGCATGCAGACTTTTAGAAAAGTAAAGAAAGGATAAGAAATAAGAAATAAAAGAAGCTAAAATGTTTGCTGTGTTTTTAAGCAACAATTTCTACGGCCTTTTTGTTCAATTCTGCACCAATAAGCTTTGGTCGTCCTTTCTAAAACATGTTCTTGGTCTTGCCGATCGGCTACCGATTGATTTTCGTTCACCATCCATTCACTCTCGTTAGAATAAAGGTAAAAATTCTTAAAAAAATGTAATCTGCATATGCTAAACCGAAATCTTGACTCCTTCGCTGTTTGCAGTAAGGATTCATCTCCCGAGGCAACGAGCCATCCATCAGAATCCAGAGTAGGGGAAGGGAACATTTGTAAATATTATTTATTTACGAACGAGTACCTTTAGACGAACGTGTGAAATAATCCATCGTTAGGAATTTTGGCCTTTCCGGGTGATCAAAATAAAGGTAATTTATCATTCTGACTAACCGTTATCACTGAACGTTGATATTATTTTAATACCACATTCGACTATTGATCCATATACCAACTATTTTTACTGTGTATTCTATTGTTATTATTATTCAGAATAATTACATTCGACTATTTTCAAAATACGAGTATTTATACAATAATTTTTGCCACCCACGTTTACAGCTCAAACTAGAGCTTTTTTATATTTGGAGAAAAAGAGACGCTTTCCCCATCCTGGATTCGAACCAGGGTCCCCGCGGTGTCTTGACCTACTAGACGAATGAGGATAAGAACAAACGCATTTTTCTCCGTATATGAGGATGTAAGATATTATTACCCTTCACAGGGATAACACAATTGCCAAATATGGTCAACACAGAAAAGCCTCCGGGGCGAGATTTTTGTGAGTTTTCGTGGGGGAATTTATTATACAATAATTTTTGCCACCCACGTATTAATTAGCTCAAACTAGAGCTTATGTAATATTTGGAGAAAAAGAGACGCTTTCCTCATCCTGGATTCGAACCAGGGTCCCCGCGTTTAGCCCGCGGTGTCTTGACCTACTAGACAAATAATGAGTATTTGTTCCAACTTCAAATGAAATTAGCATTTATGGGCTTGTCTTTCTTTTCCGCAATTCCAACACTTTTGCCTTTCTTTTTCTAGTTTGTAAAGTGTAAGCTTTAAAGCGAGACATCGAAAATTCTGGGTTTATTAAGTTAATTTCTCAATGATTTTAATTTCATTATTTAGTTTATTATTTGAAAATTTCTTGTTATCAAACCTCTGGAGTAATATTTTTATGCTTGTTATTATAGAATATAGGAAGAGGGTCCGGCTTATTTTAGAAACTGGAATTTGAATGAAAAACAAAGAAGTTCTGTAAACCATGCCTCAAAAAATTTATAACTACGGCAAAGAAATCGGAAATTTCACATAGATATTAATATTGTTAAATAAATAAAATAAAAAGCGGAGGTATATATACATATATATATATATCGAAGACAACGTAAAGAAGCATAAAGAAGCGCGTGGTTGGAATAATTAGAAAGGGTCATAAAATAAATACTTGTCTGAAAGAGAGGGACAGAATAACTGACAAACAAGAGCAAATAGCATCACTGTTAAATAAAAAAATGGAATAACAATGGGTTGGTCATATTATAAGAGGAACTAGCCAACGATGGGCAACTGAGATTTTCACATGAATGCCAAAAGACCATAGAAAATCTAGACAACGTCCGCGGACTAGACGGGAAAATTAAATTAGAAAGCAAGTTGGGTAGATATAGAAATGATTTGTTCAGAGGATAGACTTAAGTGGAAAGCACTTAGAAAGAGAACTTCATCCAGTAGTGAAAACATAATTGTTGAGAGTGTATGATATTGCAAATGTATTCTTAATATATTTTCAATAGGCATGCAGAAAAGGAATATTTCGTATATCTGTCCAACATGCCCCCAGATATGTATATTCCAAGAAGATATTACGGAAACATCTTTTGCGAAAGCTATATAATATTGCTTTTATGAAAGATTGACACAAGTATGTCCAAGGGATTTGCCGCAGATTGATTTATTGAGATCTTCTCCAGAAAGCGATCCAGTGGATATCTTTTCCAACCCATCTCGTCCCGATATCGATGTTAAACTCCTGGAGACATGACTCGGATATCCGTGGTAAATGTTGCATTCGTCTGGCTTGGGATCTTGACAGAAAGCTATTCTTTTTTCTCCTGGTCCCGACTTCATTTTCATATAACAATAGTGATCCTACCAGTCAAACTAAACAAAGAAGTGTGCGCTTGCTTTTCAACACGTAAAGCATCAAATGAATTATCGTGAACGGCAGCAGAGGTTAATCATTAATTGTTCTCTTCAGAGCTACCTTACAACGATCCATTGTCTTACGTGTTCATAAACTAATTCATAACCAAGTTTTTGCTAATAACTTTTCATTTAAACGAATAAACAACAATTTGCCAAAAATCAAAACTATTTTTTGCCAATAACAAACTCAAGTAACAATAATTGCGACGGGACCTAGCTCCTTAGTAACTACACTATATGCCCAAAAGTATCCAGACACTTTGGATTTTTTGTTTTTTTTTTCGAATTTCTAAAAAACTACTCTGCTAATTATTCTCTAACTTTGAAGATATATAGAACATACTTGAACGCCCACTTTTCAATAAAGTTTCGGTGACTTGTGCATTTAGGGGACCACCCACATATTGACAAAGTGAAAAAATATATTTGATCACCCTGTATCATAAAAAGCTGGAAATTATTTGTAACTTTCAGAAAATATTTAACCAGCTATGCTTAATGCGTGTGTTTATTTTTGTAAAACAAACATGTATATTCATGAAGATAGAAACGTTTCTTTAAGAAAACCCAAATTTTGTCACATATTTTTTGCTTATAATATCCACAATTTTCAGTCAAATTTCACGAAACTTACAGAACATTTGTCAACGTACAAGAAAAATATTATACTTAAATTAGAAATTAATATATTGAATACACGATGAGATATGAGCATTTGAAGAAAATAATTTTTTACTGCGCATGCGCGAAAGATATGAATAACTTTCTTTCATAATTTTGTAGTCAATAGTATAGGGCAACTTCAAAAAAATACCAGTGGGATATCTTGAAAATTCAGAAAGTTATCGACGATATAGTGAGCCGTATTTCTCTAATTCTCTGAAAGTAGCTAGATGATAAGGGTTTTTTCCACAAATTGTCATATTCCAAATTACCAAACACCCCTGTTCTGAAAATGAAATATTCCAGATTTATGCAAATAAGGATCAAAAGTATCCGGACACCCCTCTACGTGGTGGATTCTGTTAGTGACGTCAAATTTCTAGCTCTCAGACAAGTATAAAAGAAGTCTGACGAGTTAACAATTATAATTTCAAAGCTAGAAAAGTAAAATGGGAGGAAAGGGCGAGCTAAATGATTTTGAACGTGGTGAAGTCATTGGTTGTCACCGCTGTGGAAAATCTGTTCGTGAGATTTCTGTGATGTTACGAGTGCCCCGTTCCACCGTTAATGATGTTATCGTAAAGTGGGAACATACGGGGACTACAACGGTGCATCCACGACCTGGTCGACCACTCCGTCTAGTAGACAGGGAACGCAGAGTGCTGAAGAGAGTTGTGAAAGCGAACCGCATGAAATCGACGGAAAAAGTTCGTGCGGATTTTCAAGATGCCTCTGGATGCAACGTCAGCACAAAAACAGTTCGTCAGGAACTGCAAAGTCTTGGTTTTCATGGCCGAGCAGCTGCATATAAACCAAGCATTACCGCAACCAATGTCAAGCGTCGCTTACAATGATTCAAAGTGTGCAAAACATGGAGCCTGCAGCAGTGGTGTCAAGTGTTATGGAGCGATGAATCACGGTACACTATTTGGCAATCAGATGGTAGAGACTGGATGTGGAGAATGCTGGGTAAACGCTTTTTACTTGACTGTATTGTGCCGCAAGTTAAGTTTGATGGTGGAAGCATAATGGTTTGGGGTGGTTTCTCATGGTTCGAGCTTGGCACTTTAATTCCTTTGAAGGGAACTCTGAAGATGGAAGGCTATCTCGACATTTTAGGCAGTTCCATGTTGTCTACATTGTGACAACAGTTTGGAGTGGGTCCATTCTTGTTTCAACAAGATCGTGCTCCTATCCACACAGAAAGGGCTGTACAGAGCTGGTTTGCTGACATGGATGTTGAGGAATTGGACTGGCCTGCTCAGAGCCCAGACCTAAATCCCATAGAACACCTATGGGATGAATTAGAACGTCGACTGCGAACTAAGCCAGAATGCCCCACATTGGCGCAAGAGCTGATTAATATTCTTTTGCAAGAATGGCATGCAATTCCCACTGAAAAATTCCAGAAACTAGTAGATAGCCTCCCCGATAGAGTGGCAGGCGCCGTTGCAGCAAGAGGTGGCCCCACTTTATACTAATAATGGAAATTTTATTATTAAATCAGTTGTTTTCTATCTTATGTTTTATTTTTATTGTATTTTCTGGAAAAAATTCATTAAATTTATCTTTTAAAATATTAATAACATATTCATATTTATTTTCCATATTTCCTGGCATTGTTTCAAATATCTGGTTCCAATTTAATAATTGTGGATTTTCTTTTAATTTATTAATCTGCTTATCACTTTGTATTCTTACTTTTTTATAAATATTTTTTTATAGTTTTCTTTAATGGATATTATTACAGATCTATGATCGGTAAAATACGATGTTAGTACTTCTGCCCTTGTATTATTTGAATTTGTAAAGAAGAGATCTATTGTGAATTCTGCATTTTTTTTCTATTCTTGTTAGCTCATTTATTATATTCTTTTCTTACTAGTATTGTGATATTGAGCCAAATTTGTTTCGACTAAATAAATGAACAAAAAAACTAAAAGTTGATAAATATTGATAGTATCA
>QLNU02015003.1:34698616-34709285 GCA_006491805.2 Dysdera silvatica | reverse complement strand
TACCCTTCAATATGGGGTAATTAAAGCCAGCAGTAAGAATTCAATGTTTGGCTTATGTTAGTTGGTGATGGGCAGGTGCGGACTGGGTCCTCACAAACAGCACATAACTTGGATTACAGGAAGATGCAAGTCCTATCGTCCATGAGGGCACACAGGCCCCCGGGCCGGTTGGCCATCAGCCCATTCTGCCCCTGGTGATGAGGTATTAAAATTCGTATAAAGAGCTAAAATAAACGTCCATATACTGTTCAAAATATTTATTAGTAAAAATAGAAGCGCAAAAAGATTTTTTTTTTACATTTTGATGTTTCATATGTTTAATTCATATTAAAAAAATTTCAAGATGTTTAATTTAACATGTGTTGCCAAATACGAGTCCGAAATTTAATCAGTATAATAGCTTTACACAATAATTTTCACCACCCATGTAAAAATGGTTCAAGCTAGAGCTTTTTTGTTTTTATAGAAAGAGAGACGCCGTCCTCACCTTGGATTCGAACAAGGTCCCTACGTTGAACCTGAACTGCTAGATGAAAGAGGACAGAAACAACTCTCTTTCTCCGTATATAAGGGTGTAAGATATTATTACCCTTCTCAGGGATTACACAATTGCCAAATAATTGTCAACACCTAAAGCCTCCAGGGCGAGTTTTTGTGAGTTTTCGGGGTGGGGGGGATTTATTTTTACTCAATAATTTTCGACACCCACGTAGAAACAAGCTCAAACTAGATCTGTTTTTGTTTAGGAGAAAAAGAGACACCGTCCTCTTGATGATGACAGCAAAAGCCACTGCTGTTCAGTGGCCTTTGTTAACCCATACCAAGAGCAACAATGAATTTAAAAATATAGGAAAAGAACAAAACGGAAATACAATCTAGGAAGTATAACAACCGTAAGAGTATTGTTTGAGGTTAAGTTTAAAAATGATTTTAGTGAATTTAACTTAAAAATGTGATTTTGGCGATTAAAGTTATGGACTGTATAAATTTATGACGAAATTATCCTAAATATAAATAAAAGGTTTAAAATATGGGGCACCAGGGAAAAAATTTACATATAAAAGGTTAAACACTGGTAAAATAGCAATGAAAAAGATCACTCAAGCTTTCGGACGCATCAGCAGCAGTCCTTCATTACTCCTGATAAACTGCTGTTGAAGCGTCCAAAAACTTGGGTGATCTTTTTCATTGCTATTTTACCAGTGTTTAACCTTTTGTATGTAAATTTTTTCCCTGGTGCCCCATATTTTAAACCTTTTATTTATATTTAGGGTAATTTCATCATAAATTTATAGTCCATATTTAATTGCCAAAATCACACCAGTGCTTAACCTTTTGTACGTAAATAAATAAAGGTTTATAAACTTAATTTTAGAACATACACACTATTAAAATATGTGGCCCAAAGCTTCGTCAAAATATGGAATTGATGGCATGAAAGTTAACAATCAAACTCAAAACAGTGTTGCCAGAATCTGTGTCCGAAATTTACACAGCATGGTGGCTTAAGTAGCCCCAAGATATGGTACCATACAGCTAAATATCATACAAGTAAAGCTTAAAATTCAAACCTTTGGTTAATGGCCACTGGCCAGCAGGGCCCTTTTTTATTAGGGGCCACTTCATTTAGGTTTGTAGCAATTTTCATGTGGCCACAAAATCTTATATAATTTGTATTAAATAAACATGATTTTATAAATAAAAAATAACTTCGACTAACTAGTCTTGCATCTTTTATATCCCTAAATGTTTTGTTCTAATTATCTTTATTCTCTTAATATAATGAAAGATAAATCACAGGAAAATATATACTTATCTAAAAAAAATGGTCAGTTTAAATCTTTACACATACTTAAAAATTATACTAATTATAAAAAATTCCGGTAACACTTATATAAATGCCTGGAGAGTGAGAGAACAAAGACGTGTTTTATTCATTTTTCACGCTTTTAATCGGTGATTAAAATTTGGTCACCTGCTATTTACCGAATCCAATCACCACAAATCATTTGAAAGTATCGAAGTGTTCAATTGAAACTTCTGCATGTTTCGCTACTAGTCTATATTCTGCAGAATTGCATTGAGAAACAAAGTGGCAAGTGTGATGGCAACTGAAGGCATATTTTTAATCACCATTCCTCGAAATTTAGTCGCCTTGCGGCCGGTGGCGATCATGAATTTTAACCTTTACATACAAACATGCTAATAGATAGGTAAGGTGGGGGAGAGCTTTATAGCCTTCAACATTTGAGAATTAGCATGGCAACCTCCGTGACTTTTTAAAATTCCCGATCATCGCAAACGCCAGTGGCTGTAGTGACTATTTATCATAGGCATAAATTAAGAGTTGAACGCAGCATAAACTAGGGGCGGGGGGACAAGAAACCCAAAATTGTACGGAAAATAATTTGATTTTGTTCTAAAAAAAAAACCAGGAGCATATACCTTGCTCAAGGTCACCTATGCAAGGTTTCAGCTGGATTTCTGTTTTCCGTTAGCGAAAATATAAAACAAATTTTAGCATTTTTAAATTTCTTTTAGCTGTTTTTCCCACTACAAATACTTACGATAATAGTTTTGAAAATTTTGTATTTTAGGAGAATGCTAAACAAAAGAACAATTAAAATTTAGAACTAAAAATATCACTTTTTAATTCTGTGCAAAATTATACAATCGGTGATATATTTGTGCAATAATTCTCCTTGGTTTTGCTACACATCATAGTTTGTAGGCATTTTCAAAATCAAACTGAATTTGATTCATCCGCTCATGACATCCCAGAAGGTCTTCAAGTTCACTGTATGGTGGCTGCTGACAAAATCGTGAAATTTTTTAATTTTTAAGGCTTTCACTTTTTGGCAAAAGTGGTATTAAATTTTTCTGCAAAATGCGAAAAAAAACCCCTTATGCAGCTTAAACTCTGTGCCTATGTCCATCATGACAGAATGTAGTTTTTCAGATTCTTTTAACCCATTACTTTTCCAAAGGGTAACTAAAGGATGCAGGGTGTCACTATAACAATGCGAGATGCACTTCGTGGTCCATCGAAGAGTGGAGCCCCTCAAGGCTCCAAGGCCTATGACAATTCAGTGGTAATTTTTTTAACAAAAAAAAAAACCACATTCAATAGCACAATTCCTACCTTTCAATGGCAATCTGCATAATATGCAAGCGCTTGGCAGATTACATTACAGACTAGTGCTGTTTCTTTAAGATCTATTTTTATTAAAAAGAAATTGTGCATTGGAAGTCAATCCCTCTTCACACATACTTTGAAAAAACCATGTGAGCACCCATGACACCACCACTTTTCTACAGGAACTGATATAGTAGAAATGAATGCAAAATGTTCCCACTCATATTAGAGAAAAAAATAACCTGACTTTTCCGATAAAATTCTCTGACCAATCGCAAACAAAACTTCAAATTGAACTTTAGTTTCACGGAAAATAGCTACACATTCACATGAAGTTCAACTTTTCAGAACAGAAATTAGAAAGATTTTTCCTGGCTTTTGAAGACAATTTCAAATTCCCTGATAATTCCAAGTTTTACAGGCACATGGGAAACTTGGATTAGAATCGGCAGGAGGCCATAAATTTCAATTTGTCGATTCATTTAGACTATCCTAAATACCATCGTCAGAGCTGTATAATTGTGCAAAGGTATTACATTTGTCACTGTGTACAAAAGTTGGGTTTAAATTCTGCTAATATAATGAACGTTTACCTCTTTTCGGAAAAATATTAGAACATGATACCACCGTCAATAAAGTGATTTGGTGAATTTTCGCCGTTTCTGGCAACTCTTGTTAATCTTACCATTATTTTAATCACCGCCTTTATTTATAAAAACCGATTTATTTGTAAAGTGCAAAAAAAAATCATGAAAGTATCAGTATCCTGTCTAAGCAACCGAAAAAGCATAGGGCATCGTTACATGGTCTATCAATGTGAGATGGAGGCCTCGTCAGCACTCAGCAGCTCTGTGGCTATTGTTTTTAATCAAAAACAATAAAAATTCATTAATGTCTAAGCAACCAAAAGGTATAATATAAATAGGTAGTCAACATTACAATACAAATAGGAAGTTCTACTATAATTTTTGCCACCCACGTATTAATTACAGCTTAAACTAGAACTTATGTAATTTTGGATAAAAAGTGACGCTTTCTCCATCCTGGATTCGAACCAGGGTCCCTCCGTTTAGCCCGGAGTGTCTTGAATGCTAGACCAATGAGGACAAGAACAACGCTCTCTTTCTCCGTATGTAAAGGTGTTAAGGTATTATTACCCTCCGCAGGGATAACACAATTGCCAAATATGGTCAACACAAGAAAGCCTCCGGGGCGAGAATTTTGTGAGTTTTCGTGGGGGAAATTTATTATACTATAATTTTTGCCACCCACGTTTTAATTACAGCTCAAACTAGAGCTTGTGTAATTTTGGAGAAAAAGAGACGCTTTCCCCATCCTGGATTCGAACCAGGGTCCCTCCGTTTAGCCCGGAGTGTCTTGGACCGCTAGACGAATGAGGACAGGTAATAACGCTCTCTTTCTCCGTATGTAAAGGTGTTAAGGTATTATTACCCTCCGCAGGGATAACACAATTGCCAAATATGGTCAACACAAGAAAGCCTCCGGGGCGAGAATTTTGTGAGTTTTCGTGGGGGAATTTATTATACTATAATTTTGCCACCCACGTATTTATTAAAGCTCAAACTAGAGCTTTAACGGAGGGACCCTGGTTCGAATCCAGGATGGGGAAAGCGTCTCTTTTTCTCCAAAACGAATAAGCTCTAGTTTGAGCTATAATCAACACGTGGGTGGCAAAAATTATTGTATAATAAATTCCCCCACGAAAACTCACAAAAATCTCGCCCCGGGGGCTTTTCTATGTTGACCATATTTGGCAATTGTGTTATCCCTGTGAAGGGTAATAACACCTTAACACGTTTACATACTGAGAAAGAGAGCGCTGTTTCCTGTCCTCATTCGTCTAGCGGTCCAAGACACTCCGGGCTAAACGGAGGGACCCTGGTTCGAATCCAGGATGGGGAAAGCGTCTCTTTTTCTCCAAAACGAATAAAGCTCTAGTTTGAGCTATAATCTATACGTGGGTGGCAGAAATTATTGTATAATAAATTCCCCCACGAAAAACTCACAAAAATCTCGCCCCGGAGGCTTTTCTGTGTTGACCATATTTGGCAATTGTGTTATCCCTGCGAAGGGTAATAATATCATACATCCTTATATACGGAGAAAGAGAGCGTTGTTTCCTGTCCTCGTTCGTCGACGGTCTAGGACGCTCCGGACAAAACGGAGGGACCCTGGTTCGAATCCAGGATGGGGAAAGCGTCTCTTTTTCTCCAAAATTACATAAGCTCTAGTTTGAGCTGTAATTAATACGTGGGTGGCAAAAATTATAGTATAATAAATTCCCCCACGAAAACTCACAAAAATCTCGCCCCGGAGGCTTTCTTGTGTTGACCATATTTGGCAATTGTGTTATCCCTGCGGAGGGTAATAATACCTTAACATCTTTACATACGGAGAAAGAGAGCGTTGTTTCCTGTCCTCATTCGTCTAGCGGTCCAAGACACTCCGGGCTAAACGGAGGGACCCTGGTTCGAATCCAGGATGGGGAAAGCGTCTCTTTTTCTCCAAAATTACATAAGCTCTAGTTTGAGCTGTAATTAATACGTGGGTGGCAAAAATTATTGTATAGTAAAATACGATGTTAGTACTTCTGCCCTTGTATTATTTGAATTTGTAAAGAAGAGAGCTATTGTGGATTCTGTATTTTTTTCTATTCTTGTTGGCTCATTTATAATATTCATTAATCCTTGACTCTCCATTAGGTTTAGCATTCTGTTACTATTTATACTTTTTTGTTTATATCTATATTCATGTCGCCTAGTATATTTATTTTTAATTTTGTATACCTTCTACAATATTTTCCAGGTGTATAAAGAAGTTATTTATATTATTATTAGGCGGTCTATATATTGCCGGATATATATTTTCCTTGGTTTTTACACATAATGTTTCAATATCATCTGTTATATAGGTAAATTGTTCCATTACTGTTATCTCAGGTATTACCATACATATACACTGTCAATATTAAGTATTGCAGTCTTTCGTTATTACTATGTATTGTCATTGTTTAGCATTATACAATTGCTATTATTTTATTTATAATAACCCGATTATTATTATTACTTACGACTGCTATTATTTTATTTATAACTTCTTGTCTTTTCCTTATGATATTTTGCCATTATTTTATTTACTTACTTATTAATTATAAATAATAAGTCAAAAAGCCCAATAAATGAAATTTCGGCAAAAAAAACATATTTTTAGAAGACAAAAAAAACATTCTGGAAACACACAAATTTAGACTGCAGATGCAAGAACTAAAAATGAACGTTTGCTATTGAATTAACCATTTTTGGTTTATTTTTCTACCGGAACGTTTCTTCTACCTGCTCAGAACCTTTACAGGGAACGCACAAAAGAGAAGAAAAAGAAAAAGAGACATCCCGAAATCCAAAAATAGGCGGACTGCCACTTTCCACGTATGTGGTCGATGGAAAAGTTCCTTTTTTTCCTTTACAAATGCACTTGGGAATCTTGGATCGATTTGTTGAAAACAGCGAAACCGAGAACATACTGATAAGATTATTCTCTCGTGCTCTTTCCCCATCTTGGGACAACGTCGATTTGTTCACAAGTCCTATCGCCCAAGTTCTATCTTATCTTCCCAGAACTCTCCTTAGACCAACCTGCAGAATAGCCAAGGCCTTCTACGGCCAAGATCTCAGCGATTTTCTATCGTTGTGATGGATTGGATTGACGATGTTAGCCCGGGGCTAGTTGCAGCATTCATAGCTCTTAATCTGGCTCGAAATGAATGAATAGGCAAATGTTTTTAAGCACATTTTCTCAATTATTCATTCATTTTTTATCATTAGGTTTATACATAAATTAATGCATATATATATATATATATATATATATGTTGATACACATATGTACGTGTTTGCACGAATGTGGTGATGTTTATTGGTGGACTCTGCGTCTTATCGCGTTGAGTTTATACGTGGTTATAAGAAAGATTTAATGTATTTTTAATTATTTTAAACTATTTAAAAATAATTTTAAGAAATTAAATTTAGGGATCATTTTTGGAAATTAAAAATAATGTAAAAAGACTTTATGGAAGTGTCTCTTCTTAATAGGAAAATTAATTTATACCTTATAAATTATACCTAAAAAATATTTTTTAAACATGTCTATCAATTTTTAATACGGTTTTATTAACCTATTATATATACATATATAATTTGTTTTATTACATATTGAACGTTTCTATTACGTATGAAAAACTTATCGGTTCTTTTTCATACCCCATATTATTACATTGTGGACAATGCAAATTAATTTAACCACAGAATAATTAACTTAAGAGATAAATTAAAAATAAATTAAAAATAAATGAAATAAAACAATTAAAGTTACCAATTAAATTATTAAAATAATTAATAAGGCTAAAAATTCCAATTAACTCAAAACACATATTCGTAATATCTTCGTGAGATAGTTTTCTGCTAATTGCCTCTTTCTAACCTTAAGAGCATCTTGAACAGTTAATTATCGTGTTACACATGGTCAGAAACATGATGTACTGCAACTCCTTTCCTGATAAAGCGGTCACCTCTAATAAAGGACACTTGGTAACAATTGTCAGGTAATTGACTTCAGAATCTTCAATGTGTTGGGAATTATTAAACTGAAGTCCCTTTTTGGTAAAACTTTTACAACATTCGTAATTCCATGCACTGTCGGGTTAAAGTTTTTCTAAAGTTGTAAACTACACGGGAAAGCCATTAATACATCACAACCACTTCCAGAAACTTATAAACAACTCTTACTCTGAAATGTATGGGACATCCCCAAATTAGGTAACCCGCAGTGTGGGTTTCTCATTGGTCCCTATTGGGGTTCTTCCATGATTCTATTGGAGGCCTCCCATTGGTTCTCATTGGGTTTTCCCATTCTGCGGGACTACTCTGATGAAGGGTTTTCCAGAAATTTCAAGTATAAAAAAGAGACAGAAACATAACATCGTCATTACTCCTGATGAAGGACTGCTGCTGATGCGTCCGAAAGCTTGAGTGATCTTTTTCATTGCTATTTTACCAGTGTTTAACCTTTTTATGTAATTTCCTCCCTGGTACCCTGTATTTTATTTCTATCCGAACCTCTTGACCTACAATTTTCAGAGGAATCCGAACCTCTTATGGCCTAGGGAACCAAACCCCGGACTACAGTGAGCAGTGCGATCTTTATGAGATCTCTGAGTAAGCGTTCTTTGCACTGTTGGGAGTCGAACCCTGATTAACGGCGCACTAGGTGAACACGTTACCGCACTGCAAAACCACAGGGCCCGTATTTCTTTCTCTTTCTCTCTCTCTCTGTTTTACTTTATTAATATATATTTATATATGTTAATATAATTATAAAATTTATTTCTGCTTTCTGTTTCTGTGTCGTCATATTCATTTAGCTACTGGTACAATAAATCTTACGTCTGGAAAGAAATTCTTCCTACATCCTTACAATTTCTTTTGAATAAACGTCGCTATATTTCGATAGGAAACTCTCTCTCTCTCTAAATTTGAAAACATGTTATGCCGTAACCCTTCGTAATTAACTTTCAATTTCGGGAACTGGCATCACAAATTATCTAACATTATCAAGTACCATTCCGCAAAAGTATCTTCCGTCTGTTTAAAAGAATATTGCTTAGAGTTGTTTTTCACAAAATCCGATGCCGAAGCGAAAGCGTATCTTGTTAAGAGTGTCTTTGATAAATGAAGTATACCGAAAGCAGTTTCTTTAAGGCAGTCATCACCTAAAGCCATTTTGAGCCATTTTTCTGAACAATGTAAGAACAACCAAGTTTTCCCAGAATCCCCTTCTTTTTTATCAGATCCTCTTTGGAGAATACTCAAGTACCAGTGGCGGATTTATAAAATTGCCGCCCTTAGGCACAGCCTGTACTGCCGCCCCCTCCCTCCTTTACAAAGAACGGAATATTTGTTAAAAAAGAAACGCATATCATACTCTTAACATTTGGTATGTAAAGCAGATTTTTCATATAATTATTCAAACTAATAAGATAAATTTCGAAATTATTACTACCATAGTCTCCGACTTCCTGGATTTGAGACACTTTTTGAATCCACAATAATTTTAGTACTGATTCCTGGAACCACTGATATTTTTACGTATATTTCGCGTATTTTGGAAAAATATGCAAACGCTTGCATGCACAATTTTTTGTTCGTTATCATTTCAAGTTTTTCATTATCCATTCGTTTACTACTAGTATACACTGTGTCCGTAAAGTCATGGTGCACTTTTGACCGGTCACAGGAAATCACAGGAGCACACGCACGCACAGAGTTTTTAGGGCACCTTAGGTAACTCTCCCATATAGCCTCTACAGACTCGTCACTTACCGGTAGGTCTACCAGAACGGAGTTTGTCCAACAAACTGCCGGTATCCTTCAACTGCTTATCCCACCGATTAATGTTATTCCTTTGTGGTGGCGCTTCGTTGTACATGCGACAATATTCACGTTGCACTTTGGTCACGGATTCGAATTTAGCAAGCCACAGAACACACTGAATTTTCCTCTGTAACGTCCACATCTTGACTGGCGTGGGCGTGGGCTGATCCACTGCCGCGCAGCTCGTGGTGTTGCGTCATCACCTGTGTGCGCACACGCTTGCACATCAGAGTACAGAAACTTGGAGAGTTTTCCTTTTATTTAGTGAAGATTTCACATTTCTATCTTGTTGCTGGATTGCCTGTAACCGGTCAAAAGTGCACCATGACTTTACACAGTGTATATAAAAGCGTAGCCCGGATTTATAAATTTACGCGCTGGGCAATGCTGAGGGCGCAAAATTTTGGGCACAAATTCTTAAAGGCTACGAACTCTTTTTTTAATCTATCTGCCTTAGGAATTCTTGCGTTGCAGAGTCCCGCTTTTGTGTCCCACTGTCCCAAAAATACGCTTTTCCACTTTTAAAAGCAGTATGGCTAGTTAAGCAATTGACTAAAACAAAGGTTCTCAAACTGTGGAGGGCGACAGTTGTTCAAGGGGGCGCCAGAAAATTTTCGTACGTGAAATTCTTATTTTTAGCTTGGGCTAAATTAGTAAATTTTCAGAAAAAAAAAATATGCTAATTAAATCGAAAGTTGTAAAAAGGGAATATGTACCATTTAGTATACACATAGCATATCTCCTTTTTACAACTTCCGATTCAATTGTGGAGGCAATTTATTCATGTTAAATATGATATTTTTATTAAATCTATATTTTAACTTAATAAACGTAGTTATTATCGTAAGTTGGTAGCGTACTGCGTTCCCCTAAGGGCGGAAAATGTTCTATAAATGCGGATGATGGTGACTTCGTGAAAACAATGGCAAACTGTGCTATTTAATAAAAAAATGCTTATATGTTTATATGAGCAAAAATATTATTTTGTGTTGAATTAGACATTGAATTTATTTATATAATACTGTTCTAATTTGAACCATATATTAATTTTCTTATAAATAACGTGTTAAAATATGCATATACATAA
>QLNU02015003.1:34680953-34698516 GCA_006491805.2 Dysdera silvatica | reverse complement strand
GTGGCTCGAACTGTCTTCAAAAGCTTTCTGGGAAGTAAAGGTAGACCAAAACACGATATCAAACGCTGTTGAAATAGAAATTCTGACTGCAGATATTTGTAATTAGGCCAAGAAATCTAACCTCACTGATGGAGATAAGACAAGAGTGCTGGCCATTGTAAAATTGTGCAAACATAATCTACTACTTCTAATTATTTAAGTATCTTGCATTGTAGAATTATTAGTAATTCAATAATGATAAAAGTACACAAAAAGACAACCGTAATTGATATGGAGACTGGCCCTTTATTTCCACCAAAAAAATTTCTTGTGCCACCGGACACCCCCCCTTGGGAATATTCTGGGTGAGCCACTGCGACTGGACCAGAATTAGTGATCTTCCCGTAATTTCATAATTTGTCTGGTTAGTCATCGAGACGATGAAGTGACATCATTATACAATTAGAATAACTATATTGAATGTGATGCTGTTTGTAAGAGGTTTTTGAACTGGATTGTGGCAATGCATTTCAGTCAGTAACTGTGTGTTATGTAGAGGGCAAGTTAATGTTTCAGGACATGCGTTATAATTTCCGACATTTTTGTTGTAAGAACGTCGATATTAGAGTAATACCGGATGCCTGCTGTGCAGTAACGTCCCCTATAACTAAAAGCCGTCCAAGCCAGTTTTGACGTCATCACAAATGGACGGACCATCAGATGGATGAATCGACGATTCCCTAGCGGTAAATATTACGTCGGTTTTTATCGTTTTAGTACTTAATAAAAAATAAAAATAATCATGTTTTTTCAAAACTGGGCTATTTTGAAAGCTTATAATTATAGTAAAATGCTTATTCCTCATTAATAAAATAAAACAACAAATTTACTTTCTTAAGGGTGAATAAAATAAATACAGAAATTTGATAACGTTTTTCTTTTTAGAAACGCTATCAAATATATTTTTAAAAAAATAATTTTTAAAAAATATACATATTTTTAAAATATTTGAAGCTTCATATAGGTTTACTGTTTTTCATTCCCATAGTGAAATAATTTGTACAATTCAGGTGTTCACGTAAAATTTAGTTATTAAAACGTTTATTCTTGTGGTACGTTGCAGGTGACATTTTATGAACTGATTAAAAAAATTAGATTTGAATTTCCTTGATTTTTAGTTGTTAAATGATTTAAATATAAACTTTACTAACAATTTAAGAACAAATACCAATTCAAACAAAAATTTCGAAATTAATAACATGAAATCTTATATTTATTTCAACGGATATTTTTCACCTATTTGATCTTTAATTGCATGACTTTCTATTAAAAAAATTGACATGCATTCCTCACATAATATTAAAAATTCAAGTTTCCTATTTTTAAAAATCCATTATAAAAGTATACGTTTAACTGAAATTCAATCGAAATGATGTCAATTAAAAATTTATTGCTTTTTTTTTCTTAGATTCGATACTTAGAAATTTTTATAGAATCTTTAATTAGCTAATGATAATTCAAATGTTTAAATATATATTATATATTAATAATACATTGTTTATATAATCAATGCTTCGAAATGTATATATTAACTGAATGTACTTTCTTGTTGAATTTGTTTTTGGGGGAAAAGAGAAGTACCTAATTAGCGCTTGTAAATAAATTGTAATGAAGTTGATTTAAGATTAATAATAAATTAAAGTTATTTAATGTTAAGACTTCAGTGAATTGCCTCTATTAATTTTCCCCAATATACAAGAAACACACAATACACTTCAGGTTCTTAAATTAAAATGAGAAAAATATGAATTTCAATTGACACAAATTTTCTTTTACTAAAATCTACAAATGAACTCGTGGAAGTAAACAAAAAATAAAAACACATTTGTTCGTAAGTGACTAATTCTGTAAATTTCACATATTCGCAATATTGGAGACTCGATAAACTTCTATTTTTAAAAATTACGACACCATCAGAATTGAATGAAATTTATTCCACAAACAACCTGTATTGATTGATATGAAGAAATTATTACATTTACAAAGAAAAAAAACAAACACCTACCATTAAAACATAAAAATTTTTGGACAAAACTACGATTTTATACATAAACGCATAAACATGCGAAACAAATATAGTACTTGCTATTCGACTTAGATTACTTTGAAACTAAAGTTTGTTGAAATTGACATGTTTTTACTCTACGAAAAAAACGTTATAAATAAATTCTTAGTGATTACACGTAATATAAACTTCACTTTTTTATACATTCTAACATTCGATTTTTACCTACTGCTTTAACAGAATCATTCTTATTTCTCCAACAGCACAGCAACAAAACAGCGAAATGCTCTGAAACAGTTCAATATTTGAACTTACTGTTTATGTAACCTAAAAAATTATCACCTCTTTCATCAATGGGATTAACGTGGAATGCAGAACACCATCATTTAATCGTGTTTGGATGAGGTAGTAAATATTAACCCCAATTTCTTAAAAAATCCATATGCGTGCACAGAAATCGAGAAGAGTAAACTGGTAAATACTAAGATATCGGGGGGAATACTGTTATGAAAACTTATTACTCTTTAGTTTTAGCAATTGATGGGTTATGAAAGAAAGCATGAATTGTTTTTCAGGTATTTATTTGTTTAAACAATCAATGAACGTTATTATAGCAGTTAAACATTCTACAACAGGACTGCGGCTGTCATTGCTTGCCAGACGCTCTACACTCTGAATTGCACAATGCAGTTTATTTATGTCGTGCAATTTTAAAGGCAAAGAGTCTGAACCAACCTTTTTCATTTCAGTTTTTGAAATAAACACTGAAAGATTTAAATCTGAATTAATAACAACTGACTTTATGATATGTGGAGTTAAGAGACATAATACTTAAGATAGGTAATAGACATATACTCAATAATAATAATGTTCCATCTTTATATACCAAAGTCTACTCAGGGGATAATGAATCAGAATCAACTAACTTTTCGTGAAGATCACTGAGAGTTGTTAGTTTTATGGCAGCATTATATTCTTCTGCAGACGTAACACTGGCCAATAATGCTTTCTTCAAGTTCTGCATCTCTGTGCTTTCTCGCCTGGTTTCCGTTGACACTCAAGAATTTGTTTTCTTAGATATATAAGTTGGGCATCCTTTAAGAATAGATGGAACTTCTCCTGACTTCAAGCTTGGTTACTTCAGGGGCATTTATTAAAATTCCATTCTTTGTGTCGGAAAAATGCTGTTCACAAACCTGTAAAAAAAAAATTCGAATTATGCTTAATGCACAAATAATATATAGCACTTAGAATGCCTGTTACCTTCACCACTTGCGGTCAGTAAATATAATAAAATTAATTTTTTTTTAATAATACAGTCAAACGTTAAAACGTACACATTTAAGACGAATTTGGCGCTAGTATAGAACATGTCCCCCAACAACTTTTTAGGAGGCAGAGGAGAGAAGGAAGAGAAAGAAGTAGGGGGAACCTTAATCGCGAATGAGAAACTGTTTGACTCCTAATATGGCGGCGGCGGCGACAGAAACATAGACCAGAAAATTTATTTCCCGCGTTCTTAAATACCACAAAAACCACACACATCCAACAACGAAGAGCAATAAAAGTTAGTACTTCCTTTTTTCGCTGAATCGAGAAGTCCATGTTGTTAACATGACACTCTTATGTTGGCGTTTTAATACTAGTTAAATTAATTAAGTTTTCGGTTAGATTTGTTGTTTAAGTAATGCAATATTTAGTTCTATATTTACATATTAATGTAATTTTATTTAGTATTTGTGTAAGATCGGTAAAATTGTTAAATCTTGTTGTTTGCGGGCAGAGCTAATTAACACGAGTTTATTGTTCTGCTAGTTAGTATTTCGTGTTTAATATAGTTAACTAAAAGTGTAGCGTTTGTTGGTCATTAACTCTAAGATCTAGGTGAAGAAGTATCGTCATTGTTTGGAGGTCATACTTAGACGTGCGTCCCTTCTTAGCGTAAAGACAGATTCTACGTACAGAGCCTTTACTGAATTGCTGTGGTCATATATTTGATATTAAAAGATGACACTGCGGATACTCCACCCTTATTGCCAATAGATGTCTGCTATGGATTTACAGAATCCAGGTCAATACTAGTTTGGTTTATAAATTAATTCTGCAGGCTATTGTTCAAATATTTGTACTTTCTTATTACTTGTCCTTCTCATATCCTACTCATTAGACTTTCTTATTGAGTTCAAATACTGTTTTTCTTAGTTTCCGGAAGTCCGTTCGTCGGGGTACTATTACTTTCGAAGGAAATCTTTTGTGGATTTATTCTGATAAAATGCCGCAATTAAGTATTCCTGTTGATATGTTATTGGCAGTTTAATGTTTGCGCCTCAAAGCATTGACGTACGCATGGGGGTGTTGATAGGGGTCGTAAGCCCCATTGCAAATTAAATTTTGTGTATTTAACAGAGGGATATGTGAACTATAGCTCTGTACTCCCCCATTGAGCCATAATAACCCCCCCTTGTAAACTTTCTGCGTACAACTATGCCTCAAAGTGTATAATCTTTCTCCGTGAAATAAACCGTTGTTCACCAACTCATTGTTTTCATTTGTACGCAGACAAAAAGACACCCATCCTGATTATTGTTGACTTAAGGCAGATTAAGTTTAATTGAATGATAAATGGAATTTTGCTCTATCGACTAGATTAACAATAATCTTTCGTCGCAATAATTATATTAACAGTACACAATGATTGCATTAGCACTCATATACTTAGCAATAAGTGCTATGACGATATAATTATATAAGCTATGGCCAGATCATGCTTTGGTGAATAAACCATTTGTTTACTAAAAATATTACCCAGTTCCCCTAGACCATATACTTGAATTATCGGAAGACAGACTTCAGCATAATTATGAATTTTAAATCAACTATTATCCATGTTCCATGCTGATGCATAATGCAACCCACCTTGTAAAGGTTACTATAATGCGCTTATTACATGAGTGTTCAGGGGAGACAAGACTTTTAGGTGACTGAAATTCTTCAAAACTAGTACTGCTTTTGAAATTCATTTTCTGAGATGCCATTTGCGGGAAGTTAATAAAAATTTTGCAGCACATAATATCACTTAGTACAATTAAAATATAGTCAATAATTCTTTCTGGGCATTATACATTTTTTTTAATTATTTTTTTCTAAATATTTTATTTTCGCAAAATTAGTCCTATGCGCAGTCACCATTCGTAAGATAACTTCATAAAAAATTCACTGAGAAACATAATTCATGCCTTAAAGGTAAGCATAGAAGCTGTTCTTTAAAATGAATTAGCAGCTTGATCAAAAGTTTAACGGTTGATTTTTGGAAGAAATGAAAATATAAAAAAATGAAAATTGAATGAATATTTCATACAATACATTTGCATTAAAAATAATAAATATGCATGAGATAACGTAAACTTAATTTATTTATCTGCAAATGATGTTCCAAACAAATGTGCAAAATTTTATGGAAATCGGTTGGGAACTTTTTATTTTCTTACTGATAATCTCCAATAACGTTGAATGGAAATAAACGCATTTGAATTTCAAAAGACGACACAAACGCACTTGCCTAGTCTGTCACTATTTTTGAAATAGCTTTTGTACTACTAGATGAATGTTTATAATTTTGATATTAAAATGTTCAGAAATGTCGAATTAATAAAATAAGTAAATAAACAAAAAAATAATTTTGATGGTTCAATAGTCCTGTCCCCCCCTTAACCTGAGCCATAACCAGGCTGGGGCCAGGGGAGAGGCTGAGTCCCTCCTGGAAATATAGTCACTCCACCCCCTGGAAAATAGTTTTTCAAAATAAATTTAACTTAGAGTTTTATTTTAAATTTTTTGTTTTGCATAAAAGTGTACATGACAATGGAAATTGTTCTTTGACGTTAAAAATATATTTAAAATATATTTCTACTTGCATATTTCTTGTGTATATCATGGCACAGAGGTTTGAGGCTCCATGTACTCTATAATAAATGAAAGGGAAATTATGAATTTCAGTATACCTCTATCAGTTTTAAAATAAAATTTACGTTAAGAAATTTATTCATGTTAAATATAATAGCCTACTTAGATATTTAGTATTATTAAATATATTAATAAAATACATCAAAACATTAACGAATTTTAAGCCCCCACCCCCGGAGCTTTAACTTTCAGCTCTAACTTTCAGAGCCTCGGTAATAATAAGCATCTAGCTAGTGGCTTGGTGACAACGACACCGCCATATTGTATATCGGTGGCTCACGTGATGCATAGGCGCTTGCGATGTCTATTAAATATCCATCCACAGTTTTACAAGTGATTTTAAAAGTGATGAAATTGTTTTGAAAGTGATAATTGAAATGGTAGAGATGTCTTCCAAGCAATAATTGGAATTATAAAACTGTCTTGCAAGTGACAGTTGAAAATGCATTGCAAATGCGAATTTAAGAGATTAATTGTATAGCTAGTAAGAAATACTAACTACGTATTTCATCTTTATTCCTTGGTAAATGAACAAAAAGATAAGGCTGTCATCCGCAATAAAACGAGACAAAATGCCGTTTAATTATTATAAAATTTTCAGCAGTAATATAATATTAGAATTGGTTGATTGTATTTCTATGACGCAAGGACAATAATGATCATTTCCCTCCAATCAATGTGAGATAGTGCATGCAATTTTTGACATTAAAATAAAATCCGTCATTTGTAGATGACACCTACTGAACGAGTGTCAGTTAAATAGAATTACATTATATGCAATTCTAAAACGTATTTGCAAACTAAAACCTATATTTAATACAGGAAACAAAACGTCACTAACGCAGTTTGACCAAAATTGACTTTAAAGTTTAACTTCACAACATGTATATTTCAACAACATATGATATATACAGTAGTCTCGTTAATCTGACATACGCTAATCAGAATATCCAGTTAATCCGAAAATTTTCGGTCAGCTGGATGCTTTTTTCAACAGCAGCTAATCGACAAGACATAAACAAACGGCGCAGTGGGTGTTGCCAACTACGTAATCGAAATTTCCTAATAAGGAAATTTTCCGTCGTCTGTTGTGCGTGCACCCTAAAGCACACAAATACCAAACAATTATGGCTTACAATACATTCTAAAATAAAGATTTCGGTTAATCCGAACAGGCTTCGGTCCTAATTAATTCGGATTAACGAGATTACTGTATACCTTACCTGCATATATATTATATACCGTAGCTATATTAAATATGTATTTGCATATTTAGTGCGCAAAGGCAGCAAGTATCATACAGCACCGATCTCTATAGTTTTTTAGAGAAAACTATAGTTATAATAATATGCGTATAATTCCAAGTTTTACTTTGTTTGTGGTTTTACGGCTCAAGGACTATAATGGTCATGCTGCGCCGGGACCTACTGTTTTCCGAGGAATCCGAAGCTCTTTAGGCCTAGGGAACCAAACTCCGGACTACAGTAAGCAGTGCAACCAAGTTTTAATATATTAAACAGTTCCTCTCTATTCCAAATTTCAGTTGATTTACTGTAAAGTTATATATTTAAAATCACGGTTAATTGCATTGATGGCATTTTTGTATCCCAGGTAATACTAGCATATAAATTATTCAAGATATACGTTTTAATAATTCTAACAATGGAAGTGTTTTAAGGGTCAATTGCACCCAGATTTGAGACTTAGTAAATTGGAAAGCTCTATACTTTTAATAAATAAATCCGTTGGAACCAGCGTAAAAAACGCATTTTTAGAGTTTTTTATTCATTATTATTAAAAATATTTAGATTGGCGCACTTGCTAGTTTTCGGCCAAGCTCATTTGCATAACTAGCGCAAAAGTAATGGGAATGGTTGCCACAATTCTAAGTTGCTCACTATTGGCGAAAACAGAAAAATCACGTTTTACGTTACGACAGAAAACAGTTTTGCTATCACCTTACCCTCTTTCCACTCCTCCGTATTTTCAGTTGTAAGAAACGTGTTAAAATGTGATTACCTTGACGTAAGTGTAACTTTTGATGTAAGTGTGACTTTTGATGTAAGTGTATCCTCGATCCGTACGGCTTATACGCATGTAATATATTGTATTCTGTTAAACATAATTACCATATATTATTTTTAATAACAAAAATAAGAACATTTTGACTTTATAACACGAAATTTATAACTACATACATAATTTCGTTTGCTTTTTAGAGAGTTAAAAACAAACCAAAGACATATTTTCGTAAAAACGAAACTTGACAAACTGTTCTACTGATATGAACAGTTTATAACAAAATATTCCTTTTCAAAAACAAACCAACTTGGCTTATAAAAAAAAGAACGTATGTTCAATTACTACTTACTTTTTCACCAATGTAATTTATAAAGCAATACGTCGAACGTTCGATTTTCGGTTTGTTTTGCTATGGCTAGCAGGAAATGTACATTAAATAACCGTAGAAGGGTCAAAAACCGCTGTCGTCCAAGAATATAAACATGAAATGTTACTGAAAAATTATACATGATTAATTAATTATACTACGTTTATGTGATAGTGGTAATCTACATAGAAATGTTGTAAACAGAAATAGACAGTATAGTGAGTGCATTTAATAAATGAAAATTGTTCATATGACTAGAAATCACATACGTCGTGATCCATTTTAAATGAAATTGAAGATACATTGCCAGATTTTTAAATGCTATCATCATTATAGATATATTTGAACCATAGGTAACGAAGAACTGTTTGATATTTCTTAGATTGCAACTGATTGTAAACTAATGAATGTAACTTAATAACTATTTCATTACGATCAGTTACTTTGATTGTTATTTCATTTGTAAGAACGAAGTTCACAATCCTTTTAATAAAGAATTTGTACTCTCTAAAAAAATATACGTCTAGGGGCTGCACAAGAGCTGTTGTGACGGGTGAAATTTGTAATTTTATGTAACTGTTCGAAAGTTCACAATATGTTGCTTTGTCTGTCGATCCGGTCCAGGAATCCAATAGACTTAAAAGTGGTTTGAGGCAGTTGGTAACCCATTCCTTCATAATATCTTTTCCCATTTCTCCTGATTTGGAACATGTAATAAAAATATTATTACTGCGAGATAATGTTTTTTGAACCTTTGGACCAAATTTCCCAGGCTGTTTACGTAAACATAATAGTAATTTCCTTTTCAGCTCGCCGGTCATAGACAAAAATGGCGTTATCGTATACGAATGTGTGGCTGCAAAGTTGGATTCAACAATTCCCACTATACACTTTTCACCCTTAATAGAAAGCGTTATGTCGCTTGGGATGAAGTACTGAAACCCACTCCGATCTGCATTAAGCACTTGTTCCGTATATTACAGCTTGAAATTAAATCTCTTGTTTATAAAACAAATTCCATAGCTTTGTTTTCAGTAGTTTCAATATCATGAAGTGATCGGAAGGTGGTATATTTCGTTATTTTTCGTGAAACGATTCGATTGCCTAATTTTAATAATTTAAAGTAAAACAACTAGATATTTTAGATTTCATATTTAAATCTTTTGCAATGTTAGTGGCCCATATTTTTAAATTACTATCACGAACTGGTAAACTATGACTTTGAATACGATGAAATTTCGATTGTAACATTTCCTTTAGAGTTTTAAATTTATCTTTGACAATACACATTTTGACACAAATTTTGAAACGTAAAATCTGCTTCTGATCGCAAATACGTTTATAACACTGCTTTGTTTGCCAAAATTTATTGCTGTATCGGGAACCATTATTCACGATATGGTAGTAATGGAAATTAATACAGGAATAAAATTTATATTAAAGGAATCTTGATGAAAAATGACCGTAGGAGTTTATAAAGTGAGCTAAGCTTGAGTATAGGGAATAGGATGGTGGTGAAGGTCAGCTTGCGGTCCAGACAGGAAGGTATCGCAAAAAAGGCGCCAGGAAAAAATGTTATAGAACAATAACAGGCTATATAAATGTCAACAGATGCGCCAGAGCCGTATAACGTTAGGCCGTAAAACTCGAAAAGGAAATCTAAGGAAGGCGGGACGAAGAAGGAGGCTCCGTAAGGTCGAACGGGCAAATGAAACCGCAGGTCGAGTGGTCGGTGAGATAGGAGGAAAGGACGTGATTGGAAGGGAGAATTGATCAAAGCTAAGATCGGCTAGAAATAGTTTGATGAACGTGAGTGTCGTTTATGGATGAAAAAAGTGATGTGAGATTTTTTTGTGGGGAAGCTGGGTCTGATCTATATGGAGAAATGTCGGAGTGGATTCTGGATCAGATCTTCGAGGTGAGAGGTCGTAGCGTTTCTGGAACAGCTCTCGGTGGAGAGAAGTCGGGGAAGGATCGAGATAAAAATCGTCGATGAGAGAAAGTTGGTAGATTACGATTAAGGTTGTTTAAACGAGCGCGAGCCCTAAAGTCGCCGTTAGAAATTGGAAACATTTTCCAGACCCAGAGTACGTAGATTCGTACCTATTTATCCGTGGCTGCGATAGAGTTGAAACAGTAGCACTCGAGTCGTTTTCCCGGTACACAGGAGCGAGCAGGGCATCTTTCCCTGGAGCCACATTTGCCGGAGCAGTTAGTTCACAAGACGCTTCCTGCGGCCACGTTTTTTCTCGGACTGGTCAGCCGAGTGTTTTCACTGCGCGTAAGACGGACGTAGATGGATGGTGGAGGAGACCTGTGTAACGTGAGTTTTATATCTCTTTTACGTTTGATATGAGGTGTATCGCGGTTCTGTAGTAAAGAGATAGTCTATAGAATCAGGTCTCGAGTAAGATAGGCGCGGAATCAGGGAAGATAAGATTAATGTTTTTAGATAGTGCAGTAAACTTTTTTTATTGCATAAATATTTGCATTGCATTTAAATATTACAATATTGCATGCGTACATTAAGTGAAATGAGTGTTTTTCAGTATGTGTTTAAATTAATTGTATCGGTTTTTAAGGAATAATCACGGTTCAGCCCATAAGAGGATTAAGCTGATATTTCTCGATTGCCAAATTTTATAAGTGACTGAAAAATACTAGTAACATCCTGCATTTTTTTTTATGTATAAATATTTTCAAATCATGGTATAATATATGTGAAGAGTATTGCTTTCCAGTACGAGAAAAAAAATTACACCTTCATTAAATGCAGTGCCTAATCTGAATGAAAAGAGAAAATATCTTCCACATTAATTAATACTGCAACTTCGTTGCTTGAAAGCGCCGAGTTAGTCTGCCAAAATGAAGGGCTACAACCACACTTATTAGCACCAAACATTAATCTACGTCAGTAAATTGCACTAATCCAATTATTTTTAATAATGAATAAGAAATCAAAAAATGTGTTTTACACGCTGGTTCCAATGGATTTATTTATCAAAAATGTAGATCTTTCCAATTTTCTAAGTCTCCAATCTGGGTGCAATTGGCACTTAAAACACTTCCGTTGTAAGTCAATAGATTAAAATAAATTAAACTAATGCTTTCGCTGAGGCTTTGGAGACTTCGAAGAATTTACGAAAATTCTTAGATATTTTCTGATCTTATTCTGTTCGCAAATTTTATAACCTTTAATTTCGATAAAGACTTTTACTTAGTTAAATTAGCTATTATATTAATTTACTAATCTAAAAAATAATATAATTTTTCTAGTAGCAAATTATTTTGAAATCAATTAAATGAATTAGCCGTAAGTTTTTGCAAATTTTGACTTCCGTTAAACTTAAATTTTCTTATGCTACATATTAAAAATTTGACTAAATTTTTATTTGAATTAACTTATGTTTGAAATAATATTATTATTTTATAACATATGCTTTTTTTCCTTGGAAAAGTTATCCTTCCACAAATTAAAAATTACGTTCTTTTATATCAAATTTAAGCTTAAAATAAATGAATAAAGATATTCTTTCACCAGAAAAATCAAAATATTATATCTTAGCTATCTATTTTAGTGATAAAACGTACAAAAAATTTCATAAATTACAAGAATTTTTTAATGAACTAATTTTAACAGACATTGGAAGCAATGCGTTTTACAAATTTAATGCCACGCGGACAACAAATAATCATTTATATTATCTATTCAAAATTTGTAAACAAAACGTGAACAGGGTGTCTAAAAAAATCTTAAATCTTTAAAACTAAGAAACTACTTTATCTTCAGCTTGAGTATGATTGGCAGATACTATCTATTTAATCTTTTTTTTTCCTTAGATCTCAAGTATTTTCTTCCAGAAGCTTCAAATCTTTTTTTTCGGATGAGAGTCATTTGCATACCAAATAAGTAGCTCGTGAAAACACACGAAAACTTCCGCACTTAAACGACCTTGTCTTCATCAAATGTTCCAATTTGCTGTTTTTCTTTTTATTTGTTGTTTAGCTAATTGAAGGGTACTTGAGACAATGTGTACAGACGTATCTTGGAAATTTCCAACTTTATCCACAGAGACATATAATGTCTCGAACACGTTGCTTAGCATACTTTATTCTTGGTTTTGTCATTATTTTTCCTTCTCCATATTTTTGGCGTCCGTTTGTTTTATGTGACTCTGAGGAAAGCGTTTCGATTTTATCTTATAAGTTGCTTCAACCATGCGTAAGAAGCCAAGTTGCTTATTTTAATACATAAAATGTAGCGCTCTTTTAAACGATACATAGGAAATTTTAAATATTTTAATAAAAGCGTTTTGTAAACGTAACCCACGCATATATTCATAACAATGACGACGTTTCATAAAAGTCATATTCATGTTTTTATATCTGCTCTTTACCTATTTCAATTTTCTTATACAGGGTGTATACTCTTTCTTTTTCTATTTCTTATACAGGGTTAGCATAAATGAATGACCGGATTTTAAAAATTTATATTTTCGAAACTATTACACATAATATAATCAGTGCTACATGAAAATAAAGAAAAGCATTCTAATTTTTTTTTCAGTAACAAATATTCGATGGATGTACCTTACATAACACGGTAAACGTCTAATCTATAATCAAATTCGTACCAGACATTTTGGAGTTTTCACTGTTAACTGTTAACACGAACCCTGAACCTTCCAATTACATGTCAAATGCTCGATCAACTGAGCTGCGTTCACCTTCCCTCACATTAAGGTTTATATAGGCACACAAAGGAAAACTCCTAATACAACAAGCAGACCATACACCACAACAGAAAATCACGTTTTGACTATAGTAAGTAATTTCGTTTGTTGACTAACAAAGTGAAACCAAGCAACAAATGGTGGAAATACAATGTGTTCAACACGTCCACATGTCCGAACAAGATCGTAATATGCATTCCCATTTGATACTGGAGGTTAAAGTTCAATCGCTATTCACTATTGCGCGATATGCCTATCTATCACTAAGCAAGTATGCCTATCTATTACTAAGCATATATAGATTTCATCTATGGTAACATTACTTTTATTTATTTTGATTATCGTTTATGATGTGGCTGTGAACAGAATATGATCTCATCAAGTGTGCACGGTCTTCTATTTACCTTATCGGCGTACATGAAATGTCATTTCCTACTAATTAATTGATGCTGAATAACTTCAAGAAATTAATTTCTTCCATATCTGTTAGTTCCCGAGTTAGGTTTCAAAACTTCTCCATCTCGCCACAGAGAGCGCTGCTGTTGTTCCCATCTCTAATCGGAAACGGACACCTAACTTTTATAGATCTGCAAGCCTTCATTCAAAAGTTGCTTGGATGAATAAGGACTGTATTTTGGATCATTTATATATGATATGGTGTGTGTGTTATCAGTAATTTCTGAACCAGGGTTGTCCAACATTTTTGGGCAGCGGACCACTTAAAAAAATTTCACAGATCTCGCGGGCCAGCAGCTTCAACAAGTTTCGTAAAAAGGCCTCTCCCTCTCTCTCTCTTCAGAGTTTCTTTTTGTTATTTATTTGTTCACTTAAGATATGGAAAGGGGTCACATGCGGTTTTTCTCGATTTCTGAAAAAAAAATCTAAAATTTTTGTTTTGGAATTTTTTTCATTCCAAGCGGCGGACCGTTGGCGGATTGAGTTGTTGTCCGCGGGCCGTATGTTGGACAAGCAGCCAAGTCTATACCAAACCATTACTTGAAACGTTAAGCTTTCTTGTTTTTCTATTAAAAACTCGCTAATCTTCACGACCATTTTAAAAGCATTTAAATGTATTTACGCATTATGTATTAAAATCATTGACGATGAAAAACCTTTATGACTACTTTAAAAGTATCTCAAAACGTTCTTTTACCGAGTTAACAAACTTATCAAGTTCAAACCTATTTATGTATCGCCGTAAGTACTAAATTCTCTTTGTTATTTATGTAAACAAAACAATTTATAAAAATATATACATTAAAGAAAGAAATAATTAGCAAATTATGTTTTTATTCTTTAGAAATTTAAACTGATTTTTAAAGTTTTTTTTAAATATCTCTCTACCCTGATAACTCGACACCCGCTTAATTCGACATAAATCCCTAGTCCCATGACGTGTCGAATTACCGGGACTCCATTGTATATATTTCTGTACTCTACTCTCAATCCCTTTTATTCTTCATTTTAGAAATGTATGAGGAAGTATGTAAGAGAATATTTCCGTCACGAGAATTTTCCAGATCAGATATTGATTGCCCTGGTCACCAGCTTGTTAATTATAGTTACGGAAAAAATATATATATATACCAAATAAATAACAAAGGAGGTGGAATTTATGAGGAAGTATGTATGAGAACATTCCCGTCACGAGAGTTTCCATTGATTGCTCTGGTCACCAGCTTGTTAAGTACAATTACAAAAGAAAAGTATACAAAATAAATAACAAAAAAGGGTTTGAATACAAGAGAGAAATGAAACGAAGTAGAAAGTTGATACTTCCTTAAATGATTATTGCTTTCGTTCGTAGATGTATTTGGAATCCGTGTCCTACTGCTCGTTTATGTGGCACAGAATGGCCTTGCTGCCTTCTAGCCGGTGCCGGATTAACACATGGGCTTTAGGGGCTGCAACCCATGGGTCTTTACCAGCTAGAGGGTCTCCAGAGATGCATTCTCTTGTAGACGATCGTTTTGAACTATTTTAATGGGGTTTCATAATGCCAGTAACACAGGGACCTCAAAAACTTTAATCCGCCACTGCTTCTCGCCATAAATATACGACCAACCAATTGATCACTTATGGAAATACGTTTCTATAAAAAGAAATAATTACTATTTTATCCACTTAATTTTTCATTCACATTATTTTGATTGAATAGGTCATTTTCTATCAATGACTTCAGCGCTGTATTATTTTTTGTGCGCTATAAATATATTTATTTCTCTTAAGTTTTCATTATTTTGCTTTTTTTATATATAATGTATGTTATCACCCCCCTCATCTCCCCATACAGTGTATATATATTAAATTTTCTATTAATAAATATAGAAAATATATATTAAGGGGATATTGAAATTATGTATATATATATTTATATCGAAGTTATATACTTCATATTTAATACTTAATGGAGTAAGAAAACTACTGTACTACTTTTCAAATCTGCGTTTCCCAAGAGGCGGAATATACTTAAATTTTGAGGTCGCTCCTCCCTTTCAGTCTCCATAAAACTGGCAATCTAATACTTCAGCTACGAAACTATCTAATGGCGGATCACTTTCCCACATTTGCTACCATCTAAACATTCGCCGAGAAAAGTTTATGAGAGCATGGATTTAGTTCCAAGGCTGAGTAATTTGAAGATGTCTATCCCATTTCAACCTTTGCTGTCTTCTTTTAAGTCACGCGGATCTCTTGTCTGAAAGGACTTGGAGGCTACAGCTACCAGAAAACTCGTTTTAACATAAGCTGCACAAAAATTTACAACGCAAACCAAATCTTTGATGTGTATATCCATATGGGGCGCACATAGACACCCGACAAGGCCCCTTTTATGGTTCTGCAACATTTACATTCTTTTAAGCTGAGTTTTTTTTAAATATACAATTTTAAGTTTTGGGGAAGCAATCCGGCCTTCCTCCGGGAAAAGCTACATGGGGCTCCATGTATAAATGACAATGGTAAAATGACATCAAAAAATAAGAAGCGTAGGAAACATTATGGAAACAAGGTATGAACATTACGTTTCACAGCCACCATAAGAGAGAGTAGAGAAAACACATTTGGTCTACCTTACGGAAAACCAAATCTTGAATAATACCGAATGTTTTTCGTTTTTACTAACGATTCTTATTCGGAGTTTTAATTTCTTACAGTAGACGACGGTGATCTTGATTGCCGAAAAACTGCAGGTCCTGACGCAGTATGATCTCAAATATCCTTGCGCCCCAAAACGTAAGAACTTCTTACAGTTAGTACAACACGAAAAACGTGTAGTTAGCAAAATCCTTCTCTCACAATTGTTGACACATTTAGATATTCTGTTGATTTGTATTTTTATGGCGCAAGAACAAGGGTCTTTCTGCACCAGACAAGACACTTCTTACAGTTAAAACAATATGAACATCTTACAATTAACAAAATCCTTCGCTCACAATTATTGACACATTCAGATATTCGGTTGGTTGTATTTTTATGGCTCAAGGACAAGGGCCATTCTATACCAGACAAGGTGCGACCGTACATACGGTTTTATTTAGATATTTTCAAAAAAAATTTCAAAATACTTTTATTTTTAAAATAAAATGAGCAAATCTGTAATTTGCAGGGCAAGGGCAGTATAGGTCATGATGAGCCTCGACCTGCAGTTTTCCGAGGAAGACGGCCCTCTTACAGCCTAGTGAAACAACCCCCGGACTACAATGAGCAATTAGTTGGTTGGTTGCATTTTTATGGCACAAGGACAGCAAGGGTCATTCTGCACCAAACAAGGTGAGATCATGCATATGGTTTTAAAGCAGCTTTTTTTCTGGTAAGCGCACCAATGGGAGTCGAACTTGCGTTATCGACACGCTAGATCTAGGACCCCTAAAATTCTAGGCTGCCGATTCGGCCGCCATTTTGTTGTACACTTCCGGTTTCATAACGCAACGTTTGCCATTAGAAAATTGATAATCGGTTTTCTTTTTACAGGATCTGTCGCAAATTTAAACATTCTACGCTTATTCCTCGAGTGGTTTGAACAATTTACAGCGAAACACCCACCTATTTCACTAAAAGTAACACACTTGTAAATCACTAAACTTTAACACAGCAGTGATGAGATCACATGATATGATGACATCAAAATGGCGGATGCGCCAGCTACTTCTTCTTTTGGGAGTCTTAGCTAGACCAACGCGCTCCTGCTACACGACTGCAGGACCTCACATTAATTTAAAAAACGTTTTCAGTAGGAGCAGATAGATTTAAAAAATAAAAGAGTTGGTAACTACACGTACAAAATGCCCCCCCCCAGGTGTATCTCTCCCCCAAAGTCCAAACGATGCCCAACGCAGCAAGTCGAGGACATCACTATGAAATAAGCATTGCGATATTTTCTACAGCGATTTTGCCAAACAACCTCTGGGTCAAAGCAAAATCCATGACAAACTC
>QLNU02015003.1:34664899-34680853 GCA_006491805.2 Dysdera silvatica | reverse complement strand
ATATACTTGGGATAGTTTCCTTGTCAGTGAGTATATATATATATATATAGGTAGGTAGTAGAGTAGAGGATATATAGGTAGTAGTAGAACAGAGTATATAATTGTTAAAGTAAAAAGACTGAAATGGCGATGGTCTTGGCATATCGCAAGAACTGATCAACGATAGACAACAGAAATTCTGAACTGGATTCCAAGAGACCACCGAAGACCTAGAAAACGTCCTCAAACTAGATGGGTGGATGAAATAAGAAAAGAGGTTGGGGTGACGTGGAAACGAATGGCCCAGGATAGACTTGTGTGGAAAGCATTTGGAGAGACCTTCATCCAGCAGTGGATAGATCATGGTTGAATATGATGATAATGATGATATATATATAATAACTTATTTTTTTAAATCTCTCCCTCTCTAAGTATGTTCCTCTGAACCCTATTGTTCTGCGATGACCCCTTCAAGTGGTTGCTGAAAAAATTTGCAGAACATCGCTAAAAATTTAGAGTAATCTGTAAATTTTTAAATACCCCCCCCCCATTACGACCATGTCGATTTAAGTAACTGTAACCAATATTCCGCAATACTGAAAAGGTATTACCTATCTTCTTATACTGATATATTACATGTTTTTATGTTTATATCCGAGTAATGGTAAATAATAATCCTTAATTGGAATTTTCCCTGAAATGTTGTTCATGGATGGGATTTTCTTCTTTTTTTTGTGTGATTAGATATGTGGTAAGAAAGGGATTCTTCATGATATAAAACTTGAAACCCACTGTTCTAAATAAATATATTGTCACGATCTTTTGTCGTTTTCTACAAATTTATGGCTTTTGTGTTGGAGGATGGTCAGTTCATCAATTTCAGCAATCTCAACTATGTTCTGTTTCCAATGTACAACGATTTATACGTAATAACATGATGTGGTCAATAACAAATACACGGTTCCTCATTCTACTTACAACTTGTCCTCGTCTAATGAGATCATTTCTATATTAAGCTCAATGGATTGTTGGTTAATCTGTATGGGAATCACCAATCTAAACCGAATTAGATCCCATGGGCAATAGGAAAAAGGAAAGTAACTGTTATTAGTTGGTCTGACTTAATTATCGTTTCGGGCAGCAATCAGTAGCCTAATATCGAAACCAAAAGGCGTACACGATGAAAAGGTTCCCTCAGTAAATCTTTCGCGGTCGATATCGTATTTTTTGTCCTCCAGCTATTGGTTAACTTTTTTCGGGGGGGGGGGGACCCCCTCGAGATAAGAATTCGCCATGATTGGACATTGACCATTTTCTATCGCCTTTTTTAAGATCCTTTTCTTTCGTTCACGAAGTGGATAGATCTTTCGTCAACGTGCAATGTTCCTCGGGGTGTTATTTTTTTATTTATTTTTTTGACTTCATCGGAGGACCATTTGCGCTATCATATTTTTTTAAGAAATAGTTTGAAGAGCATATAAATTACATAAGCCGAAATATTGGTTCAGAAAAGGAGAAACAGTTTTCAGATAATGCTTTGATGTGTAAAATTTCTCACTTGTGTTTTCAGTAACTGTTTATTTCGCTTATTATTTCGTTCAAACTTCGCAACATCCAACTCAATGCGAGTTAATTAAATTTGCTAATACAGTTCAGTCCCTCTACTATTCGATTAACATAATTTAGTCAATCCCTGTTTCTGCAATTTATTTAATATTATTTAGTTGATTGGGTTACCAAACTAGTATAATTATATCAGGTTAATTTACTCGTTTTTCTCCTTATTAACTTCAATGAATGCAACGTCAGTTGCTCACAATTGGCCTTTAATTTAAATAATTTTAATTTAATATTAATTCCTAAATTGATATAATTATAAATGATTTTTTACTATCATCATTATGAAACTAATGACTCTCCATTCTGTTCTGCCCGACAGAAATTCGCATTAGGAGAATATGTCTCAATTTAACTCTGGAAGAAAGAGAGCACAAAATATACAAAAATAAAAGCAAAAATGAAAACAATACATATATATATATAATACAGATAATAGAAAAAAAAAGACTTAAATGATGAAACGTATCTTGAAAAGAGGAAACCCATCTTCTCTAAAGAGTAGAAAAATTGTTAAGTTTTCTTTAGGGTTTCGGTCAACGGTTTGTGTATTTGTCCCCACTGTGAGACGAGCCGTTTCAGACGAATGAACTGAAACGCAGCATGCTTTTACATCACATTCTACTACTAATTGACTAATCCATGTGTTCTCAAAACTTTTTATTGTACTGAATCTCTTTTCTTACCACACGCTTAACCACGGAACCCCCATAAATATTATTTAAGGAAACCCTAAAAGGGCAACTATTTCTCACTGCTTGAACATCAACATAAAAACAAGCAATAAACCAGTATAAGGAGAGTTAAGGATTATTTTTCTGCTTTGCAGATATTAGTTACTGTTAGTTCAAAGGGTTGTCACCAAACGCGGACACAGGAGGGGTCACAATGGTCATGAACCCCAAACAAATATCTTTTTTTTTTTCACTGCAAAAAATTCCTATTTTATGATAAATGAAAAGTGTTATTCTAAGACCATGGCAAATTCTGTCTTTGACTCCCTACAAAATGAAAGTCCGTGTCAGCCCTTGGTTGTCACATAGAGGAAAATTAAAGAATTTATAGCTTTTCTTGAAATTTTCGTCGATGCTTTACGGACTTTTTTCGGGACCTATAGAATGTCGTCGCGGAACATATTTTTAGGAAAATTGGACTTGTCTATTCAAAGCTACGAGTGTAACCCAATACACATGCAATGTAATTGAAACCGTAGTGTCAAAAAATATCAAAAACGATGTCAAATAAAATGATTTTCAAATGCATGGTGAAATAATGCGACCCGCCTTGGAAATATGGAAGAAAAAAAAGCTTCCCACGCGATTTCAGCGTACCCTGTCAGGCAGAACTAAACCTGCCAGCCCTCGGAAATCGAGAGAGCTGCTGTCAGAGGATCGACAACTTAGGATAGACGTGCCACATATAATACGCGGGCGCATTTTTAATGGCACTGAGAGTGACTTAAAAAACGGGTATAATTGTTAAAATTCAATAAAAGTATTCAGATAAAACTTTTTTCTGTTTTCACACCTATTAAAAAGGAATGTTGTAAGATGTTTGTGGAAAAGGTGTGTAGACCGTAAACTTACAGTCGAACTGGCTGACTTCTTGGACCTTAAGAAATCTATTTAATTTCTATTCCCGTCGAAAACTTCATATTTTCCCCATCACAACCTCTCCATTATCACTCACGTTTGTTCTTCATAAGCTTAGTGTTATAAGTAATTAATATTGTCAAAATATCTGCCATAGAAAAGATAAAAAAAACGATATACGCCGTTTTTCAAACCCCTGAACTGCAAAATATAGCTTCATCAACAAAAAGGGTCGCCCTGTTTGCGCTTTGTGTTATTAAACTATTGCAAATCCCAAGTATTAAACTAATGTAAATCACAATTATTAAACTATTATAAATCACAATTATTCAGCAGTTGTAAATCACAATTATTCAGCAGTTGTAAATCACAATTATTAAACTATTGTAAATCACAATTATTGAACCATTGTAAATCATAATTATTGAACTACTGTAAATCACAATTATTGAACTATTGTAAATCACAATTATTAAATTAATGCAAATCACAATTATTGAACTACTGTAAATCACAATTATTAAACTATTGTAAATCACAATTATTAAATTAATGCAAATCACAATTATTAAACTATTGTAAATCACAATTATTAAACTATTGTAAATCACAATTATTAAATTAATGCAAATCACAATTATTAAACTATTGTAAACCACGATTATTAAACTATTGTAAATCACAATTATTAAACTATTGTAAATCACAATTATTAAATTAATGCAAATCACAATTATTAAACTATTGTAAATCATAATTATTAAAATATTGTAAATCATCAAGTATACAAGAACATTTTCAAGAAAGCGTCTTGTTTGGCGTTGAATAGCCCTTGCCGTTCTTGCTGAATAAAGCCTAACCAATCAACGATTTTTAAGAGATGCAATCCTTTTCATGAATTAGGAAAATATCATATCAAAGGATTTACTTAAATTATATTAGTAAGTGAATAGTCATCTAAATAGTCATAATTTTATGAGCGGCAGACGGCACATTATTATGAGTCTTTCCGCTGGCACACAGAATGACTCTGTAATATTACTGCGGCACAATATCCCAACAAGTCTGCCGATCCCTGGTCTAATCCATTAGATTTTACAGTTCCCTTTTTCCGGCAAAACCGTCAATTTTTTTTTGCCAGAATCGTGAACGGAAATTACGCCAGTTTAACAATGTCAGTTAACAGGAATTCGCCCGACGTCTTGACGAAACTGTAGCTTTTTTCCAGCTTAATTATCCTTGTTTTGGGAGCAAATGCGTAAGAAATTAGATATTTTCTCATTGATATAGCTTACCTACCAAAACTAACTTCCTCGTGGCTGATTTACGGCAAAGATAGCTGTTTTAATAACGCTGTTAAAATTTTGCTCGCTGTATTAAGCACTTCATTGAAACACGATTTAAATAAAAATATTTAAATTAATTTTTCCTGCGAGTCTTTTTTAATTTGTGCCATATTTTATATTGGTCTGGCTTTTTAAGTAATAAAAATCTTATTTAAGTAGAGCGGAAAATCATAAATGAAATTTGTAAAAATATTTTGCAAAACAACATTTCACAAATTTGTTAAGTTAAAACATTTTCCCTCTTTAAAGACGATGCATTAAATATTAGTTATATATTTCTCAAATGAAAATCAATTTTGGCTTTTATTTTTAATAGGTGGTTATGATATTTCCACACTAACCTTGAAAGTTATAGTTTATTTTGTCATCCTGTCTCTGTATGAATATTAACTGAAGTTTACATTAAAACATTCAACCCTTAAATAAATCATATTAACTTTTATTCTGGCCCCCGTGTAAAATTTAAAAACACGCCGTTTCGGGAGCAGACTGCTGCCCTCGTCAACCGAAGATAGAATAAAAAATGACTGAAAGTCATATAAATTAGAACTTTCCCTCACACTTCATTCTGCTTTCACTTGATAACGGGAACAACTGGAACCTGAAAAGACATGTTTTTAAACCTCACATAAATGTTGAAATAAAAATGGTTATAAAATCTCCTAAGTGAAACTCTTCATATCGTCGTCTTGGAAAATTCATTTTAGAAAAACTTAATAAATGGCAAGTCTAGAGGTAAATTGTAATGTTGTAAGTTATTATTCCCTCCTCAGGACTAATACAGTTGCCAAATTATGGTTAAAACACAAAGCCTCCGGGGCTTATTGTGTTAGCCCTGAGAAGGGTAATAATACCGTAAAACCTTTAAATACGAAGAAAGGGAGTTTCGTTCCTGTCTTCGATGGCCAAGCGGTCTAAGGCGTTTCGGGATCAACAGAGAGACCCTAGTTCGAATATAGGTCGGGGATGCCTCTTTTTCTTCTGTAACAAAAAGATCTAGTTTGAGCTAAAAACGTGGGTGTCGGAATTTTACCTATAGTAAATTATAATAGCTTGTGATATTGAAATAATATCTAAGAAATATCCTGTGATACTGACTCACTTCCATCGAGGCCTACTACATGTGTTTAAATTATCTCCGCAAAACGGGGGGGGGATACTCTATTAATTACACAATCGTCTTCACAACATTAATGGAAGGTTGAATCATCTCCATAAAATTTACTGTGTCGTTGAATCAACTCCACAAAACTTTCCATGACGTTGAATCATCTCCACAGAACTTATTATGATCTTGAATCACTTTTGCAAAACTTGCTATGTTATAAAAATATACAAATAAGACATAAAAACACAAACTTAGATTTGCGTCTACTGCGCAAAATTACTCTCACATTGAAATCACTATAATACAAAACATCATTAATAAAAAAAAAGCGCTAAAGATATAGCTCTTGTGGCAAAGAATTACTCAAGGTAATCTCATTAATCAACAGAGACGCAGGAATGGCATAACGTATTAAAAAGCTTTGCATGAAAGGTAGTGGTGATAATAGAACAAATGTCTAAGCGAAGAAACATTCCCTGTTATAACAAATTCCTCCTTCAAGCGCATTTTCCGATTCGGAGCTTGGTGTCCGGCGTAAACCACCATTTCTTATCTCCGGAATCACGGGTGATTTCTTTTGCACTTAGTCCTATACAAGTCTTCAAATCATCTCTGCGTCACTTCTTTTCTGCTTCTACGTCTCGTTACGATGTTATTTGCTTCTAACGCTAATTGGGGTGTTTTATGTTTTTTGCTCCCATCTGTGACCACCATAAATTGACCTTCTTCCTCATATTATTTCAACATCAGCTCCGTTTGCGTTGTATTCCTTCAAGACCTCAATTTGAGCTCGTATCTATCAACTTTACTTTCATCAATCCTCATTTGGTCCCCATTTTAAAGACTTAATTTTATTCCCAGCATCCTTTTCGATTGTCCAAGAATCACATTCGTAAGAAATATAGGCCAAATATTACATTTCAGGATCAGGAGTCCCAGTTTTAAGTTAAACGTTCTTTTACATAAAATCCTTGCTAAACAAACAGTAATCTTTGCTTATAACAAAATTCTACTATGAAAATTGTAATGAATAAAATTATTTGCAATTACAAAATACTATAAAATATGTAATTTGGGAATCAAAATCGGCATGGTAAACATTTCATGTTCTTATTCACGTCCAATTTTTGCATTAAAATCTCTTTGAATTTATCTTATCGTTTTGATGTACAATTGTTTTACGTTTTAAAAATCTTCAACCGCCTCGTCGCAATGCTTTGAAATTGGTGAATACGTTGGTATATTGCAGTTGATCTTGCCATATTCATTAAATCAAAGAACTCACAGCCCGACCTAATCTATTTTTAACTTCCAAAACCTAATCTTTTATTATCTTATTTATTAAAACCTTCGATACCACTCGATCCTGCAGTCTCTGTTCATTTGTGGTAAAACGAAATCCACTTTTAAATCCTACAAAACCTAAATATTATGAGAATAATAATGTGTTATCTCTCTTATTAATGTTAATTCGAAATATGTAAAAAACCATAATTAAAAATAACGAGAAATAGAAAATTAAAAGGATTTTTTCATTATGTGTATTTCTTTATTTTCTTCATTTTATCTTCATGTTTTATTATCCCCTCAGGATTCAAAGGTATTCTTTTGTGAAGTGCATTAAGTTTCGAACGACTGCATCCGTCATCATTGAGCTTGTCAAAACTTCGACTTGGCTTGAGTATTCTGTCTAAAGACAGATTTCAGGCAGTCAATTTATCCTTGCCCATCTGTTTTGGGCTTTTCTCTTCATTGTACCGAATGTTCTCTTTCTCAATTCATCCATCATTTCTAGGTTGTTCTTGTTTTTTTCCTTCTTGTATTTCATCTTCCGAGCTGGAACATCTACTTCAACCAATCTTTAGCAATGTATTCGTATATGTCATCCTTTTTATATTTCTTAATAACTGTATCTTCAGCTATCCTATTCCACTCCTGCATCCCCTTTTTGTGTACCTCTCTACTTTCGTTTCTGTTTGCCTTATTTTTTCTTCAGCGACTTTCTTTCAGATGTCCTTCCTTCCTAATTGCTATGCGACGCATATTTCCTGAATAAAATGCATATGGCTATACGAAAGAAATACCATAAAACTCAGTTATAAAAAAACATTGAGACCTAAAGCTTTTTTTTTTATCTATAATCGTTATTTGATATAAACATTTATCGAAAATCATACTTTTATATAACCATTTATCAAACTCATACTTTTCTATAATATTTAATAATTAATATGGTACATAATTTATAAATCAATATGCTCAACCAAGCGCTATTATTTGAAAGTTTTTTAAAGAGATTGTGAATGCGGCACTTTTGTAATACTTTATCTTGACCAGTATAAACGTTTTTAAATAGCAATAGGAATGTTTGCCGTTTTCAGTGACAAAACAATTTGAATATTACTCAATTTTTAAGTTTATTTTATAACATCTTGCAAACTAAAAGTATTTTAAAGCAAACAGAAATCCTAAAGTCTTTAAATTTAAGGGTAAAAACGGAATTAGAGAAAAGGAAATTGGTTCATTATGTCTGTAATAGTCTACATATGTCTGACATAGATTGAATATATGTCAGACATTAAATCAAATTAACCGAAACCATTTGTTCTTTATATCTGTGAGTTCGTTATATCCGTACTCGTTATACTCAAGTCCAACTATATATAGGCAGTCCCTATTTTTTGCGTCAGGTTGCATTCCCAGAAAAGGGAGACATAAACCGGATCCGACGTAATGTGAATCTCTCGTAAAATTATAAAACATCGTTATGATAAAAACAGAAAAGTCAATGCTAATAAACATAAATTTTGTAGGTAAGTATAATACAGATCGTTTAGATCGTTTATAAAGGCGCCAGCTATAACGACCAGCTGAATTTTCCGACGGAATGACTACAAGAGGATTAGTTTTCTGCTTTTTATGAAATTTTGATACAGCCCTATGCGACCTATCTAATTAATGAGAAAGTTTTATTAGTGTAGGTTTGAATTTGACAACGAAACTCTACGCGTTTCAAACAGTCCACAGTTTTGTTTTTGTTTTCTTCATTATTGGGGGAAAACAACTACTAATTTAATTTTCAAAAATTCGATATTATTTACTAACTTAGATGTCTACTGTAGTTAGATTTTTTGAAAGTTTTTGACGTTAAAGTTCACTTTAATAATCGTGAATGATCAAAAATCCACGCCTTATTTCAGTTGTGCATGACCAACCCTTTCCAAATTCAGCCAATGGTAAACCATACTGCCAGAAACCCTCCTCTTAAATTTTCCGCCATATTTCCTGTTGCTACGGACACTGTTACCTCGAATAGCACTTTCGAGAATTGCTAATGTTAGCACGTGATGTATTTACAGATGCGCTTCAATCAGAGGCGTAGCCAATCAAAAATTTTAGAGAAGCTCAACCAGCTTCATAACGGATCATGTGATTTGACATTAAGCAGAGCAATTTGTTTTGCTGTCCAATGGATGTCTTAGGCCCCTGCCCCCCACCTTTCCTATATCACTGGTTGCAAGTGGTTTTCTGATGAAGATCAAGCTTTATCCGTTTAAAACGTTTCGAATTTCTCCAGCTCATAAGCCTTTTTCCACCACTTGAATTTAAGACCATGTGGCTTTGCTTATATATTGCAAATGCATATAGTGCATATATATTTGCTCATATAGTGCTTCTACTTTTGTTTTGTTTCTTGGAAATATTTTGCTACCTCGAAAGCTTTAGAAATCACTGAATCAAAAGATTTCTGAACAAACAAGTATATAACATTTAAATCCTTTTAGAGTACTGACGTAGCAATTTTAACAATGTGTAAGGTTACTCTTAAAGGAGCTTTTCAAAGAATTTTTTTTTAATCTCCCTTTCTCTCCCTCTTTCTTTTTCTGAGTGTGTCCATGTGAGTATGCTTGTGTACTCGAGAATTACATTTTTAAAAAGACGAAAACTCAAATTCCAAGATATATATACCATTATTGTGAAATTCTCTGTAAATTCAATAGTAAGTAAAATTTTAACTAGTTATTAAAGTTATTGCCTAAACAATAATTTTATGTAGCAGACCGTTAGATACTTTTTTCCGCCGAAATCGCTCAATGACGAATCAGCTTCCTTTTGCAGCTTTACTACCAATTATATGCATACAAATAATTATTTGTATAAAAATATATTTTGATTAATTATAATCATCCAATTATATCTAAAAATACAGAGCTGCAAGATACGTCGAACTTCCCAAACGTTTTCCTCTATACTCTATGACAACATTAATAACGCTATGTATAATTTTAGTAATCTTTATCTAGGAAATCATTGAAACAAACTGTTCCTCACACTGATATTTATTAAGCAAGAGACGAAGTTATGAATTTTGAAATCAAAAATTAAATTATGGGAAGTATGTGGATAGTTTCAATAATGGAAAAATTTAAACAGAAATGAATTGAAATTTATTTTCTAAATATGACTTCTTAAAATTGCATTTCACGAAAGCAAAGATATCGTGAATGAATGTTAAAGAATTTTATGTCTTTTTTTTTTTCCTTCAAAAACTGAAGCCCAAATTTCTAATTTTTATTTCACTATACTCCATGGCAAATACCGTCCCAGTCGCTTGCCTCAAAATATATGAAATCTGTTCTGCCATACATTGCTTTTTTCCATTTCTTATAAAATGAAACATTAATCAATTGCATGACATCTTCAATATGAGATTCCCCGTTCAATATCAATTCCCCCTCACGTACTTCAGGAAACGTTTCCTGTCTAGCATTTTTATGATACTGATGAAATAAGTTTTGATGTTCTTCTGTAAAAAAAATATGTATTAGTATCTAATCTTTTATCTTTATTTCGTATTTTTTGAGATCGTATATTTTTTTGGAATGAAAGATTTTAAAATGAAATTACATTTCGTATCTCTCAACTTTTACTTTACGTTTTTCAGCTTCGTGAATTTTAGACCCACCTGAAAATATAAGAACTTCTAAACAACGTTATATATACGTACAAAACAAAATTTAATTACAATGTACATTTCCACTAGGCTTCGCTGGTCTTCTTCAGGAAGTTGTAAACAAAGTTGTGTTGCCAATTCTCAGAAGCGTTGTTATTTGACCGGGACGTCCGATAACGTCAATGCGTGAGGGGTGGCCGTAGTGAATAGTAGCGTGTACCAGGCCTAGCTAAAAAACGACGTACTATTTTGATCCTTCACCACGTTAAATTTCTTAGCTTTTATGTAAAATGCTTCTATAAAATCAAATTCAAATGGAAATTTTTGGCTAGTAAATGATGGTAGTTGTTGTTTAAAAGTTTTTCTTCATGGCGTAGTTTCGACAGAATACATTCATGCTACCTGAAAATGGTTCTAAAATTATTAAATTTGTATGCCACGGTTTAAGCGCAGCTAAGGTCGTATTGTAGCAGAACCTATCATTTTTTGAAGGATCCGAACCACTGTGGCCTAGAGAACTAAACTCCGGACTAAACTCGCCAGAATAACGACACACATTTTTCGATACCACCAGAATTGAACCTAGGTTAGTAGAACGATAAACAAACACGTCACTTCTACATCACCTGCCCTAATCTGAAAAATTAGGAAACCAATGCAATCGCGTTTGATGAATAAGAGAAAAGACGAATCATTCCTTAAATGAATGAAAATGAAAATTCGTCCACTAAAACGAACTATCAATCTCATTCTCTGAATTTGAATGAGTAAATGATTAAAAAGAACGAGAATGAATCCAAACAATATATTATTTTAAAAGAGTTGTGTGTGTGTGAAAGAGCAAATAGTTCTGCCTACCTCTACAATTGTTGTTGTTGTTCTGTTTTTTTCAGAGTGTGCATCGAGGTCTCCTGCCCAGTTTGGATCCTTTTAAACTGTGGTAATTTTTCTCCCTCAGTTGTTGTTCACTTGTATTTATATAAATATTGGCGTCTTTATTTGAACATATATTATTAGCGTTGCTTTCTTTGTTTCGCAGCCTTTCCTTTCATTTTACTGTTCTGGAAAATCTGTTTTAGTTCAATAAGCTCTTTTTCTCATGCTTATTCTTTCTTTAGTTTCTTCGGAGCACCTGGTGCCTTCTCCAGAGAATTTCCCAAGTTTTGAATTTCTCGAATTTATTCAATTTTTTCCACTCGACTGCTACAAGGCAGTGTCATCACTCATAATATTTCGTGGCTTTAAAATTTAAAACCTGAAGCTTTAGTAATGTGCTCTTCATATTTTTCGCTTTCTCAGAGCAGAGCGCAAGCATTTTACTTCATATTTCCATTTGGTTTTGGCATGCGCAAGCATTTTACTATTGGTCCAAAAATAACGTTATGTTTCATTTTTTCTTTATTATTTTATAATAATAACAGTGGTGTATATTCAAGAGGCTTTAAATAATCTCCGGAGGACCAACTTGGGTTTTTTTTTTTTCTTTTTCTTTTTCTTTTTAACAAGTGTTCGCAGGAACTGTTTTTCTTGGGGAAAATGTAGTGTTTTAGAAGAAATTCAAAAAAATTTAGAAAAATATAAAGGGTTTGGTATACATAAGAAACAAATATTCGAAAACAGTTTCCATCGGAAATAGAGAAACTAGCCATTTTTTCATGCCGTTTTCGGTAGCAAAGCCAATGCATGGAAAATCGCCAAGTTATTCTCTAATTTCCGGCTATGAATAGCATGTACTATGTACGTACAGTGTTAAATCCATCCCAGACGTTTTGGCTACAGGGATATAGTGTTTATATTTATCATGCAACCCATGGAAGTCGAAGCCGTTGTCCTCGTTTTTGCATGAGAGCTATATTGTAAAAGCCAGTTGGGTAGGGTTGATAGATTTCTCAAAGCCGTGATAAGAAATACGTTCTGAAATTTTCACTCGCAAAAGAAGTTTTTAAAATTAATTCAGGCGATACCTTATTGTGCATTAGTTTGAAAATATATATTTATAACAATTAAATATTCATAACAATTAAACGTGTAAATCTGATTACACAAAACATTCAAGTATACTAATGTTGTTATTTGAAACAAAATAAATTTGAATTTGAATAAATCTTGGTCAAATAATATAATGATTGTAAAAACTTATAGTTTTGGCCGCTTCTGGTATATTTTAATAAGGGTAGATTACTTTTCATATATTAGAAAAATGATGAATAATATTGTTGGGAATTTACAGTAATCGTTAATTCCGATTTACTTTAAATCACCGGAGCATCGGTATTCGTCTTCGGTATAATTATTATTTATGTAAAACATTAGCATGTAGGATATATATATGTACAACTGCTATCATTGTAGGACCGCAGACTCGTACCTGCAATTATAGAATTACCTTTCCGAATTTGGGATACCTGGTAATTCTAAACTCGCGTACAATAGAAATAATTAGAGATTATTATAATGTGCCGAAACGTTTTCAGGCGAAACGAGTAGGTTTTATATTCCAATGAAAGTCAATTAAGCAGATGTTATATCTGTTGACTTTGAAAGTTTCTAAAGATTACGAGTTATACGTGTGTATGTGTACATATTGTGGTGGAGGGGAAATGGTTAATTGGGTGAAGGGAGTCAGCAAATAATCAATCATTCTAACCACTCTTTCTTGCATTATCAACTTACCACTAACGCTAAAAATGTCAAGTTTTCAAATTTTGAAAACAACTCAGCACCTATCAGGCAGTGGTAGATCCAAAGGGAAAATTTGGGGGTTAAAATGCAGTAGAACTCACTTATAAAGAGGCCTCATTTAACGTATTTCTGGATATAGCCAGGAAAATACGGATTTCGTTTGGTGCAATGATTAAAAGTAATGCAGTTTAACGGCTTTTAGCGAACACGTATTTTTGGAACCCGGATTTAATGAGAAAATTTTTCTAAAATCCAGATTTACTGAGCAATTTTTTTTCGGGAGATTACCTTAAGTCTAAAGTCAAGCAACAACGCTAAATAATAATGATGATTTTGTGATTGTAATTGTAACAGTAATTACCTTTGTGTAATGAAGGTTCCAATATGATTCCAATTTTGTTTCTAAGCACAATTCTTTTATTTTATACATTAAAATTTTAAATTCATAATGTTTTTATTTGTGTTTCTCTTTGCATTTATTTGTTTAATACGACTAAATTTTAGTGCAAGTTCACTTTACAAAGTGCAGCGATTTCATTTAAATTTTCCATGATAAAATTAACGTAGAAAATTATACTTTAGCTTCTATACATCATCATCATCATCATATTCAACCATTATCTATCCACTGCTGGATGAAGGTCTCTCCAAATGCTTTCCACACAAGTCTATCCTGAGCAATTCGCTTCCATGTCACCCCAACCTGTTTTCTTATTTCATCCACCCATCTAGTTTGAGGACGTTTTCTAGGTCTTCGGTGGTCTCTTGGAATCCAGTTCAGAATTTCTGTTGTCCATCGTTGATCAGTTCTTCTTGCAATATGCCCAGCCCATCGCCATTTCAGCCCTTTTACTTTAACAATGATGTCCTCCACTCTAGTTTGCTCTCTCACCCAAGTGTTCCTTTTCCGATCTCTCCTAGTTATTCCAAGCATGCACCTCTCCATGCTCCTTTGCGTTGTCTGTAACTTTCGTATTGCTCCAACTGTTAGACTCCATGTCTCTGATCCATAAGAGAGGACTGGCAATACACACTGGTTGAAGACCTTTCTTTTTAGACACAAAGGCAATTTCCCCTTCAGGATAAAACTGTTTCTTCCAAATGCACTCCAGCCAAGTTTAATACGTCTGTTGAGTTCTTTCATAATGTTGCCATCCATTGAAATCAGCTGGCCAAGGTAAATATATGAATCAGCAATTTCTAGCTCAATGTTGTCAACTTGTATTTTTGTTTCCTCTACAAAATTATTGAACATGATCTTAGTTTTTTGTAGGTTCATCTTGAGTCCAACTTCTTTACTTCTAGTTGAGAGCTCCTGTACCATGTCTTGGAGTTCTAATGGGTTCGTTGAAAAAATAACAATGTCATCAGCAAACCGCAAATGATTTAAATATTCACCATTTATTTTTATTCCCTTGTTATTCCAATTTATCTGCTGAAAAATCATCTGTAAAGCTGAAGTAAAAAGTTTTGGAGAAATGGTATCTCCCTGCCTCACACCTTTACCAATTTTGATAGTTTTGGTATCTTTATGTAACCGAAATTTTGCACTTGCATTTTTATACACACGTTTCACCATGTCAATGTACACATCCTCAATGTCTGTTGATCTTAAAGAGTTGATGACTGCTGATGTTTTAATAGAGTCAAAGGCCTTCTCATAGTCAATAAATGCCACACACAATGGAAGTTCATATTCATGTGTTCTTTCAATTAATTCTCTTAATACTTGAATATGGTCCACTGTACTGAATCCACTTCGAAATCCAGCTTGTTCTCTTGGTTGAGCTGCATCTAATTTTTTCTGCAGGCGATGTGTTAGCACTTTTGTGAAGATTTTATAAATAGCAGGTAACAAGCTAATTGGTCGGTTCAAGCTTCTATACATACACACACACACATATATTTACTAAAACTAAATCAGTTTTTACTGAAACTAGATCACTAATTCGATCCAAAAAGTCATGGCTGCTAAAAAATAATTTACCTCGGTCAATTATACCTCAATGTTCCTCTTTAAAAAGCGCAGGATCTAAATTTACAAAAATAACTTAATTATTCCATTTTAACATTTGTAAATTTAGTTTATTACAAATACTTTTTAATCTTTTGTTTTTTCGTTTAATTTCTTTTTAATTTCCTTACGATCCCGTTAAAAGAATAGACATGAAATTATTGTATGTGTAGGTGGATGAATGTGTACGTATGTAATCATATTTTTCTGCATGAAATGTAATGAATATTTCGACTTACAACATAGAACATTGTTCGGCTAAATTCATTTGCTGGATTTTAGTTCCAAATTCATCGCTAAATTTTTAAACCAAACTCAACTGTTCTTTTCTTACAGCTGAAGTTAAAATTCCCTTTTAAAGCAATTACTGTAAATGTCTCGGTGAAACCGGTAAAACTTTCAAGTTAGTTTGACACTATATCCTAATTGAAAATGAGTCATCAATATGTTCTTGACGACAGGAACAAGTGTAAAATATCCACAATGATTACTCATTAGTGAAAGTTTCATTTTCTAATGAGAACTTTTATTACCCATGAAACCCGAGGCCAAAATGGATAGCATTTCATTAGCTCTTCGACAAGAAATAATCAATAAAAATACAGCGCCCAACTGACGATGGAAAGAAAACAAACAAATTGACAACCTGGATATGGTTGAGC
>QLNU02015003.1:34626472-34638407 GCA_006491805.2 Dysdera silvatica | reverse complement strand
TCAAGTGAGAATATACACAAGAAATGAAATTCCTCTCTTATCAATACAATTCAAGTGAGAATATACACAGGAAATGGAATTCCTCTCTTATCAATACAGTAGAAGAAAGAATGTGGTCCTTGTTAGAGGGAGGATGGTTTCTGAACTGAGGTAAATTTAACATTGGATCTATGGGACAGGAAGTCTGTTCCCAGGAAAGGTGGTCGTTAAGAGAGGTTTTATTGTGTTTTTACATATTGCCAACTATAAAACCATTTAATACAGCGGTTCTTTAACTTTCCTAGACCGCGGACCCCCTTCAGAGATCAGTCGCCCTCGCGGACCCCCAAGAATTAACTCAAATTTTAAAGACCGGAATTTGCGTCATGCATATTTTTATTACTAGTGTTTTATCGCTAATTTTCACAATTTAAGGAAGGATTTTTTTGTCCCTCCTCATAATTTATTCTTAGCATTAAAGAGAAATTGCTTCTTTCTTAGTATTTTTCCGAACCTTTGTGGAATACTGAGGGGGGGGGGAGATCTTGCAGACCCCGATACAGTACCACGGACCCCCGGACCACAATTGAAGAACTGCTGATTTGATATATTCATTCCACAGGAATGGAAATGATGAAATGTATTCATATTGTGAAAAAGTTTCTCTAATGTTTTACTCCGTTCACATGTCGATGACTGTGTTATGCTGGAAATAGTAGGTCCATCAAATCACTGAAATGTAAGCAACAATTGTCGTCAAAAATTGGAGGGCGACTTGGGAACTTGTAACTCCTGACTTTAGGCTAGTTTTATAGGTAATGACCATCAAACCGTTACCAATTGATGGTTTTGTTCTGTTATATTAGTATTCCTCAGGTTCATTACAATTCATTTGCACTTCGTTTTCATGACGAATGATTTTATTTGACATGGCAAAACTACTTTTTGTAACACGGACAAATAGGCCTTATTCTCTTGTTGGGGGTTTGAGTCTCCAGTAATAGATTTTCTATAAGCATATTTAGTAATATCTCGATTACCTAAACTTCGTTTAACTGAAATCCAGATTAACTGAAATGGTTGAGGCATTAACTGATAAAACATATGGATAGAAATTTTGCATAAAATGTTAAATTCTACGTAGTTTTGAAAGAACATTACGAAGTTTCTGTACCTCTTGACGCAGAATGATCTTTGTTGTCTTTGTGTCATAAAAATACAACCAACCAAACGAGGGTGAACAGATTTTCATTTTGTGGGGTTCAAGGACAGAATTTGCCATGGTCTTGGAATAACACCCTTCATTTATCATGAAAGTTGGAATTTTTTACAGTGAAAAAAAATTTGTTTGTGGGGGGGGTCATGATCTCTGTCTGCGCTTGTTCCCTTGCCCCCCCCCCCTGTTTCCACCCTTGCAACCAAGTTTCTGAAATGAAAAGCATATATTTTAAATAGTTATAAAAATATGGAATTTCAATAATTTTAATTTAATTTGATAAATTAAAAATTGCTTGTGTTTTTTAGAGTTGTTTTAAAAGTTAGGATTATTGTATATTAGTTATATAGTATATTGTATATTAGTGTATATTTTTGAATTGGTGATTAGCACCCGAATTTAGATGTATTTTGATTTTAATGAGATATTTGGCATCAGGTGTATACATTGGTAATAAGTTATGTAAAGGGATAACCATGACCTTTGTTAATAAGAATTTTGTAAAGAAATTGTCAAGCGTGGAGTTAACACATTCATTTCTTCAGCCGTTGACATAAATTTGATTCTATTGGTACCACAAAATGCATACCGTTGTTTCTCTTATGTCTAACCTACAACTATCTTCGGGCAGCGCTCTATCTCGCCTGTGGCCATCTTTGTATCACATCTTCTCTGGGCCTGTTCGAGGCCCCTCAGAGTCCTTCCACTATCCCATCATTCTCCTTATTGCACTACATACCTTTCTGGAGGACATGGGACACCTCAAGTGCAGTATCAGTCCAGGCTCTATAGCTAGGGCAGCAATTTTATCGCAGCACGAATTTTAGGATTTTTTTCACAATTTTGCGTTTTTTATATTATTGCCAAATTTCTATCATTATTTTCTGATTAATTTTCACATTTAAATGATTTTAATACTGCTATCATCAGAAAATATTTTAAGTGAAATTTGGCAGAAAATTGTATTTAAACTGTGCTAATACTAATAACCACTAGTATACACAAGATATTTTGCATTGCCCCATCGTGACCTTGAGGGTTAAGCTAAAACGTTAAAATCCCGTTCAGTAGAAACTACGTTATCCAGATCCTCAATTATTCAGATGCACAGAGCTCAGATTTTTTCTTTCTTTTTGAAACAAGCACCCCTGTGCAGAAGAGGAGAGCGAGGGAGGGAGTGGGGTGGAATGGCCACCATTATTACAGAAGCCCTCTCCACATGGTACATGCTGGCTGGTCCTAATGTTTTTGTTACGTGGTTTAACATCTTTGAGGCGTTATAATTTTTTTATGTGCATACAATATGTTTAATGTACATCAATAAAGTTGTCATGCCATTTTTAAATTTTTCCTGATTTTTTATTTCTTAATTGTATTCGATTATCCGGATGTCTCTGGTCCCGATCAGTATGGATAATTGAGTTTTTACTGTACTGTTTGCATGGTTAAAGAAATCTTTCCCAACAATAATGTACGAAGATTGATCAAGGCTTACCGTAACTATTAAAATTTTGACACCTGTTTGAATATACGAAATACAAATGAAGAAGGTAAAAGATATTTACCATCTGCAAAAATATTCGCAACGTTTCGAGAACTACTGTTCCCTTCATCAAGCGAAAGTGTCAAGGAAGTGTAGGTGTTCGGTATTTATACCCCAACTTTGGTTTTCCCCAAAGCTATCCCGCAGTCGTTTTTATGCCCTGTCGGAATCTTGGATTTTCTAAGAACTGTCCCGCACTCGGTAATTCCCCCTGTCTGAAACTGGTTTTCCCCCATCTCCTAGCAAAAATGCGGTAAGGTTCAGGCATCGATTTTGCGATGTTCATCGCCTTACTTCGCATTCGAAAAGTCTCCCAAGACTCCAGAAAAAGTCTACAATAGCGAGAAGTTACATTTTTATGAAGAACTTTTGTACTTTTCCAATCAGGAACATGACCTTTCTCCCAGGCATGTTCTGCCAGAAGATTAGTCATCTCACCTTTCTCCACAGCACGATGATGTTCTTTTTTACGAGTACAAACAGTTCTTCCCGTCTCGCCAGTGTATACTTTTTCGCAGTCTTTGCAGGGTATCTGGTAAATTGTTCCAGTCAATTCATCCATTGGAACTCGATCTTTCACAATTACTAACAGCTCACGTAAAGTCGATGCAGGTTTATAGTAAGTCATTAAAATTAATGTCTGCAACGTTACCTTTCCCCAGAATACGCGCAATCTCCCCCAAAGTCCTCTTTACATATGGTAAAACAACAGTCCCTCTAGTCTGTCTCTCCTCAACAGGTTCTCTATGTCCATTATTAGATCTTCGAGCGATAAACTTGCTTTGGTAGCCAAGTGCTCTCTCCGTATCGTCCGTACCTCAGCATCTTTCAACTCAACACTGCTGTTGTGTTTGAGGGCCCGACGTGTCAGAGACCCCACAATAGAAGCTTTGTGGTAAGTTGGATGATACGAGCGGAAATCCAAGTACCGGTCCGCATGAATTGGCTTTCGATACACAGAGGTTGACAAGCTCTATCGTCTCCTCTGGTGACCCTCACGTCCGAAAACGGCAAACATCCCTCATGTTCTACCTCTAAGGTAAATTGAATATGGGGGTTTAAGTCATTAAGGAAACGGTGAAAGCTGTCCACCTCTGTCTTCGAAAGAACGACAAAAGTATCATCAACATACCTTCTCCAGACCTTAACATCAAACTCATCACAGTCCGAAATGTCCATCTCCAAAGACTCCATACAAAGGTTAGATACAACATTAGAAACGGGGGAACCCATTGCGGTCTCCTGTCCCTGTTTGTAGAAGGTCCCATTGAAGCTAAAATACGTCAGGTCCAAACAGAATTCCAAAAGCATGCAAATATCTTCAGCTGTCAATTTGGTACGTGCAGCGAGAGAATCATCATGCTTAAGTCTTTCTAAAGCATGATGCATTTTTTTTTTTTACTTCGAATGGTTTCATTTGCCATGGCAAAATTATTAATAATAGTTTGATTAATAGTATTAAATTTATTAATAATAGTTAATAATACTATTAAAAAAACAAAAAACACTGACGTTCATAAATCCGATATCGAACCTGGAACCCCATGCAGTGGCAAAAAGTTCCTTTCCACTTTGATGACTCAAACTACTTGCATTTGCATTTTTTAACCCTTTACCACCTAGAAAGAACAAATGTTCCTCTGACGTCACAATTTTTTCTATTAAAGCCAACAGTGATGTCAAGCTACAATTTGCCTCAAAGGAACGATTTTTCCATTACCTAGTTAAGAAAAATGGCAACAGATTGCAGTAGCTCTTTGCCAGACATAAAAAAGCAGATATAGAAATGGCAGTCTCCTTTGTGATATCAAAAAGTTAAGCATTGTCCATTTTTCTTAGAATCAACTAATAAATGCAGATTATTTTTAAATCAAATAATCGGAGTTATGAATGAATGTCTCAAGTTCACACATAAACACTGAAATAAAACAAAAATTCCTTTTACATGGAATAGAGGGTCCCATTACGATGAAGCTACGAATGTTCCTTTCAGAAAAATAGGCAACGTTTTATATGATTTGACAACTTCAATGTGAGCAAGTCTAGTTTGGTTATGCTTAGGTTGTGTCAGAACCTAATATGCACAAGATCTTCTTCAACAATTACTTCAGTTCACCAGAACTAATGTCATACATGTCAAAAATGACTTGCTTGCAACATCAACTATGAATAAATCTCGACTAAGAAAATGCCCTTTGAAAATGGAGACTGAACTGAAGAAAGAAGGCCGTGGAGCATTTGATTCTTACATAGATCAAGCAGAAGAGGTTACGATTTGTGTCTGGCTAGATAACCATCAGGTAATTGTCACCTCAAATTATCAAAATGCTTTACCTACTGACAAATGCACACGACGAAACAAGAAAACAGGAGCAGTGCCAGAAATACAAATCTGTGATTTGGTGAAATCTTCGTGAAAGTGGTATCTTCGTCTCGCATTCCATTTCATGGATTCGGCTGTAGTGAATGCATGAATTTTCTACCAAGGTACATACGGAAATGGGTTATTCGAAAACTTGAAGTTGGACATCTGCTGTTCATTACTCAAAGGATCCACTACAGGGAGTCATCCCGTACTAGTTCAAACTTTGGCTGAGGAAAACAATAATGACGTTCCAAGAAAATGTGCAAGAAGACCTGCCCTAGTGCCAACTGCAGTTAGCTTTGACAACATTTCTCACTTCGTAAAAGAAGCGGAGAAACCACAGAAGCCCCATGTTTGTCAACAGTGTATTATGGGAAGAACTGTTTTTGCAAATATCATACCCAACAGTAATATTTTACATACCAACATACGTCTTGCTCATCGGTGTTCCTGAATGGAACAAATGTACCTATGTAAGTTAAGACCATTAAAATTTATAAATTTTATTCATGATTTTTTTAAAATTTATTTTATGCCCTAAGTACCTCAGAAATCCCACGGTGTAAGTTTTGGTATGTTTATTTTGCTCTCAGGTGTTAAAGAGTTAATCGAAAAAAACCCCACAGATGATAGGCACATGCCTGCAGGGGTTTTTCGCCTCCCAATCTTGAAGGAGGAGGGACGAAAGGCATTTTTTGGCCCCCTCCAACTATTGAAGAATACTACAGTGTACTCGCGTTTTTACATTAACATCTGATTTACGAATTATTCGTTTTTACAAACAAATGGTGGTGTTCCAAAAAGTATCCCATAGAACTAACATTAAATTCTGTTCAAATTTACGAACTGAAGTTTCAAAAAACTCTGTTTTACCAAATCAGTTTCGTCACTTTTTTTTAGACACCGAAAATTTGAGCATATTTCAAATCCACGTCTGATTGGACAACATATGGATCAGGGATCCATTGTTTTAAACAAAAAGGTAGATGCTTCTGAAAAGGGTTATTTTGAACCTAGAACTTGAAAATGATACGAGATCGTTGTACTTTGTGGTATACTGGTCAGGATGGAAAGCAGAAAGTGAAAAAAATGGAGAATATTATTTATGAGAATGAAAAACAGAAAAGAAAACTGATAGAAATGCACGATTAGAGAAAGGAAGAGGGAAAAAAAAAAATTGAAGATAGAGAAAAAAATTGACTAACTGGAAGAGGAATTGGATAAAGGAATTGAAGAGATTATTCATTTAGAACAATATAACAGGAGGGATAACATGGAAATTACTGGAGTAACATATTCAGATCAGGAAAACGGTGATGAACTAGCATTAAAAGTATGTGAGAGGTTACAGATTGGTATTGATCGAAGATAAATTTAAATAGCACACAGCATAGATTACATAAATTGTAAAAGTGACAAAATATTGGTTAAGTTCTTTGATAGAAGAGTAAAAAATTCAAGTTTGCAAAAAAAGAAGGGTCAGTATATAAGGGAAATGGGGGGAAAACATTGTTTATATAAATGAGCAACTATGCCCGTTTAGAAGTTTCTAAATGCTGTACTGAATAAAAAAAGGGAAAGAGGTTGAAGATACGTCTGGACAACTAATGCATGAATAAAAGTGGAAAAAGGAGATAACGTGGAAATTTTCATAATCAACAATTACAGTGATCTTATGTTGACTGACTTGATCATTAGAAGCAGGAGGATCATGAAAAAAGGACAATACGAAACAGTAATACAAACAATGATACAAGAACAGAAAATGCAACGTACAAAACTATAAACAATAATAATTTTATATGCATAACTATATTGATTTTAGATTATGTATGGAAAACAGAGAAATAGTCCCAGCAAAGGTGCCTTCTAGCAATAATAATTATACTGTTTCTGATGGTTATCAGACTAAATTTGTGTACAACAAGGTAGTTTCTTGAAGTATGTATGATAGTACAACGATATAGATTATATGGCAAATTATAATGATATGAACACTGTAAATAATGTAAATATTGAACAAATTAACGACAATATTGTGGGTATAAATGATAGGATAGATAATGTTAATTGCAAGGGTGATTACAATGAACTGGATATTGTAAATAGTGTGAATACTCAACAAATAAATTATAATACTAACAACTCAAGTACAGTTTTAACTAAGGAAGGTAATGAATATTGTGATAATGAACAAAATTATGTTAGGCTGCATGATTCAAATATTGAAATGATTGATATTTTAAATAATAGTGACAGAGATAGTGTTACTTAGTGATTACAGATAGTGAGACTGATTACCTTTCAATGGATACTGATAGTTTTTCTCGGGATAATTTGAATATGATTGAGGAAGTCCAGGAAAATGAAATAGGAGATAAAAATGAAATGTTATTAAACGATTAAATGGGCAGTTACAGATCAAAATTACAATAGAATAGTATATTTCAATGCTAGAAGTATTAAAAATAAATTAGATGAAATAGAAATTTTGATAAATGATGAGGCCTTACAAATGGATTTTTTGATGATTAATGGAAGTTGTGATGGAAGAGTTTGATTTGAATATTTTTGAAGGCTTTTATGGATTTAGAAAACATAAGAGGGGAGGGGGGGGAGTACAATTTACATAAGGAACTTAATTGAGAATTATTTGCTACGGGACGAAATAACGGTAACAAATGAGAATTTTGAAATGATTGGTATAAAACGAAATGATTCCCAAAGGAAACTTGGATGAATTTATAGATTGGTTAACTAAAGTTATTGAAGGCTGTTACCTAAAAATAATTTTTTTCATTGGTGATTTCAATATAGATATAAGTAGAAAAAGTAGAAGTAGTATGTTATTATTAAACACAATGAAGGCATTGGGGTTTAAAAATATGGTTAAGGAATTTACTCGTGTAACAACACATTCTTCAACAAGAATGGATCCGTATTTCACTGATGTAGATGAAGTAACTGTTGAAGTTGATAATTTCCAAATGAGTGACCATAAGACAATTATAACTGATTTTAGGGATATAGATCTAAAGGTTAAAAGAAATAAAGTAAGAGTAAGAGATTATAGTCTACGTAACATGACTAAATTTAAGGAAGCAATAAATGAAATTAATTGGGAAGATGAATTTAAAAATGATACAAATAAATATTTTGTATTTATTGCAAGGGTGAAACAAATAAACAAACAAGTTTTTATACGGGTAACAATTAAAGATAAACTTTATAAAAAGGGCTGGATAGATAAAAACTTGATAAAAAAATTAAAAAAAGAAAAAATTGTATCATAGAAGAAAGGATTGTATCATAGATTTGTCCGTACTAGGAAAATTATTTATTTGAAAAAATTCAAAATCACAAGAAATAACATAAATAAAATAATATTGCAGAAAAAACAAGACTATTATAGGAAGTGCTTTGAAAATATAAATGGCAAAAATAGGTGGAAAATGTTAAATAATATTGCAGGTAGATATAAAAAAAAAATGAAAATTTAGAGGAATTATTAGTAAATGATAATATAATTACCAACGAACAACAGATTGCTAATGTGTTGAATAATTATTTTGTACATATTGCTAAAACGGACGTGGGAGGTAATGACACAGATGAAAATGATTTTAGTAAATATTTAACTAAAGAAAACAACCAGACAATGTCAAGAAAATAAATGAATTAGAATTATTAAAAATTATAAAAACTTTAAATATAAAAAAGAGTGCAGGTGCAGATGAAATTAGAGTTATTATAATAAAGGAAAATGCAGAATTATTTTTGAAACCTTTATTGATTATTTCTAATGAAGTTATTGAAATGGAAAAAATACCGGAGGAAATGAAACTTGCAAAAGTAATTCCGATTTTCAAAAAAAGGTAAAAGAAATAACATGGCAAATTATCGTTCAATTTCTTTGTTATCGATCGGTCTTTGCGAAAATATTCGAAAGGCTAATCCATAATAAATCAATAAATTTTATAGAGTTAATATATTGATTCCCAGTATGGCTTTATGAAAGGAAGATCTACTGAAGATGCGTTATTAAGCGTAATTTCGGAAATTCATAGATCCTTAAATGGAGGGAATACTGATTTGTGAATATTTTTTGATTTAAGTAAGGCATTTGATGTCTTAAATAGAAAAACACTGCTAAAGAAATTGGAACACTATGGTTTTAGAGGTAAGATAAATAACATCGTGAAGGATTACTTACAAGATAGACATCAATATGTATATGTAAATAGTACTGTTTCAGAACCATTAGAAAATTGTTTTGGTGTTCCCCAAGGGTCTATTCTTGGTCCCTTAATGTTTTTGTTATTTATTAATGATATTGTGTTTGTTTCAAATAAGGGAAAACTTACACTATACACAGATGATACCAGTGTGTTTTTTCAAAATGATGACGTAAAAGAGTTAATTTTAAGTGTGAAAGAAGAAATTGGTAAATTTGAATTATGGTTTAAGAGAAATCAATTAAAAATAAATGACACTAAAGCAAAAATTATAATTTTTAAAACAAAAAATAAAATAATTGACAAATCGAAAGTACTTGGAAAGATCCTTATTAATAATAAAGTAATTGAAATTGTTAGGGAAATTGACTTTCTGTGTGTGACTTTGAGGATTTGTCTTGGAATAAGCAGGTAAATAGAATTAGCATGAAGATTAGCTCAGGATTAGGTATTATAAGAAAATTATCAAATGATGTTACTAAAAGTGCACTGCTGAGTTTATACTTTCCCTTTGTTTACAGCCACTTAATATACTGCAATAGCATCTGGGGTAATTTAAATAGCGGCAATATGAATATTATTAAATTATTGCAGTCTAAATTTTTAAGAATTATTGAGCAAAGAAATGTGTTAAATTGGAATGAAGTATTCGTTAAATATGGCTTGCTTCCAATTGTTTTTATCAAACAAACATTACTGATTTTCTTTGAATATGTAACAAAAGTGAGTGCAAATCAGGGGCGGTTTAAGGGAATGGCGAACCAGGCTGCCGCCAAGGGTCCCGTTTGGATGAGGGCGTCAAACTGAAGTGAAATTCAACGTTTTTTTAATTGACCCAACAGTAGAAAATCTCTCTAAAAAGAGACAAGTTTAGAGAAATTTTTAGAGACATCTTTACAGAAATTCTTTCAGACTTTTGATCACTTCCACTGTGCATCTGTGAAAATCTATTTTCGCCGTGGGGGTGGGGGCGCCAAAAAGCAATCCGTGTCAGACCGCCCGGGTTCAAAATCAACCTCGAGCCGCCCCTGGTACAAATTGCATATTTTCTTTTAAAAGGCAATTCTCGTTTACGAATTTTTGATTTTACGAACTTTTTTACGGTCCCCAGTTCGTAAAAACGTGAGTCCACTATATTAAGATTTTAACTTCAAAAATAACAATTAACATTTCCACTAATGTAGCACAGATGAAACAAATTTAGATTCTAATTTCAGTTCCTGTTAATAGATGTTGGCACCATACCGTCAATAATACTGCTTTGATAGTGCCCCTGTCGTTTCTATTGGTAAAAAACAAAAGTCAGCGATTCTTTACCCATATGCGTAATCTGGCGGGGGTAAGGGGGGACACTTTCCCCCAGTTTTTTTTTAGAAAAGATGCAAAATCATACTTTTTCTCCCCATACAATTTTCCCCCCCAGTTTACGCTGTATCTAAGCCCCAAATTAAGTTTGTCTTTACCTGTACCTTTTCGTTAAATCTTTATGAAACTATCGATCCTATAGCGTGGTGTTCTGCGAAATCAGTAAAATTGTAAATGATTGTTTTGTGATTTATTTTGGCTATTTAATTAACTAAGTAACATATAATTAACAATTAATTTACTATCTAATTAACATTTTATAATAACTTTTGGGAATTTGTGGTAATAGATGGCTTCACAAGCTTGTGGACGAAAAAGATCTCTCGCTTCCCCACACTCCAAAACGTTGGGATGTCCCTCGACGACGACGTACCCAAGTGGGGTATCGAATTCAGAACCTTTTGCTGCTTAGAAAAGTCACTTTGCTTTTTAATAGCCATCGTACTGTCCGCCATTAAATATTCCTTTCTGTCTGTCCCTTCCTTGTAAGGGGCAATCTGTATTAAATAAAAAAAATATCCCGAATCCATCACAGGATCCTGTTCGGTAATGGAAAGTTGGTTTGTCATTTAATGTTCACCAAAGTCGTTGCTTACTAAACATTTTGTTCTTTCATTTTAGTGTTCCACAGATGTTTCTCAGTTAATATATCTTTTGTCTTCTTTTTACTTTGAAACATTTCATTTATTACAGCAAAGTTTAGTTTTTGAAAAAAAAAAAAAAAAGTTTGTCATCTCTCACAAACCCAGAACCCCATGTAGTGACATAAAATCGCTTTTATTGTTAATAACTCCCAAGTTATCTGTTAAACTTTTATTTGCCTTCTTTCAATGTATCGTTTCCTTTGCTGAACTATATTTTTAAAGGGGGATAAAAAAAAGTCGACGTTCTGAAGTCTAGAATCGAACTCGAGGCCTTACCCAGTGCTGAAAAGTCAGTTTTGCTTATAACAGCTTTAAAAAGGGAACATGTTAGATGTTTCGTACTCTTATTTTAGTGATCAAGTTTTTCTTAGTTTATATGCGTTTTCTTTTTATTTTATGTCAGGGCTGTTCCTTGGTTGTTGGCCACCCAGGTGCAAAAGCAATATCGGCGCCCTTATGAATTTAATATTAGTTAGTTTGTTTGTTTTAAATAGTTACCGTTCAATAGAAGTATTTTTTTTCTCGTAAAATAAAACAAAGATCCTTGATATTGTCTGTAACCCAGGTGTTTCAAAAGGACAATATAAG
>QLNU02015003.1:34606407-34618520 GCA_006491805.2 Dysdera silvatica | reverse complement strand
AAAATTGGGATAAATTAAAGGAAGTATTCGAATTTACGATAAACAGCGAACATTCAGACAAAACAACAATTCAACTTGCAAAGGGGATTTTAAATGATATGAAAGATTTTGAATTTACGTTTTTTGTCAGTAATATTCAATGAAATTTTTGGACTTACTGATATATTATTCGAAATTCTTTAAAAAAATCACTTAATTTAAACTATTGAGTATCTCAAATAAAATACACTCATGAGCTATTAAGCCGTAAAAGGGAGGATGGTGTTTTTAAAACACGGTTTGGAAACACACTTAAAATCACAGGAAAAGGCTAATCTAAACGGGAATATGCCGCTCTTTCACTATAAACTATTTCTCAAAATTAAAAACAGCTACATTTTAAAATTTTAGACCACATGCTTACGGCAATAAACACAAGATTTCAAGATTGTGAAAAACTGCAATTTGTCTTGCCGATACAACGAAATTTGAACAATTTAATTTCCATTTTCCATCCCAAGTACTTGAAAATCTGCAAGAGTTACATGGCAATGTGTTTTAAAAAAACCCAGCACCTTAAAAATGAACTATGTCTTATATATGCCCTTGTAAAATTCAGGAATATATCTATGCAAGAAGTTCTTCGAATGCTTCATGAAGAAATTTTCACAGAAGCTAATAATTTGTTTTCTCCCGTCTTAATAATTCCATCTACAAGTGTATCAGTGGAAAGGAGTTTTGCCTTAAAAGAATAAAAACTTACAAGATTACATATTACAAGAAATGCTATTTCTCAAGAGAAACTTCCTTCTATAGTGAATATTTCTATTCAAAAATACGTATTACTGACGCTTATTAAGAAACAACCCTTTTACGATGACGTGTCAGACAGATTTGTAGCATTAAAGGAGAGACGAATTGATTTAATTTGCAGAAAATAAGTAAATCCACACTAAATGATTTTCAAAACTGCTATCTTCTCATATCACTGATAGAACCAGGATTTAATTTCGGGGTGGGGTGGGGTGGGGGTTGATTCAGTAAGGCTCTTCTCCTATTTTTCTAACCATGTGAAGCCGTTGTGTTGAATCCGCCTTTTTGAAGTGTTTTGAATCGTACAGGAGCCAGAATGGTAAAATTCCTCTTAGTGGTACGATGCTACATGTAAGAGTTATGGACTTTGCTAGTCTGTTGAAAGTGGAGGGCTTCAACGCAAGTCCTGGATGGCTTGAGAAATTCAAGACAAGGCACAACATTGTGTTCGGGACTTCGAAGGAAAATATGTATCCAATGAAGACTATGAAGAGCGAAAAGGCAAAATTTCGCGACGATGTATCTATCGCGCTACGGTATCTATAGCGCTACGGTATCTTGAAAGTAAAGATAACGTCGACGAAATTTTGTTCGTATTTTTACAAAAGGTAAATAATTTCATAAAAGGAGAATTTCTTCAAAAATCCAAAAGAATCCGATTTTTTGAGAAAATATAATTAATATAAGTATCGTTTCGTGCATTTAAAATATGGCTAGGTAATGCAAAAGTTGCATTGAGCAATAAATAATACAGTACATAAAATGAATAACTTCTAATTCTTAATGTAATATTCTGCTTTTTGGAAACGAAGTTACTGTATAAAACGATAAGTCTAACTTACGATAAGTAATTTACGTTTTATACAAGTCCAATCAACGACAAATGATAAGTCGAACTTCCGATAACTCGACGTTTTAATCGGTCCCCAGGAATTCGACTTATGGCGAATTCACTAATATATATATATATATATATATATATATATATCATCATCATCATATTCAACCATTATCTATCCACTGCTGGATGAAGGTCTCTCCAAATGCTTTCCACACAAGTCTATCCTGGGCCATTCGTTTCCACGTCACCCCAACCTCTTTTCTTATTTCATCCACCCATCTAGTTTGAGGACGTTTTCTAGGTCTTCGGTGGTCTCTTGGAATCCAGTTCAGAATTTCTGTTGTCCATCGTTGATCAGTTCTTCTTGCAATATGCCCAGCCCATCGCCATTTCAGTCCTTTTACTTTAACAATGATGTCCTCTACTCTAGTTTGCTCTCTCACCCAAGTGTTTCTTTTTCGATCTCTCCTAGTTATTCCAAGCATGCACCTCTCCATGCTCCTTTGCGTTGTCTGTAACTTTCGTATTGCTCCAACTGTTAGACTCCATGTCTCTGATCCATAAGAGAGGACTGGCAATACACACTGGTTGAAGACTTTTCTTTTTAGACATAAAGGCAATTTCCCCTTCAGGATAAAACTGTTTCTTCCAAATGCACTCCAGCCAAGTTTAATACGTCTGTTGAGTTGTATATATATATATATATATATATATATATATATTAGAGTAATAATTTTCGTAGTAAATATTTATAAAGTATTATATAAAACAACCAAACGTAAGCATATTAGTTTGGGGCTGAGTAAATCCTCATTTTACTCGAATGTTATTATACGAGTTTTGGAGTTCCCTACATGCATAAAATTCGGGTAACTTTTTAATCTCGGATTCGCTGCTAAAAGGAGTTTCTTATGAGATAAGAGTTTCTATTAAACAGGAATTACTTCAGTTTTCCGTTTCCCTGAAAGTCTGTAAGAAGGAATTCAAGTATAGAAAGAATGCATAGGACCTCAGCTGCAAGGCTAAGTGAATTAAATACGTCCGTCATGGTGAACATATCCGGCAGAAACTGGCAATATAGGTAGAATGGTTAATTTGGAGTTTCCCCAAAACCGCTCATATGATTACAGGGAAAGGGAAATTTGGAGAGATCCGAGTTCAACATGATCAAAGAAATGTAAGGTCTGATACGAAAACGAGTCTTTATGAGTTTAATTATCGTATTGATGATCGTTATATTGATCGTCATTATGAAATTAATTATTAAAATCACCAAACCTCTAATAACAAAAGAAAATGTAAAAAAATAAAGAATAATTTGTAAAATTTTAATTAATACATAAAAACACACAAAAAACAACAACACAGAATTAGCTAAAAAATAGAGCTATTATAAATACAGTCGAACTTCCGTAAGTGGAATTTCTATAAGTCGAATTTATCCTTAACTCGAGTAAATGTTGCGATTTCTGATAAATGTAAAAATTTAAATGGATTTTTTATTCTATAAGTCGGATTTCTGTAACTCGAAGTCTTCTGGGGAAAGTTGTTCCTTTCAATATACGTACTTCCGGTCACTGCGGAATATCGTGAAAAATATCAAACTTGATTGACGCTAGAAAAATCCTTAATATATCCCTAATAAAAATCCCTAAATTGTAGATCCTTTCATCAGTAAATGCATATTGATTGGTCAGGGATTGGTCATGATTGGTCAGGGATAGCGCCTATAATATTCCGGTTGATTGGATAGATTTCTACAACACTGTGCAGCTCATCACCTTCCTGAAGTTCTGTTCATGCGAGTTGCCATCATATTATACATGCATATGAGCCAACGTATCAGGAACTGAAAAGTTGGCCCTGTTAATGGTAGGCATAATTAAAAAGCCAAGGTGTTTTGCAAATATAAAATGCTTACTTATAAATAGCAAAATAATGAAAAGACGAACGACATCCGAGTTTTATGAATCTTGGATTTTGTAATTAGACAGAAAATTAAAAAATAGTTAGAAAAGTTTCAATGGCTGCCGACAATTATCCTGTTCACCCAAAGGTTTTTTTGTAAAGAATTAGAGGCAATTGAAATGAATTTTCACCTCCAAATGCAACAGCAAATCTTCAGTTCATGGATCAAGCTACCAAAAAAAAAAAATTGTAACACTTCTGCAGGAAACTCATTATTTTAAAACTTATCTTTTCTCCATATGATGAACAGAGTGATCCAAGGTAATATTTTTAGACTGTGTGCTAAATATTCATTATGTATGGGAAGTGAAAAACAATCAACTCTTGTGAATAACTTCAGAAAAACTGGTTTCAACCACGGAAAATTTTTGGAAGATTTTTAGGGAAAAATTTCATCAAACACTGATTGCTCTATTTCAACTCATATTGCTACTCGTTATGTCAATATTTTATTACAGAAATTCTTTTCAAATGGAGGTATATAGATTGAAAAAAGGGCGTTCATGAAGCCTCAGTCCACAAAGCACTTGTGCGCCGATGATAAGTGGACTCAGACTTCCCGAACACCCTGTAGAATGTTTTTGTAAAAACACACTTGCTACGCAACTTAGAGTTTTGCGTTATTTTTAACGACGTCATCTCAAATATATTGCATTTATATTCGAAACACGATGACACGGATTCTTGATCCACGTGCTAGGTCTTTTTACGATATTTTCCCCATGAGATGATATCAAAAACTCCGTTCACTTGTATGTATGGTAAAACATCGTTTTGATATAAGACAGCGGAAAAATAACTCAACGGAAGAATGGCGAAGTTTATGGTTTAGAGGTCTTGCTTCATGGCCGGAATTGCTGACTTCGTATCGTTCAAAATTGTGGTCACATCCTTTCAAATAAAGCCGAAGTAATAAAAGATCTAGTTAAAACGATCTGTTCTCTAGGTGGGCAAGGTCGATCAATAACCGATACAGTGAACGGTTCTTTCCATCTATAAAAGGTGTATTGAATTATCCGGTATAAAGGATACGTTGCAAACGTTTATGAAAGACAGAAATATACAGTGTGTCTTAGCACCAAGGTTGCAAACCTCAAAAGGTCATGGTACTCATCAAGGTGAACGATATTTGTCATAGAACCTAAGGTCGCAAACCATCCACAGCGCCAGTTCTAAAACCGTTCAGCATGCACAAATATTTACAAACAGTGCGTGAAGAGCGCCAGATACTACTCAGGTCAGCTGATTAGGACAACGCATATTGCGCTTCTCATACACAGGTTGTAAATATTTGTGCATGCTGGACGGTTTTAGAACTGGCGCTGTGGGTGGTTTGCGACTTTAGATTCTATGACATATTATCGTTCACCTTGATGAGTACTATGACCCCTTGAAGTTTGTAAGCCTGGTGCTGAGACAGTCTGCATATATATAAGAAAAAAGAAAAACATCATTTGTCACATTTCATTTGACCTAATATTATGACTGTAATCGATATAGTTCGTCTGAATCGATATGTTTTGCATCAATGGATATGACTAACAATTTTCCGACACTCGCTATTGAGCTCAAATAAGACTTTTTAACGTATTGGAGAAAAAGATATATTAACCTGGCACAGAATCGAACTAGGGTTTCGCCGTTAGATCCCCAGCGCCTTTACAGATGGGCCATCAAGATACAGGAGCGATATTTCCCTTCTCCATATATAAGGAAGTTGCTAGATATTATTACCCCTCACAGGGATGACACAATTGCCAAATTCTCAACACACAAAGCCAGTGGCGAGATTTAAGGGAAGTTGCGTGAAATTAATTCACCAAAACACATTAATTTGCGGTCTTTTTTTATTTGCCAAGAAAGTAGTTTTTACCTCTTTCAGTAAATATAAAAGAAATTTACAGAACCTTGGGTTTTGGTGAATTGGCATCACGCATCTTCCCTTAAATCTCGCCACGGGCGGCCACTGCACAAAGACCCTGGGGCAGATTTTTTGTAATGTTTTGGGGAATTTCAGAGATAGAAATTTTCCGTGATACCCACGCTTGAGCTCGAACTATAGCTTTGTGTGCTAACCATTTGTCAATTGTCAGAGCCGACGAAAGGGGGCAGCAGATGTGCAGCCCGGGGGCTTCGATGAAGTTTAGGCCCGAGCCCAAGGCAAGAACCAGCGGCCGGAAGAATGGGAGCGTCGAAGTGAGTCTGGGGCTGCGTTGGCTCACGGAGCCCCTAGTAATTGTGTTGTGTTATCCCTGAGAAGAGTAATGATAACTAGCAATCAGATATATTCAGCCTGAATTGATATGCTGAGTTTTTCAGCGAAACTGTTTATTTTGACCAAAGGGGAAACTCCTTAAAAAATAGAAGAGGATGTGAAGGGATAAGTCAAGTAGAGTTAACTCTCCCAATAACGACTTTTAAAGACCGGAGAAAAACGTCGTTAAATAGAGAAGTCCTTAATCGGAATGTTTGCAATTCTACGAAGCATTTGCCGAGTCTACAGAAGACCTCCGTTAATCAGAAATAGTCATTCATTAGAATGGCGTTATTGAGAGATTATCGTGCTATTAAGTTTTTGGTACTCTGCTTTTATACGATTCATAGTAGCATCTGCGTTTTAGGAGAGCGAAGAAAAATTCTTATCAAAAACACAGGTATGAACGCGCATCATGAACATAGGCGTGTTCATGTAGCGTGTTCATACCTGTGAACACGCAGGTATGAACACGCAGCATGAACATAGGCGTAGAGTTATATGGGCCCGAGCTCCCCAGTAAGCTGAAATAAATTGCGATTTTACATATACTGTAGTGTATAAACGTACATAAAATGTGCTTGGGCTCCTAATAATTTGGAGAACTCTATGTTGATGAGCATGAACCCTATAACAGTAGCGGGTAAGAACTTAATCGTATTTTGAAAATGTTTAGTTTTAATCGATACACTGTACTTGTATCACCATATTTATCATAATCGATATATTCAGTCATACGTTATTTCACAGCTGTTCGATATATGTCGAAAGTTTTAAGTTTTGTTTAGTGATAATAATCACAACAAGCTATGAATATCAAACTAATCGATGAATATCGTGGTATTCGAAATACTTTTAATGGATGCGTTTTACTGCAATTAACATAAACTCTATAACAAAAAAAAATCGAAGCACCAAGAGGGAGTTATCCGATTGCGATAAAAATTGGTGGATGTGAAGAACATACATAGAAAAAGAAACGATTAAAATTTTAAGACAACTGAATGATTTAATGCAGAGTTTGACCGTTACAAAGGGAGGAAGTCAATAAGGCGTTGGTCCACCTCTGGCCTGGATGCAAGCTGTCACCCGGCGTGGCATAGACTGATAAAGATCCCGGATGGTGTCCTGCGGAATTTCTTGCCAAATTGTCTCCAACTGTCGGGCTAAATCGTCAACATTCCGGGATGGTTGCAATCGCCTTCCCATAGCGTCCCAAATGTGCTCTATGGGAGAGAGATCAGGAGATCTAGCTTGCCAAGGAAGTGTTGGGCAAGCTTGAAGACAATTCATAGCAACACGTGCCGTGTGCGGCCGGGCATTGTCTTGTTGAAACGTAAGTCCAGGGTGTCGCAAAAGGAACGGTAACACAACCGGTCGTAGAATGTCGTCTACGTACCGCTGTGCTGTAAGTGTGCCAGAAATGACCACCAAAGGGGTCCGGCTATCAAAGGAGATGGCACCCCAGACCATAACGCCCTGTTGTGGGCATGTGTGGCGTGCGATAGTAAGGGCAGGATCCCCACGCTGCCCTGGACGTCTCCAGACACGTCTGCGGTTGTCGTCAGGACACAGTTGGAAACGGGACTCGTCACTAAAGACTATACGTCCCCAGTCAGCGCAGTTCCAAGTTGATCGAGCCCGGCACCACTGTAATCGGACTTGACGGTGTAAAGGCGTGAGAGGTAAGCGGCGTAACGGTCGGCGCGAGCGTAAATTCCGCTCTCTCAGTCGTCTGCAGAGGGTCATGTTGGACACATGTGTGCGGGCCACACGTTGGATAGTTGATAACGACGAATCCGGTGCTGTGACATCTGCTCTGACAATCGCTCTGTCTTCCCGTTCTGTTGTGGCCCTAGGTCGACCGCTGCCGTCCCGACGCTGACATCTGCCGTTGTTGACCCACTCTTGCCAGCACCGTCCAATCGCCGCATCGCTTCGACCCACATGTCCAGCGATTCTTCGATTCGTCCAACCAGCCTCTTTCAATCCGATAGCACAACCTCTTTCAAACTCTGACATATGCTCGTAATGAGCACGAATCTTTCGGCGAGGCATTGTTACAGTCGACGTAAGATATCCGCAGTCAAAATGCAACAGAAATTTTGACCACATATTGAGAATCGCTCCTTATATACACCTGCTGAATGCGCAGTTCCGATGCGCTGGAGTTCCCGCTATTCATTCATTGGACACCAAATTTTAATGTCTTTGCATATGTAATCAAAATGTCTTTGCATATGTAATCAAAATGTCTTTGCATATATAATCAAAATGTCTTTGCATATGTAATCAAAATGTCTTTGCATATGTAATCAAAATGTCTTTGCATATGTAATCAAAAATGTCTTTTGCATATGTAATCAAAATGTCTTTATATGTAGTAAAATGTCTTTGTATAATCAAAAATGTCTTTGCATATCAATCAAAAATGTCTTTGTATATGTAATCAAAATGTCTTTGCATATGTAATCAAAATGTCTTTGCATATGTAATCAAAATGTCTTTGCGTAATGTAATCAAAATGTCTTTGCATATGTAATCAAAATGTCTTTGCATACGAAATTTCATTACAATCGGACAACTCCTTCTTGGTGCGTCGATTTTTTGTTATAGAATGACATACATTCGACATAGTCCATATCCAGCCAGGCAGTGGGTTACCTTCATAGTTTCCGATGTTTATGAATTTAACATATGTTAAAATTCATAAAAAATTAAGAAACCTGTATTTTTTTTGTTTTGTTCAAAAAAATTCCTGGTCCGAGAAATAGGCCACCAAAGGTGGCGCCTCGAGCGCCATTTCTCACTTGCGATTTCCAACAAAATTTTGAAGTCCTCTATCTCTGGAACGGTTCAAAATATTTTGTTGCTTTTCTTTATTTGAAAGAAAATGTTTTTCTGAATAAAATGGTATCTTCCGTTTGGAAGCATATGCCCAAGTTCACTTGCTACAGCCTTCTGAATTTTTATTTGAAAAATCAAAAATGATTTTTTTCAAAAATGCTAATCCCAAAAAATTTTATTTTTTGACTATTGATCAGCATCATAGAGAACTACATTCTTTGAAAAGGAGAACTTCCACTTTTTATTTAGTTTAACAGGTTTTATAAACAATTGAAAATTTTGCCATACGTTAATCCAGTTTCCGTTACCACATACCCACACATTGGTCTCATGAATTCAAAATCTAGTCTTATTTGACATGTCATTTTAATTCTTAATAAAGGCAAGTAACGGGCACAGCTTATATGTATAATATATGTAGTATTTTTTATTATTATAAAATACTATATAAATGTATAATATATGAAGTATTTTATAATATTAATATTAACCAAAAAATTGGTAAAATCTGTGTCAGGCATTTGCTTATTTTTTCTACAAAGAGAAGGGGTATAAAATAGCCGGAAAAACTATCCCAAATCCCAAATCAGAATGCCACCCCCTTTTTCATATCATTGTTATTCTAAAAAGGACTTTTCTTTATTCTTTAATTTTTGAAATGACACGGTATGACATACATGCCTTTGTGCCATAAAAATCAAATCAATTGACCAATGACAATTTCTAAATTTCATAGTTGCTAGCGTTAAAACCTCACATAAATGAAAGACAAAAATAATAAAACAATTAAATGTAACTCATTATTTCTAACTAAAATATTTTAATTCTTTTCAAAATAACAAATTTTCAAAATAACAAAATGAATAATTATTAAAAAATGGTTATAGACATTTATGTGAGCAAATTTATTATTCTAAACCCGTTTTCTAGGAATCTTAGCGTTTAACCCTTAATTTTTTAGAAAATGTGTGGTTTTCAATTCTTCCTTCATGAAATCTCTGAAATAGTTCGGGGTTTGGTTCCCTAGGCCTTAAGAGGTTCGGATTCCTCGGAAAACAGTAGGTCCCGGCGCAGCATGACCACTGTAGTCTTTGAGCCGTAAAACCAATTAAACAAACAACAAAAACAAAATCTTTGAAAATTTTGGAATTTGTTATATTAAACATTTAGAGCTTTTTAGCCTTCGATAAATATTTTACATAACTGAAGCACATAGCGAGTTTGAGTTACACAATAAAATGTGTATCTCTCCCATTGAAATGATATGAAAGTGTATGTGATAAAGCGGCATGACAGTGCGTATATACATTAATGAGCAACTAGCGATAAAACATAATGATTGATTGATATTTTAAAATAAGCAAAATCAGATTTTGGGCTCAATGGAATAGTTTTCTGATTTTCTGTAGTTTTGGGATTTTTAAATTTAATTTTTCGAGTATTCTTTGGTTTTTTTTGGAGGTGGGGGGACCTGAAATTTGAGGGAATCCTGACCAAACGCACCATTCGCCTATATAGTAATATGTTCTTAAGCGGCACCTCCCCGTATTTTTCATATTTCTTCTTGGCAATAATATTTTTTATTAATACTGGTCAATTTCAAAATGAAAATTTATTAATTGGACTAATGAATTCAATCTAATGTAAAACAAAACTTCGATACGCTTGCTTTTATGAAAGAAAATAAGTTTACAGTTTTATATTTTATTTCATAATTTTTTTATCTTGCATAACAAATTAATTTCTATGAAAATTCGAAGTCGATTAATTAGATGCAATTGTAAATAATATGGATAAATATTGCGTTATTAATAAATACTTTTTTCAATAATCTCTTCATGCTCTTATTAAAAATTAAGCCTAATAGCGATAAATTATTCTAAAAGACGCCTCTATGAATCATGATTAGTGAAATATGAATGATAGTCGTGAAAATGTTTGTGATAACGGGAATCGATCATTTACAACGCCAACAGAAGAAAAAACAAACAAATATTAAATACATTAATAAGTTGTTCTATGAAATAAGTGAATTCTGCCCTTTTCCCCCCTTTTCTTTCAATTATATGCAACATAATATCGAATCATGATCGTTTTAACACACTAGAAGAATAGAGAGAAGCTTGCTAGGAAGGAGAAGCCTCCTGTTCATCTGACCAATGACGTGAAGTTAACCACGTCATTGGTCAGATGAACAGGAGGCTTCTGACCAATGACGTGGTTAACTTCACGTGATGCAGAGCCGCTCCCAGAGCAACCGTTAACGTGGAGACACTGTATCTATCGTTTATATGGTCTAAGGTATTAGGCCTACTGCAATTCAGAATGACGAGGATTTTGCAAGAGTGGTAAAGTCATACACATCAACAGCCCTTATCCTATTTCCCAAAGAGGAAGTTGAAGAATTCTGCCAACAGAAAAAAGAAGAAGAATGGTCAAACCAAACTGCCTCTGTGAAAGGAATTCAGAAGACACACGTGTGGACTCACAGTGATGGGCGAACTTATATTGCACGAACTTTAAAGAGCAAGAAAGAAGAAATTTCATTTGTCCAACTAAGAGCTCAGAAACCGCAGGAGAATGTTCAGATTCACAACTTACAAAGTGGGATATTTGTTTCATGTGTGTATGACTGTGACTGGTGGATTGCAGAGGTATCAGTTAAATAAAATCGTCGTGAACTTTATGATACCACATGGACTGGCTGCTGGATATAGATTTCCAGCTTCAAGGCAGAAATACCCCCAAAATGTTTCATAGCCACGGTGAAACGCGATAGAGGCCATCCAGTAGTGCGTTGCACGTGGCTTGCGATTTCACCCACTGTCAGCTGTCGATCTCTCCTGGCCTGTAGAATAAGATACCGGTCCTTCCTTACCGTGGTTGCTCATGGATGACCACCACTAAACCTTCGGACAGCTGTTCCTGTCGTTCGAAATGCCGTCCATGCTCGTGACACGATGCTGTGTGCGATTACGAACTCCTCGGCCTCACTCGTCACACTTCGATCTTATTCCAACTTTCCAATGATTCGACCTCGAGTAAATTCATCCAGATGTTGTCTACGGGGCTGTCTGTTGAATATCTCGCACTGCTACAGCAACTTGCCGTCGTTCAAACCAACGTATACAATGCAATAGCTTCCACTGAAATGCTTCACGTACACCGCCCTCGTGCTTTATACCCTACCCACACGCCCACATTACATCATGATGCGTATACGCAAATGCCCTACCGTGTAGGACCCTAGGCAGTCTCCTGATTGGTCTTTCGGTCAGTTCTGCCTGTTCGTTCCGCTGTTATGTTACTTTTTCCATCTCGTCCTTAATTTTTGCACACCAGTGTATATACGTATTATATAATACACATTTTTAAATTGTATAAAGCGTAAACTTCTTTTGTAATAGAAAT
>QLNU02015003.1:34568586-34606307 GCA_006491805.2 Dysdera silvatica | reverse complement strand
TGAAAGTGGAGTTGGAATGGTATTCAGTAGTAAGTGCTTCTTTGTAGAATTTTATACACACGATACTAAAGTTGTTGCTGGCTTTGCCAATGGTAGAAATGATAAACTTACTCCTGGCCTCTTTTATCTGTTTCTTCTATGAAGAGGAGAGGTCGTTCCCAACCTTGGAATTTGTATTAAAATCCTTGATTTTTCCATCCACCATAGAAGCAACCCCGTGCAACCACTCACTGAAGCTTTCCATCGGACAATTATATTTAAGAGCAACTTTTAGGATAAATGTACGAATTTCTTCCCAGAATCTCTTGATTAAAAATTCGATACTGAATTTTTTATTGGGGCAGTAATTGGCTCCCTTTTCCAAAAGATTAAGGAAAGCGTCATTTCTGAAAATTCTAAGCTCACCTGTAATGATATGCCCGAATTCTTTATCGGTGAAGTCTGTATATTCCTTTTTTTTCACAGAATCAAACATCACATTTGATATCCAGGTTTTTGCTAATCTGATTGAAATTGCGAAGAGAGCTTTTGAGTGCCTTTCCATATTTAAATGTAATTTCCATATTGCAAACATCTTTTAGAGGAAAGGAGTAGTTGTTTTCGGACAGGATATGATTGAAACCAATCTGATCAAAAATTTTGTTTGGGAAGCTGATTACACAAATACTGTCTTGGCCGCTGATCAAAGCTGGTTGTTAGAATATTCTTATTATTGCTAAGTGATAATTTAAATTTAACAAGAACCTTAAGCAACATTTCGAGCTGTATGTTTTTAAATCGAAAAGTCAAGTTTCCGAAAAATACTTTCATTTTTTGTTTCTAAGGGAAAAAAATGAAGTTTCTACATTCCCAGATGACATTGGAGCAGAAGAATTTTTATCGACGCCTTTGATCTAGAGGAGAAAATCCTGTAGATCAAAGCTGTTTTTCTTTTAATCTACATCTCCTCCGCTTCCCCTATTGCAAGGTCTTGTGGTAGAAAAAATTTTGCAGATATTATAAATACACCGATTTTCCAACTTTCTGCTGAAGTTCTCGCCGTTGAAAAAGCTATTTAAACCATATGGGTAGATGGCGAAAAGAGCTGCAATACAAAGATTTTATTCTATATCTTATAAAAAAATATTATTTCTCAATTAAAAAGAATCCACAGAATTTGAAGACTCAAGCCTTTTAGAAGCTATTAAATTGCTCGAATGCAGACTGAAAGGCAATCTAATACCGGAACGTTTTATTGCTTTGTTCTTTAATAGGTTTAAAAAACAAAAAAATAAAACGATTGCTCTGAAATCTGTCCATTTTGGAGGCTTTCCTAACGCTTTTGGCTTCCTTAGCTTTAGGCTGGCAACTCTGCTGGCCTGTTGCCCTCCCCTCCGCTCTTTTCCTTTTAAGCCTAACTTGTTCACACCTTGTTCGCTGTATCGTTATTCCGTCTGCATCCCAATGTATATCCCCCAATTTTTTATCATTTTCATAAATTTTATTCGTTTTAATTCGGCTCGTTTTTTGCTCCTGAAATGTCGTGAGGCGTGGAATTTTTTTAGCTTAAGCTACTTTCCATACAGAAACATTCCATTGCTGAAGGACCACGTGCTTGGAGCCTCCCTTGAAAAAGTTCCTACACGTGGTGTCACTTTTTTCATTTTCCATTTATTATGCTATGTTTGTCGAATTCTCTCCGTTTCTTATCTCAAATTGTTGGTTTTTAATCACTTAACGGTAATTTTGTGTTTCTCATGAAGTTGTTAAACTTATTGGTAGTGAAAAGTTTTACTAATTTATTGTTATTCTGTTTTTATTTTTTATTTTTAATGTTTTTACTGTGTTTCTGCTATCTCTATTTCTGTCAATTTCCTGTCATTTCAATTTTACATAACTTTCTTACATTTTTAAAAATACTATATATATATCCCCGCGATTGTTCTGCAGTGAAGTTGTTTGTTCTGCGACGTGCGTCACACTATTTAGCGCGTTCTGCTTTGGGGACCACCCACTATTAATTCGCAATGTTTTAAAGATTATTGGTTCAACAGGAATCCACTCAATATCAAAGGAAAATACTCTTACGCTGTTCAAGCGTCCTGTCTGGGATTACAGCGCCGCCCCCGGCGGCCACCCTTCCCAATGAAACCCTTGCAAAAAGAAGAAGAAGAAGAAGGAAAATACTGATTCAGTTGAACAATTTTTTAATTCATTGAATTGCTAATTTCAGTTCTAAGAAGAGTGCACGGAAGTGGTATGCTGTGGAACCTGTAATATGTTTTGGAACTTGGGCAAATATTTTGGAATCTTTAATATATTTTGTAAGATGCGTCTGTTAGTTGATATTTATTAAGAATTAAAATGCTATGTCAAAGAAGACGATTTTTATTTCATGAGACCAATGTGTGGGTATGTGGTAACGGAAACTGGATTAACGTATGGCAAAATTTTCAATTGTTTATAAAACCTGTTAAACTAAATAAAAAGTGGAAGTTCTCCTTTTCAAAGAATGTAGTTTTCAATGGTACTGATTAGTAGGCAAAAAATAAAAAATTTTGAGATTGGCATTTTTGAAAAAAAAAAAAAAAATTATTTTTCAAAAAAAATTCAGAAGGCTATAGCAAGTGAACTTGGACACATATTCACAAATACAGGATATCGTTTTATTCAGAGAAATATTATCTTTCAAATAAAAGAACAGTAACAAAATATCCTGAACCATTCCAGAGATAGAGCACTTCAAAATTTTGCCGAAAATCGCAAGTGAGAAATGGCCCCCGAGGCGCCATTTTTGGCGGCCTGTATCTCGGACCAGGAATTTTTTTGAACAAAAAAAAAGGGGTTTCTTACTTTTTTCTGAATTTCTACGTATGTTAAATTCAAAACCATCTGGGACTATGAACGTAAGATTTTTTCGTTGCCTGCTTGAATCGATATGGTCTATGCCATTTATTATTCAAAATATTTTTGGCATATTTGTTGATTAAACTTTTGAAAGCTGGAACGATTTTTTTTATCTCATCCCAAGCATGGATTTATAAAAATTATGGTACAACAACTTGCATAAAAAGGAAGTTTCAGGAAACTGGTGGGGCTCGATCTCTTTATTGTCGGTAGTCAAAAGATGGGCGATCGTTCCAACACGGTTTCTGAAAATCCCTTTTGCAATGAGTTGCTCTATCATAATTTTAAAGGATGGTTTCTGATATAGTCAATCTGATTAGTTGCTCCCAAAAAATTAAAAATTTGAAAATTGTAAAAGAAAAAAGCAAGCTTGATTGAGATTATTGACAATGATGCGATTACATACCACGAGCGATTGCTAATTAGTTCTCACTCTGATACTCAAGTTAGAGCTACTGTATGTGTAAGTTTACACCAATTTTAATCCTTGACGTCACTCCAAACTACAGCTCATTCTTACTACTTGAAAAAAACATTGAAGTTGAAAATTGTGTGGGTGGGTTGGTAGTGAATCATGTTTAATCATTGACGGACGATAAATCGTATTTTCACGCAATTTTTCAGCAGTCTACAAGTTTTTCAACATCAGAGACCACCGTGAGAAAATTATCCTTATCTCTGTGTAGGTGGTCATCCTTCCTCAACGTCTGAATACAAGATATATCCTTCCAAAAAGTCGGATTCTTTTTTTGTTTTACAAGTTTAGGTTTTACTATTTAATGTACACACGTTTATAGTATTAAAGAGAACTTTCGAGAAATTTTGACGCTGGCTCAGTATTTCTACTATTATTTTCCGTTTCTGGCTTATCCGCGGTAGTGTTGCCATTCATTATCGTGAATAATCAAGTTGATCTACAGTTCCTGTGATTTAGAGTGTGATCTAACTAAGTGTTGATCTACAGTTCCTGTGATTTATGGTGTGATCTAACAAAGTGTTGATACTACAATGTTGATACTGGCGAGAGACACAATATTTTATTGGGAATTTTGAAATTCAAAATGACATAAAGTAACTTACGTTATGTAGAACACATATCTAATAAATACTGTATAATAATGATAACAGTAACATTTGTTTTGCTCGTAAGTTTTTCCCTCACTCGTGTTTAAGATAAAAAGGTTTCAGACGTTCCCTTTAAGATAAAAAGGCTCCATGTTTAAGATAAAAGGGCTAAAAAGTGCAGTTACTGAAACACGCAAGGTTTAAAATAAATTGAAAAAGCTATTATCAAGAAATATACCTCTTAGGAATAATCTGCTTGGCATGAAATTGTTGGTATTATCTGAGAGAAAATTACCTCTCATGACAAAACAAGCGACAAAACCATTAATACGATGCAGAGTTAGTTGTGTTTTCTTCCATTATTTAGAACAATGATGCCATAACAACGAGGGGTATGGTAATTTAGCCAAAGTAACGGCCATTGTCCCAACTTTAAGGGCTTTTAGTTTCATTAAGTTTTTCTCGTAATGTATGATGGTGGTGATTAAGATTTTTTATAGAAAATTTTAGTTTACTGCGAAACATTTAATCAGCGATTAAATTTTAATTACAGAAAATGATCAGGGTAGCCTAACGGAAACTGCAGTATTTCTCTTTTTTGTTTTGTTTTCAATCGCTGTTTCTCTATTTTGAGTTGGCAGTACCAAGCCGATGTTTTCATTGTTAGAACAACGGTTCTTAAACTGTGTAACAACGGATACCAGGGTTCCGAGATTTCCTCACAGGGGTTCCGTAAAAGCTCGAAGGAGTCTCGACCTTTACCTTTAAAATAAATGTCGAATACTATTGAAAAACGTAGAGTGGAACATAGAAATTCAACTTCCAGATATTAAATGCGATATAACAAATCTTCTGTGTGAAATTCAGCACCAACCTTCTCATTAATAAATTAATTCGATGTTTATTATTGTTATTAATTTGTTTTAAAATCTAAATATAACAAGTTTAATCAATATAGTATGAAATGTATGGATTTATTTATTTCTTCCTTTTGTTCAAATTTGAAGAAATTCGTTTATGTGAGAAACTATAAATAAGTAATAATATTACCCTTCTCAGGGCTAACGCAATTGCCAAATAAGTGTTAATACCCAAAGTCACCTGAGCGAGTTTTTTGGTGATTTTGCGTGGGACGGTGTTGCCAGGGGCGTCAGATAATCTAGCTACGCTGCGATGGAAACATGTCCAGCTTGTTGCCATTTGATTTATTTTATTCTAATAATTATCTCTTCTACTCTCGTCTGCTTTCTTATTGCAATATCTATTTTTTGATGTTTGCTAGTTATTCCAAGGATGAATTGCTCAGTATTTTTTCAAAGTTTTCCCCAAATAATGCATGACTTTCTTTGTTAAAAATCGGTTTTGATTCATGAACTGATAAAACATGCTGATTGAAAACCTTTTCCAGGAAGCACAAGAGGAATTTTCCTTTCAGAATATAGCTACTGCTTCCAAATGCATTGAAGTCAAGCTGAATGCATCTGAGGATTGCTCCCTAATATTACTTTTTTCTTTGACAACAGTTGGTCTAGGTAAATATGCGAATCTGTATGGGTCTGTTGAGAACAAGATTTTAATCTTTTTTTTTTTAGATTCCTTTTGTATCCAACATTTCCAATTCTATCTCAGAGCTTCTTTACCATATCTAGAACTTCCAAGGGATTTGTTATGGGAAATAACAAGAAAATACAATGCCACCAGGAAAATACAGATGACTAAAACATCCGGCGTTTATTCCTGTTTCAGTTTACTAAATGACAGCTCGTTTGTGAGGCAGAAAAAAGAAGTTTTGCAGATTTGGTATTTTCCTGTTTTACATTCCTTCGCCAATCCTACTCTTTCTCTCTCTTTGAAATCTTCGTGTTGTAAAAATTTAGTTATTAAATATTGTTTTTATTTAATATATATTTTTATTCATATTATCGTCTGTTAATCGTTTGTCATTTTATGACCGGAATGAAGATAACATCGTACGGCGTCAATATTTGTAGTTTCCTCAGAGGTCCGAATCATTGCCATTTAGGGAAGAAAATCATGGGCTACCCAACGTAGGAAAATGGCGCACACCCACCTGCATCATGGGGTATCAAACCTGGAATTCCTGAATATTAGAGAATCCAATTCTTACTACTCTGCCCCATTGCTTTAACTGCATTAGAGTGAAAACAAAAACAAATTATGAATATATTTCTAGATATTTATATAATAATGTATGTTCCTTATAGATTACTGCTAAAGAATTAAATGTTACATAATATGATATTTGATAAAATGTAGACATTTTAATAAATTAAAATATGCAAAATATAAATTAATTCAAGACGGAGAAATTTTGCGCTAGTACGCTTTTGTAACTTGACGGCGATTAATTTTATGCACTTTTGATTATAGCCTGAGGAATGGAGAAAATGGCTTAACACGGATGTGGAGACGTAGCTTAACTCGAATGGGAAAAGGCAGACCAACCCAACTTAAACTGAGACAACAAAACTGAGAAAAAGTAGCTTAATATTAATGGGATTAAGACGTATTAAAAATTTCAAGAAACAATTAAGAGAAAATGCATTTCGTGTTAGATGTAGGTAGAGATGTAAAAAAACGGGAATTTTGGACACATTGGAAACTTTGATGGGAAGAAACTAAGATAGCTAGAATAAAGGAGGTAGTTCCGTCCGCCCCTTTTTCCTATTGGTCAATTTGATACAATTGACCAATAGGAAATTCCCGGGTGTTTTCATCTCTAGATGAAGGAAAATACATCGAAAATGTCAAATATCTTAAAACATACGAATGCAGAGAAAAGGGTTTTGCAGTATACCATGAGATCAAATAAATTCGGTTGGAAGGAGAATCAAAATGAATTTAAATCATATTCAAACAACACAGCCGATGCATCTTACTCTAGAAACGTCCAGAATCGGATATTTTTAGAAGACAGTCGTAAGACAAACCATGTTTTTTTTTTCATTAAACACAGCATTGAATCACAGGATGGTTGTCTCAAAGAAGATCTGGTTTATTTTAAAGCAATATTCGTGAATTCTTGAGAAACTTTTTTGCTGAAAGGTACATAAACTTGGAGAATTTTCTTTTTCGAAATCGTTATTGTACTTTTTTATTTTGAAATCCTTATTATAATATTTTATTTTGAGATCGTTATAGATCCTCCCACAGAAAAATGATAGTGTGGAGAATAAATCAATATCTGTCTATCTGGAAAAGTTATATACAATGCATGAGGGGGAACATCATCAAGAAAGTATAGAAAGACCCCTCCTTAAGTGTTCGAGAATTGGCTACCGATGTCAGTTCACCATCGGGGACTATTGTAAGCACACAAACTATTCGCGATTTTCATCACTATGCACATATTTGAGTTGGAAAACACAAGGAGAAACCTCATGTCAGTGAAAGAAATAGGCAGGAAGGGAGAGTTTGTCAAAGGTTATGTTAACAAGTCAGCAGAGTGTTGGGAAAGGTGATATTTTCCGATGAAGGTAAGTTTAATATTTTCGGTTCACATGTAAAGAAACGTGCGTGATGAAAGATAAATACTTTTCTTGAAACCAGGATTGGTAAGTTTCTTCCCAAGTGGAAAAAACCGGCTAGAAGAAATGTTTCTTCCACTAGTGGAAGAAATGTTTCTTCCACTAGTGGAAGAAATGGAAGGAACTCTTTTTCTTTAAGAATTTACCATATAAGTTGCAACTTTGTAAGCTACAATAAATGCATTTTTCTTATAGATAGCCTTAAGTAAATTTAATTAGACGGATAAAAACTTAATTATATATGCTAAATTAATAATTATATCAGTGTTTTACCCAAGAACAGATCACGCAAAATACACGAAATCCATTAAAAGTTATTAATTTAACCAGCATAATGTTTTATTATTTAAACCAGGACGTCAATGATTTTAATCATGTGATTTAAATCGGTGATTAAAATCATGATTTTAATCATGCAAATTTAATAAAATCATAATTAAAATCAAAATGTATCTTTTTTTAAATTCAATGCTTTAAATTGAATTATATAAATCAACGGTTTAAATCTGATTTAAGTTGATTTTTCAATGCTTATGAAAAAATAATTTGCAATAAAATTTACTTTCCTTTTATTATTTCGTAAAAAAAAAGTACAAGCAAAAACAACTTTTCTGATGATTTTACTACAGTTTACATACAGTTTATGGTCAACTATTTCTAAAAGTCAAAGTAGTGTGTGTTTATTAGGTATTTCCTTAATCTAACGTAACAGAACATATTATTCAAATCACCAAATATTTTCAGAACCATCATTTTGCTTGGGACAGATACAACGAATTAAGCGGCACAGGATTAAATCTACCTAGAAAAGTGCATTGAAATCCCATGTGTGATTATTTAGAGAGTTACATTAAAAACTGGAAAATTTTAATGCAGATAGTTTAAGAAAATTAAGTTATATATAATAGATACAAATATACACTCGAAAGTTATGAACGTGTGCATAAAGAAGAATGTTGAAACTTTCTCCTTCAGTTGAAACAGGGTTTTCAGAGTGGTGAAGAGTCAGAGTGGTCAGAATCTGGGGCTCGTGAGCCAAATTTGTCTCTTTGGCTATTGAAGTGCGGCTCTATCACGAATGACGCGTTTAAAGTATTTTTTTATTTATTGAAAAGCTAGCATTTGCTGTTCTTTCTCTATTCGGCTCTACATATTCATGCAAATAATCTTTTTCCAGCATGAACCTTATCATAAATAAATGGAAAAATCGTATTGTCGATGAGAATCTGGAATCATACCTGAAATTAAAAACAACAACATACAAATCTGGCTTAGCCAAACTTTCCAAGGAAATGCAAGGAGATTCTTCCAATTAAACAAGACAATGTTTTAATTTTAATAATAAAAAATTATTTTTATCTATAAATAAGATTATGTTAAAGTATGATATCTAGTTTTAATCAGTGTAGTTACTTTTAACCAACTTCCAAAAACAGTTGTTTTTTTTTGGCACCCAAAAGGAATCTAATTCGTTGTGTTCTGTTGATATTTGGCTCGTTTGACTAATGGGTTTGATGACCACTGCTTTAGATAAAATTAACAAATAGTTATAGTATATCTAAAGTAAAAGTTTGGAAGGATTTTGAGGACCTTGCTTGTGACACATCTTCGTACGTTAAGATGGTTAAAATTTACACTATGAGCAAGCTTCGTCTCCAGCTCACTATTTGGTACATTTATTATCACCAAATTTTAAAATAGAACGCTTGTTAAGGGGTGAGAAGGAAAAAGTAATAGGATTTGTAAAACCTAAATACAAGAATACCTCATTATTAGTCACCGTTCTTACATTTATTGTCCATGTACTTCTCAGTGGTACTTCATTTGAGTAAGAGACAGTGAAATCAATTTTCACTCTTCAGTGGCGAAAATCACTGGCCTTCATAAAAGAATGTGCTGGCTAACAGGAATTCGATGCTATTCGAGCTAAGGGAACCTCTGTGGAGTTGAAAGAATATTTTAAATATTTGGACTTGTGCGCAGCAAATCACGAAATCAATTTGGTGTTGAGGAGGCAGTAAAGCTGGCATTTTATTTAAATTAATAAATGTTTAAATAAATATTTAAACAGTTAAGAAAATTAAAATTAACGTTATTATTATTAAAATTAAACATTATTATTATTATTAAAATTAAATATTATTATAATTAATGTTTTAATAATATCATAATTGAAATCTCTAATACATATTGCAGTCTCGATAAACAAGAAATAAAGGCATTGAATTTTCGTTTTTATATTATTAAATACGTTATTTAGATATTCACTTAAAGCTTGAGAAGAGTAAATTGAATGTTAAAATCTTACATAAATGAAGCTGAAAGAAAAATTTGATTTATTTCTGAGGTATACAATTTTAACAAAAAATTCACTTTAAATAAAAAAATCAGATTTTTTATTTTTTAAAAAAATAATGATATTTTTTTACATCCTGATTTAAACTTCTTTAACTTTTAGTAAATAAGATGGATCACTCACAGCGAAAGTACTTTCACTTAATTTTAGCAACACACACAACACTTAAACGCTCAACGAAGAACGACTGAAAATCGGTATGGAAAAAACTAGGAAATTAGTAGAATCAATGAGCTGGTAATTGTAAATAATTGAAGTAAAAGGCGTGCATGCAAAGTAGCAGCATTTTTAATTTTAAAAATATTTTGTCTTTGGCTTAGCTGTTAGATGTGTGAATACTTTTGAAACAAAAAAAGCAAGCTTTTATTTTTTTATAAATTTATTTTCTACGAATATTAAAAAATGAACGCATATATGTATGTTTATTGTATAAGTAATCTAATGATTAAAATATTTCGTCACATTCATTTTCTTTTCCTATTTCTGCAACACACTGTAGATGAGAAAATACTGTTTTGCACACTGTATCTTCTTAAAATAACCTCAATTTGAACCTAGAAATCCAAACCTAGATCTCCTACGTGCTGTCTTCGTAAAAGAATGCAAATTCAATGCTGAAATCGAATACGGAACAGAATTGAACGAGAGGGCTCGTGAGTACTTTACCGCGCATTCATTATACATGCATCAAATGGGATATTTTACGCATATCATAAAGTAAATAGAAAACGTGCACGGAATATCATCTTCCCTTTAGAAAAGATGGAGGACATAAAGGTGTGTCTCTGGCCGCTTCTTCTCTATTATGAGAAGCAGTGAAAAGAAGTTTGGGATGCATTTATATTTCAGGACCAGAGGGAAGAGCGGGCAATTTCAAGGGACAACATTTCCGCATTTTTACGGAATACTGGCCATAATATCGCCTAGAAGATAAACAACTACAAACAAAACAAAACACATAAAGTATCAGAACGGAAGATTTGAAGCTATAAAAGTAATATCCCCGGATTTCAATTTCTGAATGCATTTCTCCAGCTAGCTTGCCTTGTAGCTAGTTACTGCAAAGCTTACTAGTTTTCCCTCACTAGTTTTTCCAGTATATTATTAACTTAAGACACTTTTTAAATTACAATTGTTTTAGGCGCAAACATATATACAGGGTGGCCATGATTTAACTTGAGGTGTCTAGAGCTCGATAGGGAAAAATTTTTTTGTGCCAAACTGAACTGAATTTGGTGTCCATGCTCCTGCCACTATACCATTTTTATTCAAGGAAAAAAAACTCCAGAATTTCCGGGGGGCGGGGGGGTGGAATTAGAATTACCACTTTTTTGGTAGCAGGAATTTTCCAGCAAAGCATGACCATGTTGAGTTAACATAGCACATCGATTTCATCAGTCAAACGCGAATCACATTTTCAGCCTTTCACATATTCGCTAGTTGATTACCTACCTGCTTTTGAGCCAAAATATGGAGAGTTGCGCAATGTCAGCGACAATTTCTCTTGTAGTGGCAAAATTTTGTATAATTTTTTTCATTTTAGGTATTGTTAAGTTTTAAGAACCAAAATCCTATGATCCCAGGAGTATGTATAACAAATTTGGTTCAGATCGGCCCAATAGATTTTTCGCTATCGGGCTCCAAACACTTCACGTTAAATTATGGCCATCCTTTATAGCATATAGGTTAGGCATATATGCCATCTGTATGCATATGTGCCATTTATCTTTATGCATATATGCCATCTGTCTTTATGCATATATTCCATCTGACTTTATACGCGATTGGCATATATTCATGTAGGTTATGCATATATATATATATATATATACCAATCACGTATAAAGACAGATGTGAGAATATGTTGTGTTCAAAGTGTAACTGGTATTAAGCTAAAAAACAAAAACATATACGCTTGTTAACGAAACAATAGAGAGTTTCATCAAGAGATTCCATAGCAAACAGTTATTTTGAAAATAACGTTAGGTTTAAAAAGCGTAAATATAAGGTTATAAGCACAAGGTTTAAAAGGAGCCAACTGCTCCCTTTGTCAAGTGAAGGCAGAATGAAGAGTTCGTGAAAGTCCTAAGCTTATATACCCGCATGTTGGGAATCCCCATCTGACGTCATCTGTTGCCAGATATCTCCGGCGGGGGAAACCCCCGCCGGAGAACACTACGCTTGTTTGATGAAAAAGGCTATTTTGATATCGTTGGATTGCGATGCGTGTTATTAATTAAACTAAGACTAATTAGTCTACACACGGCTACAAAGGCAAATAATATTTTCAGTTCTAACTTCCTAAGAGTTTGTAAGAATGCATGTGCGTCAAATAATCAAGGAATCTTGGTCAACAAAGCAATGACATCATATCTAATCATTTAAAAAAAAAAGAATTTTTTTTTGATTCCACCCACCCTGGGGGGGTTGGGGTCTAATAAATGTTGATGTTCACTTTCCTTTTAACCCCATAATACGTATATGTTTTCTTATTTTTATTAAATACTTTTTTCTTAATGTTCATGTGTTAAGTGTATGCTGTACAGGAAAATACTAAAAAAATCACTTTATTTTTTGGTATATTTGTTAAACCTATTGATGTTTTGTTTGTACATAAATTTCCATGCAGTTTGGTATAAAAACACGTCGTATTGATCACACTTCATTTTCAAAAGTATTTTTATAAATATATTTTAAATTAAATCTACTTTTATGGAAAATTCTTAATTTGTAATACACTTAAAGTAAATGAAAAGGAACAGTAAAATTATTAGTATGTAAGTATACCTTGTTATGTATATATATATATATATATACATTATAAAAGTACATTATTAAAATTGTGAAATGGTTTTCACGTACTTTTATGTATTCCTTTACGTTCAAGTGTCATTTTTATGTTTAAATGAAAAATTTCAGTGAAGAGGGGAAGCAACCGGAAAATATTTTGAAATTTAAATAATGGCAAATGATTTTCCCTGGAAACACTTCCTGTCTTTTTAGCCGTATCCAGCAATTTTCTTCGTTGCGTTTTACGGGAAATAATGCGTTATACAAACAAGTTTTTCAAAATTTTAGAGAATATTTTAAAAAGTTTTGTATACCGCCAAAACTTCCCAGAAAACTTTTATTTAAGGTTTTCGCGTCATGAGATTGTTTACCGTCTCTTCGGAGAAAATTTTAGAAAGATAATTTTTTCTAGAAACTGAAAGTAAGAATTTGGATTTTACCTGAAAGGTATATCAAAGAACAAGACGCGATAGTAGCGCTTCGATGGATTTTTAAAATATGAAAAGATGGAACTACGTTTATAGTTGCTTCGTATTAACAACCGATAAAAATTTGAAAAGGTGCGAGAATTATTTCGTTCAGTGTACAAATTTTAATTAGAGATTTTTCATAGTGAAATTTGTCGATAACGTTAGTGAAGGGGCTGGGAAAAGATAACGTTATGTACAAGTTTGGAGACGATACATTCAATATCTGTTGATACAGGGGAAATGTCGTCGTAGATAGATTTTACTTCATAATTCAAGAGTGCAGTGAAAAGTAGAGCTATGCTTATTATTCTGATGTAACACTATGCAGTACAAATGAAGAGAAGAAGTACAACGTTTTAGTCTTAGTAAAATTTTAATGACTATTTTTATCGACGTACGTCTCGGACAGGCGTTGACAATGATTCGTCAGTATTGCAAGTCGTCTATAAACGGAACAGCACTGAAGTGTTGCCGTGTTTACATACCTGTGTTGCCGATTCGTGTGATGCCACCTCGATCAGCAGGTGACGAAAGGAAAGTTGGAATTAAAGAGGTATTTAAAAGACAGAAAATAAAAGCTTCCATGTCTGGCTGAAACTCGGAGTCGTCTTGTGATCATTAACAACAACTTCAGAGTGATGGTTTATGAGAAAAACTTCCAAAAAATTCAGTTAGGCTGGCAACCTCGGTTGACGGATGATCGAAGCTTCTTGGAAATTTAATTTGTATTTTTTTCCTAAGAGTAAACTGTGATGGAGGATTTATTAAAGTCAGCCTTTGAAACGTACCATTGGTGCACTTTAATTCTATGAGGCTGTGAACTTCAATGTCTGCATTGATAATTACTAATACAGTGAAATCTGTCTATAACGGTATTTTTTCAGATCCCGACAGACATAGTTTATATCATGTTCAGCTTTGTTTATAAGGATATTAATTATTATTATTATTATTATTTTAATTATAAGTTATTTATATATTATTATTTTTATTATATGTTATTTATATATTATTATTTTATTATATGTTATTTATATATTATTATTATATATATTATTAAATTATATTATTATTTTTTTGATACTTTGAGTATTGTTATAGACAGACTGAAGCAGTGCTTCTCAAAGTGCGCCCGACCATGATCTATGAAGTGGTCCACCGTGGTCTATGAAATTGGCGGTCGTGGTATGAAGTTGTCCGCCTTGGTCTATGAAATGGTCAACGTGGTCTATAAAATGCTCTTTAGAATCTACAAGACATTAAAAAAAAATAAAACTTCGATGTGGGCGATAAAATTTCTAAAAGTGGTAGTCGCGTGGATATCCGAAAAATTGGCCCTCCGGTGGTGAAGTGGTAACGCGTTCGCCTAGTGGGCGGTTATCCCGGGTTCGATTCTCAACTGTGCCAAGAAAAGAACGCTTACTGACTGTCTACCGTAGTTCTTAAGATGCTCGAATCGCTCGAAAAATTGTAGGTCCAAGTGCAGCATGACCCTCGCTGACCTTGCACCTTAAAACTCAAAGACACAATAAACAAACTCTAAATAATTTAAAAAATCTATATTAGAATATAGAAAACAGATACAAGTTGGTTTTGATAATGATATATAGAGCTCTATTAGTTAACTCCCAATTGATAGTGGTTAATGGGACCCAGGGCCTTTCAGAAAAATGCGAAGCTCGGGACAACTAACATTTTAGGGGCCCTTCAAAATTGACACACACACATATACGTCTAACACATTGAGTTATCGAGTTGAGGCCCTAATATTGTGAGGCCCGGGGCAGCAGCCCCTTCTGCCCCCCCCAAATAGGCCCTGGTGGGACCTATATGATATTATTAACCAGAGTTGACATCTTTTGTTTCAGATACTATAGTTTTTTCCCAAGGAAAGGTCCTCAGAAAATCCTTCCCCATCTCTTCACCTGCTTATACATAATAAATAAACGGATGTGTAATATGGTCCATGACCGACAGGATTTTGTGAAACACTGGCCTTTGGACATTAAAACCGAATTCATACAAACGTAGCTTATTGTGAGCTGAAGCGAAGTTTTTTTTTTTTTACAATGGTTTCGTTAACTTGGAGCATAGTTTGATGAAGACGGACGTTTTCCTCATCGAAACAATTGTTGCAACTCAACTTACCTTAAAATGTGTTTGTCTGAATTTTGAATTTAGTGTACTATTGGACAGTGAATCGCCCAGCTGTTCAATGACCCGGCTAGATTATTCAAGGTCAAATACAGTCCATTCACCAAAAGAAGTCGGACGGCATTAGAAAATAACAGGAACTGATCTCACAAACGGCTTAACGGATTACAGCAGAGAGGAGGACGTCAACTCCTCCCTCCTGAACTGGTTTTTGGCGCAGACAAACGTTCACTAAAAAACAGTTCTGAAATGACACCCTCCCCTCTGCTGGAATCGGCTAGGCCGTTTGTGACGTCAGCTCCCCTTATTTTCTAACGGTACCATCGGACAATTCCCCGTGAACGAACTATAGGTTGATAACTCATTCCAAGCTCATTCTCATCAAAGAAACGAAGGTTAATTTTTTAAGAGCAGTTTAGTCGTAGAGTCATGAAGAGATTCCTTGGTCTTATCAGTAAATTTGGCCATTTCTTGATCTAAATCGAGGTTACTATTTACATGTGGTGGAGGAGTACAGAATTTTAAAATGTGAATAAAGCACATTTTTCACACAATCTAAAAAAACGAAGAAAAAGGATGAAACTAAAACAATTTGAAAGTATTGTAAAATTCATGCTGACTTTATATATATGAAAAACATACATGCTAAGTAAGTGAATGTAGATGAGACAGAACATCCTAATTTTCACCACTTACACGACGGTTTCTCCCGTATACATTTGGGAATAGAACGTTGTGGCTGGCCTTAACCATCGGCAGTTAATGGAACGCACGCATAATCAACTCCAAATTTCAAACTGACAGTTGAGGATGGCGGTTTGGATTGGCATAGTCACACGTCAAGTATTATCAGCCCCGCAATAGGGCATGGTATATTGTAATTTAAATTCAACTTCAATTATTTGCAGCATACGTTCAAAGGTATTTAGAAAACATTTATTTTAAATTCCTATTTGTGGGGCATAAATGACCGTTGATGAAAAGCCGTTATTAACATTAATGTATTCTATTGTTTTGAGATTTATTTTTATATACAATTGTATAGACCGAATAAATTTTTGCCTCTTTAAAGCAGTTTATAATTATAAAGGTTAAACTGGTTTGCTTAGAGCAACATCTTTCAACCTGAAGAATACAAAGTTATATTAAATGGTATGAAATACAGATTCTAGTGTGTATGTTTTCAATTGAAACGATTTTTGCTTTTATTTTATCATGTGATGATTAATGTAAATAATGGTATTAACAATGGATAAATAACGGAGTAAATATTCAAATAAATTCAGATGTTTTACATACAAAATATATATCCTCCCTTAAATGAGTTAAAATATTTCATGTGTAAAGCGTGTATAAATGAAATAGCGTCATGTAAATAAATTGAAAGGTAGTCTTTAAAATGTTATTCCTAAACCTCTGGAAAATCTTAACTATAATGATTATATTTCGTAGAAATATTTTTAACCCAACATATTTAGAGAGATAGGAATGAACGTTTCTTAGAAATTAAACTGGTACGCTTAGAGAGTTTCAAATAAGCACAAATGATTAAAAGATATATATTTTTTGTTAAAATTGGTAGTTACTGTTGTGGTGTATCTAAGTCATACGTAATGTACTAAGTTATCCTTAATTAGTGTATTTAATTATACTTAGTTACACTTAATATACTGAGTTATTCTATAAGCATTGGCAATATTAAATATAATATACTGATTCTTACGCCGTAGAGTATTCGCTTAAATTCAGGTACAGTTCCTTTCAATTCCTTACCCTTCATCATCGATACTTGCTTTTTAAAATTTGGACCGAAAGGGAAATTTATTAGTTTTCTAATTTTCACATTGGAAGAATGAATGGGAAAAGCATCGAACGAATCTGGTAGTAAAATATACATCCAAAAAATGGCAGAGATTTAGAAAATTACCGCCCTAAGGAATTGGCTTTGTTTTCGTCCCTTTCATCCTTTAGAAAGAGAGAAAAGAAACACTTATGAAAGAAAACCACGCGCACTGCACCCTTAACATTTTATATATAAAGATGCGATTTTTACATAATTATTCGGAGAGACATATTCAAACAACTCAATTAACAACTCACCAAACAACTTAATAAACAATTCAAGTTCGATCCTTTTAAGTACAACTTACCATCCCAACATCTGGTGGACTGTAAACAAGAAACGGAGCAGAGTCCTGAATCGAAACCAAACCGGGAAAGATAATAGATATTCAAACTAATAAACTAATAATTGTATATAATAATAATAATAAATAATTTTTAATCACTCAATTGCCACCCTTACAATCTGAAGGTAGAATGGTTAGGTGCGTTATGCATTAAGCGCTCGAAGCCTAATATATTTAACAAGAGTTTGCGCTATCTTATTTACGAACAAGGCTCCATATAACACATTTTTTAGTTCTATACGACCGCCCCTAGACGCATGGCTTGTGCACCTACTCAGAAATACGTCCCTGCACTCAAGTTTGCATAAATACGTAAAGTAGTGGTTCTCAACCTGGGGGTCGTGGCCCTCAAAGGGGGGGGGAACTGGCTACTTTACTTTAGGCGCAGTTATTTTTATAAGGAATTTCATACTGTTTCCAACGCTTTTATATTTCAACATGGCTACATTGCAATATTCTACTAACGGTTGTTAACTTCATATCTATAATATACATTAATTTATTTAATTAATATAATATACATGTATATATTGTATAAAATTAATATAATGTAATTTTATATTCGATGCGGTTTCTTTACTCTTTTAAAAATGCTTTTATTATGAAATTATGACGGCGGTGGACAGAGGGGGTCGCAGACATTTTGGTTACTATAAAAGAAGGTTGCATATTACTTAGCTACTATAAAATTAGGTTGCGGCTTGAAGAAGGTTTTGAATCACCGACGTAGAGTGTTTCCAAAAATGACCGTCAAACTTGGACTTTGAGATCGCGCCTGAAACTACGTTTATACACCTGTCATTTTCAGAACAAAATGTGTCAATATCGTCAATGTTTCGTTAATTCTGAAGTTCTTTAAACGCAAAAAATAGACCAAACACCAGAGGAAAAACCTAAAAGCATGGCTAACTGTGGCTATTTTCCGCTAGTTTTAATGCTTTTTATGTTTGTGCTGGAAAATAAATCAGAAAACTAAACAAAAAATGCGAGTGTCCTGAATGTTTTTGTTTTATTAACTCATATTTAATTTTTAATTATTAATTATTTACCTGTTCGGAGAATATTTTCATGATCTGTTAATATTAATCTTTCACCAAACTTTTGTGATGTGAACTTACGACGTTACGGACGTTGTTCATATACATGCTCCCGAAACAGAATGTTCTGGAATAAGGAGCTATATGTGTAGATGTATGATGTGTCTATTTACCAAGGCACGTGAAATGTACTTTGATTTCCATTACATCAGTTTAAGCTTTCCTTATGTGTTTATCCATTAGGTGCAAACGTTATTTTCACTGTTTTAAATGTAATAATATTCTGTAATAAATCGTGTATGGCAAGTTGACATAGACTTTCCACTAACATAGTTTATATAAGCTTTCCAATAAAATTGACATAGATTAGAATAGTGACAGTTCTCTCTGCGTCATTTTTCAGATCTGGTTTAAATTTTCTTTTCATTACAATGCAGTCAAAAAGACTGGATTTAATGGAAATGTTTGTAGTTTGTGCCTAATATCCGCTTTTAATAAAGGAACACTGCGCTAAAATTCATATCAGATGGGTTTTTTATTGGTATAGCAATAAGGGATAACCATCTTTTCAATTTACAAATTGCTGCTTCAGAGAAATAATGATCTCGTTTCATTCGCCTGGCACCAAATAGAAAACTTCGTTGAAAAATAAGTTCTTTCGTTGGTTTTCATTCTTTTTTTCTGAATGAGCTTTTTTTTCGGATCAACTTGCTTTGCTTTCCTAATCTTGTGAGTCGAATCAGAGATTTGCTAATGATAGGGGCCTACCGCCTTACAAGGAATCCGAACCACGAATGTTAGTTCAAACGGAAGGAGAATATCATTTATTTAAAGTCGATTCTATCGATGTAGCAAATCGAGTTCCGCGCGTGTACTATGCATTAAACAGTGGGGTTTAATTAATAATATATAGTTATTCGTAAACACACACATTTGGAATAATATGTTTATGATTTTGAGACATATACCGGATAGCAAGGGCAGAACTTTTTTTTTTCTAAGACACAATGGCGTAAAAAAGGAATTAACGCCCCCCCGGACAACAAAGTACATTATTCTCATTAGCTTCAAATCACTCTGGGATTACAGGACGCGTTTCAGCAGCCCCCTTTCCGAATAGATCTTTGTATAATACCATACCACGTCTTCAAATCACTTTACCATTTCTTAGGAGCTTGATCCCGGCCTCCCTCCATAATTTTTGAATTTCTGCATCTCTGTTAAGACTCGCATACACATGTCGAGAAATAACTACTTAAAATTTACATATTTTAAGTTTTATGGTATTTTCTTAATATATAGGAAATTGTAATTTTATGTGTATCATCACCGTGTCTTTACAGAGCAAGTCTCCTAGATTCACAAGCTTTTTAATTAAAAAAAATAACACTTTCGGACATGCCTGCCTTGTGCAATTTCAGTGACACTTTGTCCTGTATCGAGTCGTTCAACCTTTCGTTTACAAACATATGCATTTAAGTAGTGTCTTAGAGACATTCTGCAACCAATGTTCGTTTTGAATCAAAACGAGTAAAAATTTACATCACAATTTTCCAAAAGCTACAACCTGATTTTTGCTGATTTCGGTTTTGCATTCATGACAGCTCGTGAGGTAGTGCCATTTGCATACAGATAAAAGGACTTGCACATCTTATTCATTCCTCTTTTTTCTACGACTGCCTTTCTATTGGGGGGCACTACTTAGCCACAAACAGTTGTTGTTTAGCAATTGCCAAGCAATGAAGTATTACATAAAGCAGTAAAATTCTTAATAAATTATATCTGACAAATTGATTCATTGACAGGCATAATTTCGTAATAATATTTTTCATTTACGTATGATTGCAGATATTGTGCGAATACAGGTTTTCGTATATTTTAAAAGCATAATTTTATTTTACAAAACAACTTATATTTTTTAAAACGATTTTTTTCTATATGACTTGCAAAAGTTTGCCTCTCAATCCTTGAAAGCTGATTGATGACATCATTTGTATGGAATAACTTCTCTCGAAAGAAACGTGTCTACTTAAAATCGAAATAAACTAAAAAAATAAATTGTTTTTAGTCTGAAAAATACATGAAAATAATCTCACTATTGTAAAAGACTGGTTTTTTTTGTTTCTAAAAGCCATATGCTATCATCCTTTCTTATCTCAAACCGGTATATATTTTTTTCTTTTTTTTTCTAAACCCGAATTGCTTTTCCTTGAAATTTATTCCATAATGTCAGGACTCCATCGACTACTTATTTGCATACATTAAAATACATTGAACTACCTACGCAAAATTAAGAAAAAAAATTCTTCTTTTGGTCTTTCGGTTTAGTATTCCGCATGCTATGCGAGTGTTATGCTCAAAGGCGAGAAACGCTTAGTAAGTTGTCAGTTCACATAAATTGCCAATTTCCAAAAACGTTGGAATCAGCATTGCTCCAGGGAGTTTTCAAGTCTTCAAACGATTGCTTCGCTTCTAGTTAACGCATAAGTCTTCATTTTTGAAAGCAGTACCTATAGCATTACGACCACAAAAGTTATCGATTTCTTGGAAAAGTACTACAAAATTAACTATGGAGATAGTCATAACATATCGAAAATGCACATGTGCATTGTTTTACGATCTTTCAATCATTATAAATTGTTTATAGAAAGTTTTCAATTCTTTAATACAGTAAGCAAATAATATAATTGAAAGAAATCTACGGGGTCGATGGTTAATAACTATATTCATACATCATCATAAAAAGCAATAATAATTATTTACCCACTGCTGGATGCCTGTCTCTTCAAGTGCTTGCCATGCAAATCTACCTGAGAAATTCTATATTGCCCCAAGCTTTGTTTTTTTATTTAATCCATCCATCCTCTCCGATGACGTTTCTAAAATCTTTGACGGTCTTTTGTGGTCTAGATGAAGATTTATTTGTCAATCGTTGGTCGGTTTTCTTGCGATGTGTCCAGATAATCATCTTTTTCACTTTAAACATAAAGTCTTTTAGCCGTAAACAGGACCCGATCATGCCTTTGCGGGGCCCCATGCCAGGCACATATTTGGAACCCTTGCCCTTATGAATATTTGGAAATGCCCTCAGTAGTGAGCTGAGCCCATTTGGGGGTTACATTGCAGAATTGGTCCCATCGTAAGTTGGATAGGTAAATCTAGTGTTACCTCTTGTAAGGGATTCCTCCAAATAAGGGATGATTACTCTGATCCGTAGTATATGTACCTCCGAAGAAGAGACACCTCTATTTAAGGGACAAAATATCTTGTTTCATAGGTGTCCCCTATTGGGAGGTAACACTATAATAACAAATTCGCAATGCTACTGAGCTTCATTTTTCTACTTATTTTTTAGGGAAAGATTTGGTAAAAGTAAAAAAATTACATATAAAAATGCAATAACATTTTGGCATTTTTTGGGGCCCCTAAAATTGCGGGGCCCAAATCCAGGACTTTGGATGCCTTTGCAGTGATCAGACTCTGGCTGTAAATATATATGCATTTATTTTTTCATCAATAATGGGGTTCGTTTAAAAACCAAAATTTATATTATTTGTTATCTAAATTATGAAACAATTTGTACATAAAATACTAAACATAATATTTATTTCTTATTAAAGGCAAGCACTGCTTGAAATATGATTAGTAAATAATAATTTAATAGATAAAATGATTTGAATAAAACGTACTAATTTTTAATTATTGAATAAAAACATTTTTTTATAATATAAGTTACGACTCAAAAAATGGAAGCAGTAATAAAATAAGTAAATATATATGGAGTAAAAATAACACAGAATAATGATTTATGTTAAATAATATCAATAAATATTAAATGCAATAGTAATAATTAAAAGGGATGAATGCTAAATTATCACAAAGAATTTACATTGTGTTTAAATAAAAAGGGTAATTTTAAAAAGGAAAAAGCAAAAGAAAGATATATATATATATCTATATATATAACTCATAACGATAAAAGCAGAAAAACTGAAAAATTAGCACAAAATATAGCCGAAAGCAACGGAATCAAGTCCATGACAGTGAGAAAGCACCAGAAGCAGGAAAGCGTAGTTAAGATTAATGGTAAAGAAGCTGAACGAAATGGCTGAAGGCATGAGAAAAACGTAATGGTAAATCACACCTAGAGTAGAACTAAATCCCATGTAATGTTAAAAACATAAGCTGGAAACTAAACAGAAAAATGATTTGGGAGATTTTTTCCAGAAGAAAATATAAAGTGCGGAAAAAAATCTCGCAGAATTTTATATTAGGAACACAGGAAAAAGTGCACATATTTTTCAAAAGAATAATAATAGCGCCAATAGAATGCGTTTTCTTCAAAACAGACGACAAAATAGTTTACAACCCATCATATCGTTTGTTTTAGAAATTTGTGGAGCTTTTTTTTTTATAAAAAACGTAATGTATACTATTCTTAAAAATAGTCATTTTTACACTGTCTCAAGGTTTAAAAACACTTCTGAACCCAATTCTGTCTTCACTTAACAAAGGGAGCACTAGGCTTCCGAAATGTTGTGTTTTTAAACTTTACGCCAGTGTCCAAACAACTATTGTTATTGAATCGCCTGGTGAAAGTTCGTGCTGTTTTGTTAGACTATTCTTAAAATGTAGAAACGAAATAATGATTTAAAAGATGATGTTTTAGACGTAAAAACCTAAGAAGATTGTCAAGAAATTTAAACATAATATTAATTTCTTTAGAAATTAAATATATCGCGCTACAAACTGCACCACGAATCCAGAAAGGGTTGCTTGAGTGATTATTCAAAACACTCTAAATTAGCCAGTTTAATTTTAGTTTGCTTATAAAACCCTAATCAGCTGGTTAGTTCAATATTTATGGCGCAAGGACATTAAATGTTTCTGCGCCAAATAAGGTGTGGTTGCCATACGATTTTTACAAAGACGAAATAGACTTTATACAAAGGTAAAAAAGTATATTAAATACACTAAAAATGAATGGTGTAAAAAAATCAATAGATGGTGTAACAATCGATATCAGAAACACAATCACTAACGTACAGTTGAATTTCTAAATCACATCTTTATTTTAGTGAAGTGATTGCATTGCTTCAGATCCAATATAAATACACACATTTCCATTCTTGATGATTCTTTCACTCCACTTCTCTTTCATTTCGCGAAAATTAATCTAATTTAAATTTATAAATTTGGAAAAGTATGAAATAAAAACATTAGACAAAATAACTAATATAATTAAGTAGTTTGGTATTTAGTTGCAAATAAACACGAAGGAACACTTCTGAAGAAATAACGAACACCTTTCCATTATTGCACGATTTACGAGTGGAGCTGCATCCCAATTTCTGAAAGTTATTTTACATGGGAGTAATAGCTTCGGGGTAAAATCTCGTAAACAGAATGGGGCCGCAAATTACATAGCAGCGGAGAAAATGAAAAAAGAAGGCGTGATGGTCGTAACATGTACTTACCTTGGAAATGGGAAAAGGTTTTATGCACAGAGAACATTTACTACTGCAATAGTTTGTGCATTTGATTCCAAGAGGAAGGGATTTCCATCGTCAGGTAACAGGAAAGATGTGGCTTACCAAAGATAAGGAATTAATTTTTAATGTTCGTCAGGGGCCATATACATATGTACTTTTTGTGTGTGTGAGGGGTGAAAAGCTGTCGTACTTTCAAGAAGTAATTGGTGCTGGGTACAAATATTCCATTTTAATAAATAATGCATCTCATTATCTTATCTTAGTGTTTTTGAAATTTCGCTCCAAAATTACAACCGAGGTATCAATAATCGTAACATATCGAAAATTTATATCGATTGATATATTTACGAAGACTTTCACAGCGTCTATTAATATGCACCATAGAGCTTTGCGGTATATTAGGCCGCATTTGTTTATTAAAAACACTTAACGTTTCACTCCGTGCTATGCTAAGCATTCTCAGAAGTAATTGCCGGCCAAGTTTCCCTCTGCAAAATGCAAGACTTTCGCTTGGTTGCTTGGCAGAAAATGAGTGAGTAAAAAATATGAGACGTATTTGTAGTACTATTTCCTTGGCTATCCCCTGATTGGCTGATTCATTGGTTGTTGGATGAAGGTTGTCTCTCATTGACCCAGAGGGTGGCGAGTTTAGATTGGCTGAATGAGGCTCGAATTTTTAGGCAGGAATTCCAAATTGATGGAACATTAACAGAGTCTTCTCTATTGAGATTTTTAATGCTTCACTTATTTTTGCCGAGCAATCAATTGAAAGTCTTGCATTTTGCAGAGGGAAACTTGGTCGGTATTACTTCTGAGGATGTTCCGCATAGCACTGAGTGAAACGTTAAGTGTTTTTAATAAACAGACGTTGCGGAATAACCCGCAAAGCTCTATGATGTATATTATATCGATTGGTTTTCGATAGCTGTGTATGATTCGTTTGTAGATAGTTTCTCACTCTGTAATGTAGTACGTCAGAAAATTATATAGTTTGAATAGATTCTGTCAACATAGTCGAAAAATAACTACATACGCATGTACGTATCTACACACATGCACAGCTCTCATACACATGCACAGAAAGAGAGCCTTATGTTGTGTGTATTTTGATTGTTTTTCTGGTGACATTTTTTTAATTTATATTTTTAAATTAACTTTAAGGGAAATAAATATATATATGAGTTATAAATTGGCCAGGAATTTTTAAAAAAAAAATCTTTTTTTTTGAGAAAATAAAACAATTGTACGATTTGCCATAAGAACAAAATCATTTTAAAAATAATTAAACCAACGAAATAAAATTGATTATTTAATGAAATGGCGACATAGATAATAAACGCATTATGTTAAGAAGGTAGGCGCAGAAAATGAGCGTTTTCCAATGGTAAAATATATAAAAGAAATATTGGAAATCGCCCTTGCCACTCATAAAAGGCATTACATTCGCTTCGGCAATGCCCTTAAGCCTCGCTCCCGTTCAGAGCATGCGCGAATCTTCCTGTTGTCCAATCATGTGCCTCGACACCTGGGACCCTCCGGTTCGGTTTCTTCTACGCTTAGGGCTGCCGCTCTGAATATGAAGCCAAGTTGGCGCCAAACTTACCCCAAAGAAGGTCACCTGAAATGAAATTTAAGTATAAGGAGGAAGTTCCACCAAGACGCCCTTCCCCAAACTGCTATAGATTAACCCGTCTGCTGACGGTATCACACGTCAACTGAGCGCGAAAGCACAGTACTGTTTAAATGCAGTTACATGAAATATTATGCAAACATAATTTGAAGTCATTTGCTATCGATCAACATACAGCAAAAAACGGGAATATTGTGCAAATTACTTTCCCACTTCCGTTTTCCTTCTTTCAGTCAGTCCTTTTTCAAGGACTTTCTTAACTCTATATATACATTTTAATATTTCTTTGTTTTTTAGACCTTTTGGTTAATATTTGGTTTTAATATAGATTTTTTTAATGAAAAATTCGATAAAAATACCTCGAATCAATGATCTGTTCCGGAGTATCCACTTTTTTTGTGACAGGGTAGGTATTGATGAATATAGAAGTAATTTTTTATATGTAATCTGGTTTGTCCCGAGTAATATTTGTAGGGGAAAAGTGTATATTCAAAGGCCAAAATTTCTTTCCTAGACTGAGAAGAAGCGATGTGTATGTGTGCATCAGAGCTGGATTAATAACTGAGCAAAATATGCACCTGATAAGAGAACCAAGTGAAGAGGGCAGGCACTACAAAAAATGTTCCCATTGCCGAGTTTAGCAGGGACCATATGGAAGAAAACTGCAAATGGCGCGACTGAATCAAGTTTCACAAAATGTGGCGAACATAGATGAAAAAATTACTTATATTTTTTTTTTTTTTATTTTTAAACGGGATTCTAGAAAAATCAGAATGCGGACAATAGCCTTTGAATCAAGATAGATCTTGCAATGGAAGTTAGGTATTAGTATACTGAAAGCTTATACACTATCAGATGAGATGAACAGCAGCGCCCCTAGTGGCGAATTGAGGAAGTTAAAAATTTTATTTCGAAAAATAATAAAGATAAGTAAATATTTTCAATTAGAAAGTTGTAGAGCATCCTTCAGTTAGTAAGCAAAACATACGGCTTACATGCACTATGTACACGTACTGCCACAAAGTAAGGTGTTCCAGAAGTTTCAATGCATCACTTTCAGTTAATTTTTTCTGGTGTTTTAAAAGTTCAGTTGAAGTTCTTATAGGAGAGAGAGATCATGGTTTCTTTCCTATGAGAATTTCAGCTTAACACCTAAAGTGCTAGAAAGCATCGTGTGAAAGTGATGCCTTGAAATTTCCGGATCACCTCACTTTGTGGCAGTATGTTTATATATTGAATGTGAGCTGTATATCTTTTCCTACTAACTGAAGAATGCCCTACAATTTCCTAATAGAAAATATTTCCTCATCTTCATTATTTTTCGAAACAACTTTTTTAACTTCCTCAATTCGCCACCAGGGGCGCTGCTGTCTATCATGTCTGATAGTGTATAGTCATTTTACTATACCAATACCTAACTTTCTTTGCAATATCTGTCTTGGTTCAAAAGTTATTGGCCGCATTCACACTTTCCTAGAAACCCATATAACTTTATATATGAGGACACCAACATTTTTAAATGCTCAGAGCCACTAAAGGTCATTACCCAACACGCGTTCTCCTAGTGCGCCGCTAATCCGGGTTCGACTCCCAGCAGTGCAAAAAGAACGCTTACTCAGAGATCTCATAAAGATCGCACTGCTCACTGTAGTCCGGGGTTTGGTTCCCTAGGCCTTAAGAGGTTCGGATTCCTCGGAAAACAGTAGGTCCCGGCGCAGCATGACCACTGTAGTCTTTGAGCCGTAAAACCAAAACGCAAACGAAAATCATTACCCAACACTGGTGTGCATACATGTCTAATCTTTTTCTCCATCTTATTTCTAAAATAATGATTTTCCCCGTCGCAACAGGAATCTTCTCGATGTAGACATTTCCAAAGGACAGTACTTACTTCACGTTTATTCTCCTTCACGGAAACTTTTCAATTGCTTACAAAAGGTTTTCCCTTTAACAATTGCACTTGGAAAAATAGCTTTATCGATATCTATTTCAATAATACCCCGGCTTCTTCTTCTTCTTTACAGTTTACGGTACGTAGATTATACAATGCGTGTCTAAATTGAAAAAAAAAGCAAAATTGAAAATAAAAGCAATAACTTCGTGTTCACTTAGAAATGAAAAACGCTTGAGAAATAAGTTTGGAGAGAATGCAGCAATTCTGTTCAGTTAAAATAATATTTATTAATACATTAAATATTTAGAATTGTTAATTAAGACTTCGGGAACGATAAATGATTAAATACAAGGTTCGAAGTATTTAGTACGCCTTTCTGGCGGAGTCTCCGAGAACGGGGTTTGCACAATTCGTTGGTAAATGGACAACTGGTTTGCTTTTAGAATTCGGATAACAATTATACACTTACTGTTGCCAAATATAAAAAGTGAAACTATAGTTATGCAATATATTTGTTGCCAGATACGGAAATTAAAATTATGTACATTTAGAAAACATGTAAATGGAAACAATTTGGCATTTTGACAATTTTAGAAATTGTACGTTTAAGTTCTTTTTGCGTTTCTAAGTGGCAACAGTTAAGAAAGCCTGCGAAGTGAACTAGCATTTCTATTGTGGGAGACCACATGCTTGCTAACTGCACATTTAGTTCGAAGGTTATTTCTCTAGACTATAAGAGGTTCATTTCCTACGGGAAAACATACGTCTGCCATCATGCAGTAGCATAGTAGTAACGCAATCGTGTATCGTACCGTTTACCCTGGTTCTACTGTCTGTGGTATCGCGAAACGTGCCTTTTTTTCCTGTTGTAGTCTCAGGTTCGAATCGCTGGGCCACAAAGGTTCTGCCTTTACGGAGGACTGTAGATTCCGGGGAAGCATGACCTTTGATATCCTTACGCTCTAAAAACACAAACAAGTTCGAGTTGAGAAATTTCATTCCCGAGAGCTCCAGTGGCCAAAGTTTGTTAACCTAATCCGCGACCGAAAATGTCCCGGATTTGGGATTAATCCGGGATGTAGAACACATGATAGGATTCCCAAACCCCTGTGCATTTAATTTGTAATTGATATCATGGAGTTTCTTTTTCTTTCTTTTTCTTTCATTCGTTCCTCTTTCTTATTTCAATCCTCAGGGGGCAAGGAGGACGTTGGGTAAAGATTTCCATTTACCGCAGCTTTCTGCAAGTCTCTTGACCTCTGCCCATGTTTTGCTTCCTTCTTTAATTTCGTTTCCTGTAGTGCTTCTGCAGTTAGTCCTTGGTTTACCCCTCTTTCCCTTTCCTTGAGGGTTCCAATATACATATTGTTTGCGAACATTGTCCTGTTTGTTTCTGAGTGTATGCCCTAACTCAGGGTTTCTTAAACCTTTCTTGGTCACGGAGCCCTTTTAAATCCAAAACTATATGACGGAGCCCCAAATTCTATCACGTAAACCTTAAAAATTTAGCAATTCATTATGTATAAAGGGGGCATTAAACTATTACGTAAGCATCTTAGGAGGGGTGTGGGTTAAAACTTTACATATTTTTTATTTTTGGGGCAACGAGGGAGGGCTGAATTATGCTTACGTAAACAGAGTTCGGTTGTATTGTTTTCGATGTCTTACATCGTAAGACATCGAAAATGATATAAGGCGCATAGTGGGGCTTGTTACAAAGTGATAACTGCCCTAACAGAGCTGAAATAATTAATTCTTAATCAAAACTTACACCAATTTATAAATTGCTTTAAAAAGTTGAATTCAGAGCAGCATATAAAAAATCAGAGAATGAAAACTTTCCGTAAGCATGGGGTGGATCAGGTATTTGCATTTTTTTTTGCTTATATGGAGAAGGGTATAAAACAGCCCAAAATATATGCTTAAATTTAAATAATACTGGAGCGACCTTTAAACGGTGGTAGGAGGAAATACGCTAACAAAATTCCTACCCTCTTTGCGAAGGAGTAGTTGGTGAGACAAAGATCACACATTTTTAAAATTTTTAACCTTATTTAATTTTAAGAAATGTTTATGAAATTATGATTATCCATATTGCATATAAATAAAACACCCCGTTTTAGAACTAAAAAAATAAATTAATAAATTTAGTTAAGAAAACAGGATTTTTCCCAGTTCTTGATTATTCCGATGCCAATGTTCTTCGTGGAACCCCAAAATATTACCCAAGGAGCCCCAGGGCTCCGGGGAGCACAGTTCAAAAACCACTGCCCTAGTTAATTACATTTGCTTTGCCTTATGAGTTCTGACTCAGGTTTTTGTCCACAAAATCCCAAGTTTCTATATTAGTAATGATTTTTTGTAATTCGTTTATTAGTAATTTTACATTGGTACTAATATTTTGCTATAAACTTTTTAGTAATTCCATATTCGTAATAATTTTTTGGTATAAATTTGTTAGTAATTCTATTTTTTGGCCAGCATATGTTCAGTGTTGTTCACAGGCGGCGTTTATAGAATTTAGATTTTTTTATTGTTACTATCATTATAGTATAATTATTATTATTATCTTGGTTACTTTTTATGTTTAGTATGCATAGAGTAGCACTGATTTTAAACTTTCAAAAATTTCAGAAGTAATCTATGAGTATTCGTAAGTAAATTAGATCTATAAAAAGAAGGCTATTTGCTGATCCAGTAAAACGTAACAATGGGATTTAAAAGTCTGGAAAGGTATTTCTCTAAATATCAAGAACTCTTGTGGGGGTGGGCGTTGCAATTCAAAAATTAGGGGCATCAAATAGCTTAAGAAATGAGCTTGCTCTCTCTTGTGTGATTAGGCAATAAAGAGAACAATGTTCTTTGATAACCAACGGGAGTCTAAGCCCCCCCCCGAGTCGTCCCTTTTTTTGGCCACGGGGTGGGGGGTACAAATCGGCCTAAATTTTTTGGACTACAGGGTTTACAGGATGCCTCAAATAATGAGTCAAAATCACACCTTAAATGGCTATCTGCTGCGGAAGCGAAATTACGGATTTCAAAATTTTAGCTTGGCAGATTCAACATGTATAACCATGGCCTCTGCAATCACAGAATCGATTCCATGTAAGCTGTGTACGTCTATCCTAGTTTAGATAGCACGTTGAGGTTGTAAGATGTTGTTACTGCTCTCAGGGTAAACACAATTGGCAATTAATGGTCAACATACAAGGCCACCGGGGTGAGTTTTTGGTGATTTTCGTGGAAGATTTATTAAACAATAATTCTGACACCCACGTTTGAGTTCAGCTAGAGCTTTTTTGGTATAGGAGGAGGAGAAAAAGAGACATCGTCCCCGACCTGGGTTCGAACTAGGGTCTCTCCGATGAGCCCGGAGCGCATTAACCACTAGATCATCGGGGACAGAAACGCAGCTCCTTAAATATGGATAAAACTTTAAATAAGGAGAAAAGGAGACTCGTTCCCGTCCTTAATGGCCTAACGGTAAAAGTGTTCCGGGCCCAAAGGAGAGACCCTAGTTCGAATCTAGGGCGGGGGACGATGTCTCTTTTTCTCCTATACAAAAAAAGCGCTAGTTAAATTCGAACATAGGTGTAGAAATTATTAGGTTTATAAGTTTATAGTAAGTTGAGTTGCTGCTCCATCTCGGATGGCCCGTCGTGTGATCTTGGAATAAAAGGAGTTCGCTGGATTCAGCTTAGCTTTGCTTGGTAAAGGCAACAGTAGTTCTCGAAACAATGCGGAATATTTTCGTATATGTTGGACCAGTGACAAAATTTTAGTAGTCATCGTTAACCTTGGTCTGCCGTTGTATTACTTTGTAAGGAATTCGAATAATCCGTACTTGAGATGACGTTTGTCTTGATGATGCCAGATCCACACTTGCGAAAAAACGCGAGTACGATCATTAATGAATGATGCGAGACTGGTTTTCTCATGCAGGTTCCCGCTAACGAGAAGGTATTCTATCTCTTACCTATGCTGAAACTGGCACGTATTTACGAGTAATATGGAACTCCAACTTATACCTTATACTTATACAACTTATATACTTATACTATACAACAAACTATATACTTATACTATACCACTTACAACTTATATACTATACTATACTATACAAATTATATATATTGTACTATACAACTCTATATAATTTATACTATAAATTATACAACATATACCATGTCTCATACTGCTTATACGTACACTTATATCATACAACCTTCATATACTACATAATAATTTATACTATACTAGAGCAATTTATACAATTTTGCATCATGTACTGTATAATTTATACCACCTGTATACTATACTTATACTTATAGCTTATACTTTAGTCGCAATATATTTCTGTTACTGCGTATATAACACAGTTTAAATATTTATTACAATTACCTCACATTTGAGGCAGTTAACTAATTTGTATATGATCGTTGATTAGGCTGTTATTAAATAAGAAAAATAATTTAATGTATTATTATAAGTTAATTAAATAATAAAAAATAAATAATTGGTTTCTTAGGTCTTAAGAAGTTCGGATTCCCCTGAAAACTGTAGGTCCCAGCCCAACATGATATTTGCTGTCCTTGCGCCAGTGGTGCAACCATGACAATGCAACCAATGTAGTCGCATTGGGGCTCTTGCCCTTGGGGAGGGGGCTTTGGAAGTCGAGGCTCCTTAGATAGCATAATTGTGGGATCCTGGTATGGGGTCGAGGGCCCCTCTATCAGCGATTGCACTGGGTCCCAAATTCTATAGCTATGCCACTGCCTTGCGCCGTAAAAAATCCACATTTAACTATAAACACAGCCGAAAATAACTGCTCCTCATTGTAGTTCACAAACACTCGAAAAGATCTCCGAAACCATCAACGATTTTGTTATTTATAAATCGCTTTTGAATGATTTATTCAACGGACATTCGATAAATGTTTTGCAGCAAACTCCAAGCGTTCAAGGCAAACAAATCGCATTGGAGTTAATGGGATATAAGCAAAACTGTAATTATTTTCAATAAAAAAATTGCTGTTCCACCGTGATGTTGATGCGCTAAAATCGGGCATATGCCTCTATTCATATACGTCACGTGACATGAACGTCACGTGACAATCGATATTGTCGCGTGCGTAGTTAGAATGCAATCTCAAATACTTATGTGTGTTGTCTAAACATGCAATTTTCAGAATTTTGCATTTTTGTCTCACCTGCTACATCATACAATGTCAGTAAAAAAACGCATTGCTTTTTTCGTACATTATATGTATGTGTATATTGTATATTATATGTATGTATAGTAGATATATGTCGTACATTATATGTATGTATAGTAGAACCTCTATATAATGAAATGGACGGTTCCATAAAAAAAAATTCGTTATATAGAAAATTCGCTATGTGGAAACGATGTATTCATGAACCAGGGCAGTGCAATATGATACCACAATTAAAATCCCATTTTTCAGTTAACGACTGTTTCTCATAAATAACATTCAACCATTTAAAAATAGATGTTTTTAAGTGTGAAATATACATGCATATAAAAAGAGTTGAACGATTATTACCTTAAAATGAAAACGTATTTAATGCTTCTTCCATACACATTCATGCTTTTGTAGAAAAATTTCTAACATCCTGCTGCACAACAAATGGCGGTGTTGATTCATCATAAAAGTGTTAGCACCCCTGTGGGAAATTTGCAAGGTCTGGATTTCTGGTAATCAAACAAGCAAAAAAGGGCGACAAGTACTACTATTCAAACAATACAGTGTATTCAAGGACAATTAGGGCCTGTTCATAGCCTAGCAGTTTCGCACTGTATGGGGCAACCAGATACAGGTGTGTGTGCTTAGGAAAACTCTTTATTAGGAAGTTTAAAGTCCCTTAGACATGCCTTATTCTGTTTGTTTGCCATTTATCTTAAAACCGTATTGTATTCCCACAATATTAGGGAAGGTGATATCGCTGACGTGACCATTGTATTTTCTGTTTTGGTCATTAAAAATTTCGTTATATAGAAATTTATTTCGTTACAGAGAAACATTTTCATGCGTAACGACCATGGGGATTTACCAAAACTTCGCTATATAGAGAATTTCGCTATACGGAAGTACGTTATATGGAGGTTCTACTGTATTTGCATTATTAACATATAATGCAGAGGTCTCACATTGCATGCTATGCGCATAATGCGTATGCCTGCATTGAAACCTAATATTACTGATACACCAGACTTGATACACCCTGGCGAACCATTACTCGTTCGCCTCAAAATGAAATCCGAGGAACTTAGTAGGAAGAAAAGATTTCCTACTTTGCAACTGCAAAATTGTAGTCGCCAACCAGGTTCTATTGCATTTCGAAATAACTAAAATTGGACAATAATAATTTGGGAATAACTTAGAAATAATTAAAACATCCCTGACTTTCCCAGTGAAGATTGATCATCCGTCGTATGCATATGTTTTGGATATGGCCAAAAAAGGTGAAACTTAATTTGAATTTGGCTGACTTGGCTGTAATTCACCGTGTTCACACTCGCAATTCTGCATTTTTCAAACCTTTGATTATGCGTTTTGTGAATAGAAGGAAATGTGATGGTTTCTCAGAGTATTTAAAAATACTGTACCCATTTCTAGTACCTTTGAATTTGAAGATACTCGTAAACTTCAGTTTAATTATCGCTTATGCCACGAAAGAAAATATTTAATGAGGTTCTTCAACTGAAGATAGAGGTTGGTAACTTTCATGAACAAATTATAGTTTATTTTAAATAAAATAATAGTTTATAAAATTATAGTTTATAAAAGATGCGCTTGTCTTTAAAATTTCCTTTTGATATTACTAATTGCAATAGCCTTGATAGAGGCAATTGGTCGTTTTTACGGCTAACTATTGTGATGTTCCTTGTTGTTGTTGTACTTTATGCAAGAAGTAATCTGGAAATGTTGACCGAGTAAGCAGCACTATGTTACTAAATGAAGGAAGGAAGGAAGGAAGGAAGGATGGATGGATGAGGAGATCCAAGAGATAAGGAAAGACAGAAGAGGAAGAATCTCCATTTGGGGATCAGAGCTCTTAACGAGATGTGGTGGAAGAACCCAAGTTGAGTTCTGGTCCGTAAGGTAAAAGTAAGGTATCGTAAGGCTACTGGTAATTGGCCAATTTTCTCCCTTCGCATAAATAGCGGAAGTACCGCTAATAAGATAGAATTATTGTGATAATTATTGGCCGTTTCTCTATTTAAGAATAATTGTTTGTCCATTGCGGAAACTCGGTAATCCAATAACTTCTGTTTGCGTTTGTGACTCCCATTCATTTTATCAAAATTGAACTCAATTGTATGAGCGTGCAGCTGTTATTTTTGTCAAAAATAATTTTACTGACTTTAACTTAAATCTTCAATTTTCATATATGAACACAGACCGTGAAATGAAAGCTAATGGAAATAGACATTGCGTAATCGCAGCGATGTGTTGTTCCTTCAAGGGAAACACACCTAGTTACATACTGTGAACGGTTGGCTTCATTAGTAAAATATTGTTTCGGTTCGTGGAAAGTCTTAAATTATATCTCTAAACAATATATAATGATAGTAATAGATCTATATGCAAAAGACTGCCTTACTGGGCACCGCCTATATATTAAGAAGGTACATGGACAGTTCTCAGGTTTCTGGGTGAGACTTGAACTGAACCAAGAACTCCAGATCAAGAGGACAGTGATTATCTCCTTGATGCTGTGTAATACAATAATGTATACCAGACATAATAATAAATAATAAAAATGACCATGACAAGATATTGTGGGACTCCCGTATCCAAACTGATAAACACCTTACACATAATACACCTGATTTAACAATAGTGGAGAAAAGCATATTTGGGTGGTAGATGTGGCTCCTGATGACTCAAAAATTCAGGAGAAAGAATTTGACAAAATTTCCAAATATAAAGATCTTCAAATCGAAATCGAAGGGCTATGGAACAAAAAAGCAACTGTCGTCCCCAATAGCAATAGGAGCGTTGGGAACAATCCCACCAGACCTCGAAAAACATCTTAATACAATAGAAATTGACAAAATGGTAGTGCACCAACTCCAAAAGGCCGCTTTGCTTGAAATTACCCTCATCCTAGGAAAATACCTTTGATATCCCAGGCCCTTGGGAAGGGCCAGATATTAAAGAATCTACTCAGTCGTCAAATTCAAGATGGATTATGCAAATGCAAAATAATAATTATGAATAACATATCTCTAAATAATCTTTCGAAACTGACATCCCATATTTTTACTTATCTGGGTTGCTCCCTAGTGGTTCAATCATCAACTAGATTTAATTATGAATCTGCAACAAATCTTAACCAAGAGTAATCACTAATAATGTTTCATTTCAATCTGGAATTTTATCATTTCATATGACAGATCATTTACCAAAATTTCCCATAAATGACTTAGCTCTTAAAAGGCCAATGCTCCCTAAGTAAAGGTATACATTCTTAATTAGGAAACGTAATTATGATCATTTAGAAGATTTTCTCCTGGCAATTGCAAGTACCGCTTGGATTCCAATTATTAGCAATTCTGGTTTAAATTCTGAACTTAACTACCCTGTCTCACATTTACTTACATTCTGCGTTGTTTTTTACACAGTAAGGAATATTTAAATGAAAAATGTACTAAATTATAAATTATTCGTAAAATACCAAGACAAATTAATGAAAAAATAAATAAATTTGATGTTATTTTCATTAAAATTGAAAACCGATTTGATTTCCTAACTTTCAAAACAATGACAAATCCAGTTAATTCGGTTATTCGTAAGGCCAAGTGTGATTTCATTAAAAAATTGAATTCTCTGAACTAAATAGGATGTGGAAATGTATCAACATCCTTATTGTTGGCCAATTCAACCGAAATATTTCCTCAATAAGTTTCATTGATGCTACTTTGATTAACGATGAGGATATTGCTGAAGTTTTCAATAACTACTTTTTATCAATTCTTCCGTACATATTCCACGCATCCTCCTCATTCTGATAATGAGTTTCGCCACACCATTTCACCACATCAGATTCAAGAATTAAAAATACATCTTTTTAATTCTTTAACATCTTCTAATACTCTAATCTAATTCTAATACTTCTAATCTCTTTTATCTTTGAAGATTAATAAAGCTGTTTGCCCAGATGGATCAGTTTTCATACTTTTAAGACATGTTGTACATTAAATTTTAAGGATCTTAATTTTTTTGTTTAACATAGCATCCCCGGAGAATACTTTTCTACCTTTTTATTTAAAACTGTCAGGATTTCTGCCGGTTTCAAAGATAGTAACAATGTGTCTCAAACTATCTCTCAATTTCTATACTGCCTACCTTTGGCTTAGTGTTCTAAAGCTAAAAAATTGTTGATTTCTTTGGGTCATTATCAATAAATTTTCTTTAACTAATTCGGCTTTGGGAGAAATAAATTCAAGAAAACAGATCTCAACATTGTCATCCAGCAATATTGTTATTCATACGCAATAGATACTGGAAAATATTGTATCTGCCGCCAGTCTGACCTTTCTAAAGCAATTGATCTCACTGACCACAATATTTTACTGACCAAATTGATTTCACTTGATATTCGCGGCCATATTTAAAACTTTGATCCTATCTTAGTTCGTATAAACAGTTTATTCAAATTGGAAGTGGAGTCACTTCAACTAGCAAAATCGTAACGGGGTTATACAGGGAAGTATATTGGGTCCCTTATTATTTAATATATTTATTATATATATATATTAGAATATATAAGAAAGAAAGAAGAATATATAAGAATAAGAGATATACAGTATGAAAATTCAACTGTGAGCTAGTAAGGAAAGCCATTGAAAATAACAAGAGCCTTAGGGTTGTTAAAGGAAGTTTATCTGTTGGGAAGAAACACATCATTGCATTAAAAGGAGAGGATGGCACCGTAACAAGAAATAGGGAAGAAATACTTAGAAGAGTTGAAGAATTCTACAAAAAACTATATGAAAGTAACAGTGGATTAAACGAAGACTCTGAGATAGTCGAAGGAACAGCTCCTAAAATCTTAAAAGAAGAAGTTTCATTTGCAATAAAAAATATGAAGAAAGGAAGAGCCCCTGGTGATGATGGTATTACATTAGATATCCTAAAAGAAGCTGGAGAATATGTAGAAGACATACTTGCAAAATTCTT
>QLNU02015003.1:34538343-34568486 GCA_006491805.2 Dysdera silvatica | reverse complement strand
GTGCTAAAAAAGTAAAACAAGCAGGATATACATATTCACTAAAAAAAAGTAATAAACAGATAGATGGATATATATCCGCTAAACAGCAAAAAACAAGTAGCTGAATATATTCACGTTAAAAAATCGAGTTCTGGAGAAACAAATTTGAAAATAGTTACGTATAAGATTTATAAAACAGTAACATTTTTCCTATATAAAAAAAATAAAAAAGTGAAATAAATAAATAAAGAAAGAAAGAAAAAACCCTGCGTAATCCGTAGTAGAAAGCTAAAAGAAAATTATAAACTTTATTACGTTGGATGGAATTATTTATGGATTCAATAAATGCTATTACAATTCATCGTAATTTGAATTAAAAAAAGTCTTACGGCAGGGCACACTTCCTTTTCTAAAATTTATACTTTTGGCTCCATTGTCGGAGATGGGACAAGAAGGGACTTCAGTTTACGTTGAGAATGGCTGCATTTGTAGTACCCGCTTCGAGGTTCCAACTGGGCTTGATAGCCAAATATACGAGTGCAGCCCATTTCCTTCATGGCGGGATCTTCATTCTGGGCCTTTGCTCGGAAAGCAAGGCCCCGGGGGTACAATAAATGCGTTGGGATTAAATTTGTGAATGTGCCTTACGTGTCACACTCCTCTTCCTTTACGTAGGATGTCGGGGTGCCTAAAGTGGGGGTGGAATAAGTCGATTATGAGACTCAATTCCTCTGCAACATCGTTCTCCCCCTTCTTCACACTATCTTTACCGTCTGGTTTTATTCTTCTCGGACGTTTCCTTTTTTATCACTCGAAGTAAAACAAACGATTCTGCTCTGAGAACAAAGCTTGACGAAGTGGTTTCTGTGAGGCCGCTTTACGTCGTGTAATTCTTTTTTTTTTGTGTTGCCAGTTCCCTTCAAGCCGGTTCTTTTTCTGGAGCGTATCGGTTAACCAAATTAGTCATTTTCAGCGAATAAAATCTTACCTAACTTTGAAAATTAGTTCACATAATTATATCAAACAATGCCGTATGTGATTTCGTTAATCAATACGCAAATTTTTAACGATATTAATTCTTATTTTAAAAAATAACACACACACACACACACACACACACACACACATATATATATATATATATAGCAAAATTGTAGTATGATTGTGACATGTAGTACTTTCTAATGTAATATACATGAATACACTACACTTAAGCATATATTAACTTGGACAAAGTTAAAGTTGTAAAGTAATATCACACAAGGTAGTAAAACCAAGTAAATTAAAATAGTAGAAACATCTCAGAATAAAAATTGACATGTAGTAGTAAAAGGTGAAGAGGAGTAAAAGATTAAACAATACCAAGAATTTTGTTCTTCATCAGGGACCGCACAAAATCCCTGTTATTGGTTTGCTTTTTCTGACTACAACAATTAAGATTAGTGATTAATACTGAATAAACCAGCATTGACCAAAACTTAGCTAAAAACAGTATAAACCCAGAATATAATTAGTTTAACAATATTTTAGTAATTTAGAAGGGTCTCTTTATTAATACTGAGAACAATCTCAATTGTTGTAAGATATGTATGTTGTATATATATATATAAAGTGAAACCTATCCAAGACGAAAATTCACGGGACCGGAAAAAATTCCGTAGTATGCAGGTTTCCGTCTTATGTAGGTTACATGCAAAACAAATACATACATAGTTAAATTCAGTGGTGAGAGATGACTGGATATGCTAATTGTTTTTATTTGTCTCATCTTGCGAACTTTATAACTACATTTATTTTCTTTTGATAAAAATATTTATTTTATCACTGAATTTTATATTTATTAATTATTGTATTATTTTGAGTTAGTAATTACGATGATTATAGTGCAAATCTCCATGGTAACTGTACATGCCTATTCCATACAAAAAGTATATTATGTAAGCTTAAATTGTAACGATAAGGTAGACTATATAATTGCCCTTATTCCCCAATTTTCAATCAGTCCATTTTATATCAGGATTAAAATGAGAAATGTGCTGACGTATCAAGTATTCAACCTTTAATATTCACTCACAGTATGCAATTCTTTAACACATTAACTGTATTACGCAAAAATATTTTCATGGTAATTTGCTTACAATTTTGATTCACAAAATATGTTTCAATTTCGCATATTGAGTCATTCGTCATGTTCATTATTTTTGAATTGTTTATTTGAAAACGAAGTTTTGTATATACTGTAAGTATACTAAGGCGTGCTGACGGATCCAAGGGAAGCGGAGGGGTGATCACCTCCTCCCTCTTGAGTCAAAATTATATCATGGAAAATGCAAAGTACCGAACACTTGGCTAAAAAGAAAAATCAGAAACAAATACTGCCCCCCACCCCCAATTGAAAGATTTCTGGATCCGCCTTTGTTATGGCATACGTATAATTTGCACTCTAACGCGTTTTCCAGATGTCAAGCAAATATACTGATCCATGAACATTTTATGAACCCCTAGAGTGATTGCTTCTTGATGGGGAAAAGAAAAGAATAAGAGTTTCACTCTTCCCAGTTTTATTCTTTGTTAGGTTCCAGAAAATTCTTCTATTTGGATCTGTAATCTTCAAGAGCAAACTAACTCAAAAACTAAGTATCTTTGAGAAGTATTTTCCAAATCAAATGGGAATAGGGTGCTTCTCTGGATACAGACCTCACAATGGATGACTATTTATACTATACTTTGCTGTGAGTTGATTCATGAATTGATAAAGTCCACATAAGTGACATTTCCTTCTAGCTAACAATGAATAATGTTCTTATATAAGTACGGGTGGTGTGCAAAATGGTGGTCGGGTAAGGGCATTGTAAATTGTCCTTTGTTCATCCTCACCCACTTTGCTATTTGCATTGTATTACAACCCTCTATCCTTTTTTCGCTGAGAAAATTTTTTTCCTACTAACGATTTTCCGCCTTATGCAGGTTTTTCTCTTTGACGGGACTAAATACTGCTTTCCGTTTCCGCGTTAGAGAGTTTCCGTAGCTAATATTAACTACCACTGACTTTTGAAGGGACCGTAAAAAAATTCCGTTTTGAGCAAGTTTCCGCTTTATGTAGGTTCCGCCTAAGACAGTTTTCACTATCTATTATATAACTAGACATTTAGGGAATTAAGCTTAATTTTGATGTAATAACTGATTTTTCATTAAAATCTAGATTGTTATAACTGAAAGTCATTACAAAGATCTTTGTTATTACTTTAATTTTGACAAACCTGTATGCCCATTAATAACATATGAATGCACCCACTGTCCTGTTAATTTTATTAATTAAATTTATTCTCTGCAAAAATTATTTTTGCTTATTTTTTTCAAAGAGTTTTTCTATAATCTAACTTCGAAAGATGGGGGTTGTAAATGATTGATTGATTGTTTGGCTTTTTTATGGCGCAAGAGCATCTGGGCTATACTGCGCCACTAAACTACGTTGTAAATACGCGATCCATTAAAACAGGAGTTGTTTATACACTCTAGAGCGCGGGTGACCAACTTATTTGCTGTTGGGATCGATTTTTTATAAAAAGAAATTTGTCGCAAGTTAAATTATTTAATTTAACATCCGATTCAGCGATCGCGAAATTTAGCATCCAGCCCTTTGGACTAAAGGATGACGACGCAGCGGGGGGGGTTGTAGAGACGAAAAGTAAAACAAAATTAAATCATATTACTAATGAAATAGAACTTACACTGTTGTGATATGTGTATATCACCACAAGATGAAGGCTTTTATAAACACGGATAGTGATATTTAAATTGCCATATTAAAGACACTGAGAGATATAAGCGTCCTAAGGCTTAGGCCACAATAGCCCAATGGGTACAGACAGTTCTCTATAAATATTGAAAACACAAAAAAAGAAACACACACACATTCTAAGTAACTATATTAAAAAGAATAGCTAATGACTCAAGTATTATTAATGAGTATGAACTGGACACTCGTTAATGATTATCAAGTGGATACTCATTAATGATTATCAAGTGGATATTCATTAATGACTATCACTGGATACTTATTAATGAGTATCAACTGGATACTCATTAATTATTATTAACTGGATACTCGTTAATTATTATCAAATGGATAATTAATATCAACTGGATAATTAATATCAACTGGATAATTAATATCAACTGGATAATTAATATCAACTGGATACTCATTAATGAGTATCAACTGAATACTTACTAATGAGCATCAATTGGATACTCATTAATGAATATCAACTGGATATTCATTAATGAGTATTAACTGGATACTCATCAATGAGTATTGACTGGATACTCATTAACGAGCATCAATTGGATTTACTTTTCTAAAAGATTTAGTAAGTAAAAGAAAAAATATACCCACATGTCTATGAACATGCATAAATTTGGGGTAGAGATATCTAAACGTTAAAAAGTGAGCATGCGGAATAATGTTTGGGAAATTGGCAACATCGGACGCTATAACGTGCAATCTTGCCAAATTAAGAAAGCGACCTTGATCCAGTCAGTTGCGACCGACTTGTTGACTATACTTTCTCTAGAACAGCGACGCTCAAACTATTCTACATGGAGCACTTGGTGCTCAGTGAAAATATTCAAAAGAAAAATAAAATAAATGCGACAGGATCTCAAAATTGTGAATTGGTGCGGCTATGAACTGTAAGTAAGTATTGGGTAGAAATTATTGAGTAACTAAATTAGTTATTTATTAATAAATAACTAATTTATTACTAGCGGTTCATTACTTCGTCATACAAAGGCGAGGTGGGTTCCTCGATCCAGAACTTTGGTTCTGCGCTTGGAAATGAGAACTGAAGTCAGAACCTTCCCGACTGACGATTACATTGTTTTGGAAGATAGATTGTGCAATGAGCAGTGTTCGTGAAATTGGCGTATTTAGCAAAAGTTTTTTAAAAGTGTCAAATAATTAAGTTGTTGATTTATAATAATTGTTGGTAATAATTTTTGTTAATAGTTGTTATTAATAATAATTGTTGATTAATTAATTAATTAAGCCTCTCAGTCACTTCAAAGAAAAACAGTGATTAGTTCTGGAATCATAGATAAAGCACAAATGTTTAAAATAAAATAAAATTGTGGACGAAATCAACACAAAATGGAAATCTAGACGGTTTACAAACGGTAAAATGATTTAGATAAAAACTAGACTCCGACATATCTGGAAATACTTAATGATATAGTTAGGTATAGATAATTTCGTATTTATTTGTTAAATCTACGTTTATTTTATGGAAGATCACAAAAAATTAAAGGGAACTTTTGGATTGCGAGTTCGTATTTTGCTGTGTTCGAAAATCCAGTCTATATGACATCGCAGCAGTATGAGTGTTTAATTAATTCGACATCTGTTTCTGTGATAAGATAGCTCTTTGCAACTCAGAAGTCGTTTTCAGATTTGTGGGGTCAGTTAAAAGACGAATTTAAAATTTTGTTAGAGATAAATTTGTCCTCCTGTCTTTTGCAACAACTTATTTATGTGAATCAGAGTTCTTTACATTATGTGACTGCTAAAACGAAATAAAGACGTCGTCTTAACCCAGAGCCAGATATTCGGTTGCAGGTGTCCCAAATTCAGCCAAATATAGTCAATTATGCAATAAAACTGATAATGCTCAACATAGAATCATCACTCTCATCGGGGTCTAAGTTCTCGTTCTATATTTTGTCTTTTTTTTATGGCAAGAAATGTTTTTGGCTATGCAGCTGAAAAAGTAAAATAATTTGAAATATAATATTGTGGATTTGCAATGGCTGGTTTCCCTACGTTCTTAATTATTTTGCCTTACTGTATGATTTTCTGTTATTGTCTTTCTTTTGTGCAAGCTATTTATTTCTGTTCTCGTTGGAGAAAATAATATTTCTAATGAACTAATTCCTGACTTTTAACATACCCAAATACTAAGATATGCTTTCTATCTCTAATATTGCTACCATTTGGTTTAGTATCTATATAGGTGAAAATATTGTCTCCTCCTCTATACCAAAGACGCAGATGTGGGTAAGACATGCTTTGAGGAAACGATATTTAAAGTTTTCATTTTTCATTGGGAATAATCAAATTTAGATAAAAATTTAATCCATTTGGAAATAAAAAAATAATTGGTGTTTTTGCTGTATGATAAAATATCAACTAACAACTTTTAAAAATATAAGGGTAAAAACAGTCGGGGGTAAACATGCGTACTTTTGGAGTAAGGGCAATGATAGTGCTCCGTGAAGAGTTTCACTCCTGAAAAGTGCTCCGCGATGAAGCTTTCTTCTGAAAAGTGCTCCGCAACGAAACCCTCTCCAATAAAGTGCTTCGAAGCCCAAAAAATTTGAGAACTACTGCTCAGGAGCAGCGACTATAACGCATTAATAAACCAAGTTTCCTGAGTATTAGAACAAGAGATTACCACTTATAATAATAGATTACAACTTATAACAATAGATTACAACTTATAACAATAGAGTACCACTTATAACACTAGATTACCACTTATAACAAGAGACTGGTGGTTATAACAAGAGATTGGCGGTTATTACAAGAGATTGGCGATTATATCAAGGGATTGACTGTTTTGTGTAATCAACTAACAGTGTTTTTTGTTTCTAATAGTTTTATTGCTTCCACTTTGAATATGAAATGGAGCAACACATAAACTAAAGGTTCCCATAATGTGTTTTCTTTAAATCGGGGCATTTTTCGGTTTTTTTACTTGAAAAACTTGGGACATTTTGTAAAAAATGGAAAAGGTTAGAAATTAGTAATATAAAAGTAAAAATTTTGTTATACGGTTTAACATATTTAAGTAGAAAAACGGTACCTAATGTATCTCACGGCCAGAGGTACTAACTTTTTGTCTAAGTGGTTTAATGAGTCGATTGATATTAATATGAAACAAACTTCTTTTAGCTATTCATCAATCTGTTTTATAGAAAATAGAGCAAAATTATTGATGATTATTACCTTGCATTTTGTCTGCGAACATTTGAATTTAAAGTTGAAAAAATTTTTACGATGGCTACTGTGCAGTCCATGTACTTAAACAGAGAGACCATGTACTTAAAAAGAGTGTCCATGTACTTAAAGAGAGAGTCCATGTACTTAAAGAGAGGGTCCACGTATTTAAAGAGAGGGTCCACGTATTTAAAGAGAGGGTCCATGTACTTAAAGTGAGAGTCCATGTACTTTAAGAGAGGGTCCATGTATTTAAAGAGAGAATCCATGTACTTAAAGAGAAAGTCCATGTACTTAAAGAGAGGGCCTATGTAGTCAAAGAGAAGATTGCTTCCTGACCTGTCAGGAATAACTATTTTAATTTTTCACTCAGGGGTTTTGCATTTAAGAAATTACACTGCCATTGGAAGTCTTAGTTAGTTATCAATAGAATGTTTACGTTTTCCGTTTTCACATATTTGACTACGTCTGGCCGATCACCATGTGAAATGCAAAACTTAGAGTTGCATAAAGAAGGTTCCGCATTTTTGTCTACATGTTTAATGAAAGAAAAGTTTCTCATCGATTATTATAATTTATACTAAAGTTATGTTTTGGCATTATGCGGATGAAAAAAAGTAAAAATTAAAATATTCAACAAAAGCTAGCAACCCTTTTAATATGTATGCAACCAGAAAATGATAGGGAGATATGTTGCCCAGAGAAGCACATGTACAGAAAAGAAAGTATCGACAAAAGTACTGCCAAAATCATGATAGGAATTCGTTAAGGATATTTTGCGGATTAGCCACTTCGAGTGCGACGTGGTTATACTAACAAATAGAATAAAATCCATTTTACCCGCCGAATTATTTTTTCAGGAAAGACATTCGAAAGAAGCGAGACATTTAAAATAAATACGGGAAGCCGGGACCATTTAATCAGAAAACTGGACGATCTCAAGAAAAAGAGGATCAACTGGGAATCACAAACCATACATGTTTTTAGCTTTTGATTATTGCATTTGTTGAATACAATTTATGATGGAAATGATGAAATCATTCACTTGAGCGTCGGGGCCTGAAGTAGAAGTAGGCTGTTTGAAAACTACATCAGCACTATCGGAAATCAATGCCTATAAATATGCATATCATCCTCACCACTGCATTTGCCGAAAGCTGATAGGCGAGAGCTAACGGACGTTCCGAATCAGCAGTCATTTTAAATCACAAATTGAAAAGAATTGACAATTTCAAAGCACGATAAGGATACTTTATAATTTGAGCTGCTATATATTGCATGTTGTCCATTTGTCTTCTTGCATACCTGTCTATCTTTTTAGCAACAACAATGGATTGTAATTTATATTATTAATTTTCAAGTTAATGATTGTACAATTCCAATTAAAAAATAGAACAATAAAGAAATGATTTAAATGATTTATAATTCTAATTTATTGGGTTTAAAATATATAGGACCAAACATGACAAAGTATCATCTAAATTTGCGTACTTCATAGATCATATAATCATGTAAACATATACCGATTCACTGTAAGTTATAAGAAAACTATTAATTGCGTGAGAAAATTAACAGAATTAGAATAATTTTTAAAAGCGATTTAAAATATTAGAATAATGAAAATAAATGCAGATATGTAGGCAGGCAACTTAAATTTGAGGAAGACATCACAATAATTAACACTTCATTGCATACGCCTCAGATTTCGTGATAACTTATAAAAACGATTTTCCATATTATATTTAAATTAAACAAGAATATAAATCAACGTTTATTGGCGTAGTGATACCAGATTCGATGTTATGGCGTGATTAGATGGTGAAACGTTCGTACAGAAAAGAAATGTTTCTGCGTTCGTAAAAGGTCGTGGGTTCAGGTCCCATCAAATGCAGAAACATTTCTTTTCTTTCGATCGTTTCTTTATCTAATCACGCTATAACATCGTCTCTTGTATTACTGCGCCAATAAACGTTGATTTATATTGTTGTTTAATTTAATCTGCGTAGTGTTCGATTTATATAAATACATATTATATTTGTTCGCATTGCACATTATTTATTAACTAAACCTATCCTATCTGGATTTCAGACAAGAAACAAGTTCATTTTTGTCTCTTGGGTGGGTCTTCGAAGACGTGTCTTCATGGTTTCCCACAAATTTTTAATGGATTTTACATCTGGTGAAATTTCCCATCAAGAAATTTCATTCACCTTTCTTTGAGGCATCTAGGAGTAGTTTTAGAAGTGTGACAAGAAGTTGAATTTTTTGTTAAAGAAAGAAACCGCCATCACATAAATTGGCCGATGTCGATAATATAAAGTGCTCACAATTTTTTTGGTATTCTTCGGAATTGCTTCTCACATACCCAATTTATCTGCCTAGAGATTTCATACCATTCACCTATCTGGACTTTTTCATACCATTCACCTACCTTGACTTTTTCATACCATTCACCTACCTGGACTTTTTCATACCATTTGCCTACCTGGACTCTCCGCAGTCATACAAGCCCACACAGTTACAGAAGTTGCAAAATTTCACAGACCTTTTCATGCATTTTTTTTATCAAATGCTTCTTGATTAAAATGTCAAATATATATTTCGTGATGACCATGGGACAAAGAAAACATACCTTCGTCATTAAAGTGTACATTTTTCCAATCCTCTTGATTCATACAGTCCACAACAGTCTTTGTTCACACAATTGCACTCTATTAGCCTCTTGCTTGAAACTCAAACGGTTTCATCTTAGGTACATTTGATTCAAAACCCAATTTGTAAACGCAAAGCCGTGTCATCATTGTAGATTTAGACATATTCGTATTTAGTTCTTTTCATTTCATGTGATAATGCCTCACACTTCAGCAGAGGGCCTTCTTCATAATTCTTCATTTCTTGATGTATTTATAAGTTTTCAACTGCTATGAAAGTGACTATTTTGAAACCTCCGTCTGTTAAAAAATATTATCTTAATACTTTACATATATGTGCTTGAGAATATTTCAATTTCTTGGCTATAAACTGTTGAGCTTGGCTTTTTTTTTGTGTAGATGCACCATTCATAACGACTTAGATTAAGATGTGTCGTTCATTCATTTAATCTATGTTTGCAAATAATCAAATGAAACTTTTGTGTGTTATGTATTATGTGTGTTATGTATATGTGTTATGTAGATGATTCCTGACACACAAATCAGTCCAGCAGCTACTGAAATGTTCACTGTAATTTTGTGCTCTCATTTACGCTAAACGGAAAATCTTGAAATATTCTAATATTTTAGACCAGCGTTTCCCAACCTTCTTCAAGTCGCGATCCCCTTTTACAGCAGTAAAGCTCGTAATTGTAAAACGTTGATCAAGTTAGTGATTGTAAACAATCGATCAAGTTAATAAATGCACACACTTTATCTATTTAATGCTTATAAACACTTGATCAAGTGAATGATTGTGAACAATCGACCAAATTACTGATTGTAAACACTTGATCAAGTTAATGATTGTGAACAGTTGACCAAATTACTGATTGTAAACACTTGACCAAGTGAATGATTGTGAACAGTTGACCAAATTACTGATTGTAAACACTTAATTAACTGATGATGAAAGTTTATGATCATGTTAACAGTTCTCACGCTAACATTCATTTTAATAACACAAGCATTACTATTGTCCAAATCAGACTTACAAATACCATTTTCATTAACAATACTTTGCTATAATTAAGCAGATTCACGTGTTAATAACATAAAAGATACTAGTATTTGTATATTGAAATTAACTTTCGCGTTGACAACAACACTGATGTAGAATAAATATTCTCATTTTAATGAACTATTAAAACTTCCCTGTTAACATTAATGTTTTAAACGTTCGTGTTGTCTTCACGTTAATGGAAAGACAGTGACTTACAGGAATCAACGCTGTTTATAATTTTTATTATCACGCATGGTTTTAGGGCTCAAATGCTAATAACCTCTCGTTTTCCACATACGTTCAACGCATGTAGAATAGAAGTTTCAGAGCATTTTTATCCTCATTTAAAGTATGTTTTAAGAAATGATTCCTAACTGGGAAGCTGCCAAAAGTAGACAGATGTTAGTGTCAAATTATAACTTTTTTTTAACATCATGTGCAAATATTTTAAGGAACTATTTTTTTATTTCTTTGAAGCGCAAGAAATGACACGTAGATAATAAGTTGTTATTGACATAACTGTCATGTTCGTGTTAGGTGTCATTAGATCGGAAGTAGTTGATGACAAACAAGGTTTCGTGATCCACATTTTAATTTTTAGAACGTAATAAAATGTGACGAAAATATCCGAATACGAAACTAAAAGAAAAAAAAGAGAAGAAAGAAAGAAAGAGTCTCGGAACAATACATTTTTTTTAAATATGCTTTTTTATTATTTTTTGTCTGATTTTTTCTTGTTTCCTTAAGCTGAATGGCGGTGAGCTTAGATTTTTCAAAAAAAACAAACAAACAAAAAACAAAAAAACGTGATTTGAAGGAGCTTGGAATTTCTAATATAGTAGATAATAGATTTTATAATTATATAAAGAGAGCTAATAGATTTTATAATCATGTAAAGATAGCTAATAGAATAATCCCTTCCACTTGGGTATGTAGACACTCATGAGCATTCATTATGAGTAATTATGAACGTAAAATTACCGTTTAAATTTATAGAACTTCAATAGTTATATATTAAATTTTTTGTTAAATTTTATATGTTATTGACTGTTAATACGCGAATTCGTATATCAAGTATATAATTATTCGTATATGTACCTACCATGTATTATATAATATTATTTTTGTATATTTTAACTTTAATATGCAAATACGAGAGAGAGAGAGATGTATCGTACTTGTGATTTTAGAAGTTCAGTGTTCTCGGAGTCATATGTATGTATACCATAGAGTTAACACTTACTAATAATAATAAATCTGCCAACTGTCAACTATAAACAAAATCAAAAATAATAACAATAAAATAAACGTGATGATAAGAAACAAAAATGAGAACATCAAAATCAAAGGTACGATGAACAAAGACTAGAATTTTTTTTCGAAGAAATAATAATGAAAATTTGAATACCGGTATATTTATTCTTATTATTTATGTTATTCTACTATAGAAAAAAAAAATTATTGGTAATAAACTATTATATAGTCAAATAACAAAGACATTTGTAAAGATAATAATTGTATACTCTAATGTTGAGAATTTTTAATGATGTGTGTCGGTTTCCCCATGTGAGCGAAAAATAACAGCACTGAGGCTAGAAAGAGGCTTGCTTACATCAGATCCATTACATGAAATCGACGGGAAGAATCGAGTTCGTCAGTAGCTCACACTTGTCAAAAATTAACCAGCGAAAGTTAATTTTGCTGGATTATCGGCATTGAGGTGACTAGGGGGGTGGGCTTAAGCGTGGCCCCCAAAAAAATTTAGCCCCACCCTAAAAAAAAAATGAAAAGAAAAAATAATTGCTATGTGGAGTATTGGTGTGAGTGGTCTCTAGCTCCACCTATACTTGCGGTAAAGCTAACCTGGTCCACTGTTAATGTTATGGCGAACAATTCACGCCCGTTCAACAAGTATTCGTTCGAAAATTGGCGAAAAATGAGATAGCCCTCAACATTATTAGGCTATTTATCGCCTAATTTGGAATGCAGAAAAACGCGGTTGCCAAAATTCCACGCGCCAAATTTCCCGCCAAGCGAACGAAGTCCTCTGAGTGGTCAGTTACTTGAATGACGTCAGCGCTTGCTATAATGAGTCTTTTTTCTAAATTTAATAAATACCAGATTTTAATTGCACAAATATGCCTATGTTTTATGTATTTGAGCATTATTTTAATGTTTTATGTACGAAATGTATCTTCTATTAACTCTCTTAACGTAAGAAAGGGCGAACTATATTGCACTGGCGAAATCATACTGCTCTGCTCCTTAATAGTGTACCAGGTTAGATTTGCTGCTAGTATGGACCTCGAGATTATAGCTACACCAATGGCTACTTACCAACTTCTTGAGAAAACTGCGACCGGCACATAACATTTCAAAATTTTCGAGAGGTTTTCTTTATAGAAATAATATATAAGATACCTGTGAAGAAAGTTATATACAAAAGGTTAAACACTGGTAAAATAGCAAATGAAAAAGATCGCCCAAGCTTTCGGACGCGTCAGCAGCAGTTCTTCATCAGGAGTAATGCACATTACTTTATTAACCTATTGTATGTAGAAGTATTGTTTCGGTGAGGATTTTGGTTGGTTGATCGGATCTTTATGGCTCAATAACAGCAAAGGTCATTCGGTGACAAACAGGTTGAACCTGTAAGGTGAGGATTTTGATGAAGGATAAAATGTTTTTAATTATAAATATGGGTACGGTTAGCCTCTGGGACTAAAGGTGGGGGGGGGGCATGGCTCCCTCAAGGCTCCGTATATATCAATAATTTGTAATTTTTGGGGCGAGCCTCCTAATTACATTAATTACTAAATAAAACCCTACGATAGTACATTTAAAAATTATATTGCTAATTTTTGAGTAAATTTTTATAGCATTAGGATTTTTTAAAAAATTATGTATAAATTTGTAAAATAAAATATTAAATTTCCTTTAAAAGAATCTAAATTCGCACAACTTTTTAAATTTGTCCTTAATTAAAGCTTTTATTAAATTATTATTAAAATTGCTATTATTTTTTAATTTATAATTAAAATTTCTAGTTTATTGACATTTGTAGTTAATTATAACAGAAAAACCACTCGTTAACGTGAACAGATTTAACTACAAATAAATTTGACACCCACGTATTAGTAGCTCAAACTAGAGCTATTTTTGTTTAGGAGAAAAAGAGACGCCGTCCTCATCCCGGATTCGAACCAGGGTCCCCACGTTGAGCCTGCGGTGTCTTGACCTACTAGACGAATGAGAACAAGAAAAAACGCTTTTTTCTCCGTATATTAAGTTGTAAGATATTATTACCCTTCACAGGGATATCCCTGTGAAGGGTAATAATATCTTCCAACAGATGTAACGCCACCTACTTTTTTAATATAAAGTTTTTTAACAAGAAAACACAATGGCTGACCAAGGCAAACTATAACTAGTAAATTTTGTCTTCAATGGACTAGTGGTAAACTTCTACTAGTTATGTAGCTTCCTGAAGCCTAATCAAATATGAATAATTTAGTAATATAATCCCATACTGTCCGGATAACACGAACACATTTTTTTTATCACTATAAGTGTTCGTGTTAACGAGGTTCGACTATACTCAACTGATTTTGCGATTGATTAATATAATGAACTGTACAGCTAAACGCTGTAAAGCTAAACAACTTTTGATGTCCTTGCGCCATAAAGTTCAATCCATCAATCAATCGATCGATCAATCAATCAACTTGATTTTGTGTCAGTCGCATGGAGTGGACCAGTAGAAACCTAGCTGGATTTCATCCTTTCATTGTCATATAGATTGCTTCCAGATCTGCGCCATAAAGCTCAATCCATCCAGAAATCAATCAATCAATCAAATTTAGATTTTTCAAGCTAGCTGGATTTTACCCTTTCATTGTTAGATTGATTGCTTACAGATCTGTGCCACAAGGTTCAATCCATCAAGAAATCAATCAATCAACCAAACTCAGATTTTTCAAACTAGCTGGATTTCACCCTTTCATTGTCAGACAGATTTCTTACAGATCTTCTCCATGCGATGGTGTAATGAAAACTTTTTTCCTACCAGACAGATAAACCGGATTTGAATCCCAATAACACAGAGCGCTTTCCAATTTTTTTTTTTTTTTTTTGCCAATGCGTAGTGCGTGGTTTCATTCCCCAGGAGAGAGGGGCTGTGAACCCTCGGTAAACTTAAAGTCCTAGTGCAACATTATCCTCGCACCATTAAAAAAAACATTAGATTTTAATTCGCGAGTTGACGGAGATAGGCTGTAGCATTCAGGAATTAGTTTCTGGAAATGTTCTGGATTATTTCGCTAGGACGGTAAGTTTTTTTTTTCCATATGCAGGATGGAAATTCAGTTTGAGACGAACGACCATATCTCGGGGCGAGGTTATAATAGGAAAATAAATTTCCAGACATTAGCTCACGTGGTTTTGCTTCAGGTGAGAACTTCAGAAAAAAAAAGTGTGTAACTTATCAGAATTTTGATGAATTTTCCAGAACTTTTCCTATGCTGACTGTATATTATTAATTTGTGAGTCAGTAGCGTTAGGAGAATGAATAAAGAGCTATTCATTACACTTTCAAAGTCAATAGAAAATGTGTGGAAGGATAAAAAAGGTTTTGCTAGATCCCCACACAAACATAAAATATTGTTGACGGATAAAAATAAGGAAACGAATGAAAGAATGGGGATAAGAAATGAATAAAGTTAAAATAAATAAGAATAGTATGAAAGAGGAAGATAAGAAAAGTAAGCAATAAAAAGAGGGAAAGGAGACAGGAAACGGGAAAGTAAAATAAAAAATAGAAAGGTTTATGAAAAGGAGAATTAATAGCTAATATTGCAAGAATATTTTCTTAATATTTTTAGAACCGCTGCCCATTTTAGCAAGCTAAGCATTTGACTTAATATAGCATTGATACAATATAATTTAAAACAAGAACGCTAACATAAAAGAAACTTTTAACAATATAGATAAAAAAGAAATGAGGGCCGGACAGGAGAGGAAGAATGAAAGGTATCGTAGTCACAAAGGGAATGAAGATAACAAAATAGGTACAAAAGAAGATAAAAGTGACAAATAAAATTGAGAGAATACCATAGGCACAAAATAAATTAAAAGAACATAAGCATAACAGAAGCAAAAAAAAGACACAAAGGAAATTAAAATAACAGGTACAAAATAAAAACAAAATAAAAGACAAGAGAAATTAAGGTAACAGATGCGAGAAATTAAGCTAACGTAGGCACCAAAGAAATCGAGATAACATAGGCAAAAAAGAAATTAAGATAACACATGCACAAAGGAAATGAAGATAACACAGACACAAAAGAAATCAAAATAAAAGACAAAAAAGAAATTAAGGTAAAGGACACGAAAGCAATTAAGATAAAGAACACGAAAGAAATTAAGATAACATAAGCACAAAAGAAATCGAGACTTAGGCACAAAAGAAATTAAGATATCATATGCACAAAGGAAATCAAGGTAACACAGACACAAAAGAAATCAAAATAAAAGACAAAAAAAGAAATTAAGGTAAAGGACACGAAAGAAATTAAGATAACAGACATAAAAGAAATTAAGGTAAAGGACATGAAAGAAATTAAGATAACAGACATAAAAGAAATTAAGGTAAAGGACACAAAAGAAATTAAGATAACAGACATAAAAGAAATTAAGATAACAAAATTCGAATGAAAGGTAATTCATAAAAAAAGCTAAAATAACCGTTTTTAATTTAAGGTATAGCTTTAATATTAAGTCGTTTAATGAAAGCACTAATGCAGGAGAAAAGAACAAAGAAACGGAACGAAAAAAATAAAGCACTGGAAGACAGAAGTAAAAATGATCATTCGTGTAATTATACGGAACTTAAAAAACGTAAATAATTAACTATCGACAAATGAGAGCGAGTAATTAAATATGCGCCTTAAGAGAGAAATTAAATATGCGCCTTAAGAGAGAAATTAAATATGCATTTTTGTCTATGTATTTCGTCGAGAGGGATGATAATAATACTTTTTGCTGAATTTGTCATCTCAAAACGTGTAATTAGGTTTACATTTCGTATAATTTATTTACAGACACGCGCAAATGAACCAGGGTTTTAATTTCTGGCGTTAGAGCGCCACTTGGTTGTTTTTTTTTGATAAGAGAAAGTCTTTTTTTCTTGACTCCTGAAAAAGTGGAATGAAAAAGTTTTATGTGAATGCTTTAGGTTTAAAGAAAACATTTTTCCTCTCATCTTTCAATTGTAAGATATTGGAAATTTTTAAGATACACGTACATAAATCCATATATTTCGCATTCAGTGATTGGGATTTATTTTCATGCTATGCGATTTTATTGCTCTGATTTTGGTATTCTAATTGTGCATAAAATAGTTAAATTAGCTGTTTAAATTCAATCGTTTTCTCTTCCTGTAGGAACCTCTTGACATAATTTTCAAATTTTGAGGAATGCTTGTCATAATTAGATTTTTAATTTCACATAAAATTTCAGGATCAGAGAAAGGTCAGCTTGGTCAGTAGAAGGACGTGGGGAGTAGAAGAGGTACTAAGCAACCTAGAAATTACAATTGTAGAGCAGGGGTTTCAAGAAAAGACATAATATTTGAGAGTGGTAGTCGAATCACGGGCGTCGGAAAATAAAGAATTCAATGATGTCCGAAAATAAAGAATTCAGTGATGTCCGAAAATAAAGAATTCAGTGATGTCAGATAAAAAGAAATCGAAGGAGAAAAACATAATAGCGAATCGTGTTAAAACGTCGAAAAGGGGAAGTGAAAATTTTTTCCGAGATACGTTACCGGGTTGAAAGGGTAGGTTTTCTGATGACTTGGCCGGATTATAAAGGTAGGTAGTAAAGAGTGTCACTCTTGCTAGCGTGCTGTGATTTATCAATACAGGTTGTTATCAAATCAACGCCTCAGCAACAATATCTGTCTAAATTGCAATATGACAATACAATAAATTACACCAATACTGAGAACGTATGCCAGATATTAAATTAAAACAATGCAAGAAATACTGCCTGAGTAAGCAAGGGCAAATGGGAAAAATAGAATGTTTCATAACCTAATTTTCAAATTAAACCTAAATAATGGTACACCTCGTACAAATGGGAATAAATGGATATTGACTCACGTGCGACTGTTATGATGGGGTGTTGCAGTCACGTGACCGTTGTTTTGTTGCAGGTGCATTACGCTGTGGCTCGTCGTGCACTTCAAAATCCAATTTCTGATGAGAAAACATTTACGGGGCTGCGGGGATGTTGCTGCTCCACTCCTGCCGGACTTGGCGTATTTTAAGGAAAACGTCTGGCTCTGCTGATGTGAAAAACAAGGATGAACACCCGGGATGACGCTGCGTTGATTCAGTAGGACTGGGCGTATTTTACGGACAAACGTCAGGCTCTGCTGGTGCTGAAAACAACGATGAACAGCCGGGATTCTTCGGCGTCAGTTCAGCAGGACTCGGCGTATTTATGAATAAACGTCAGTTCTGCTGATGCGAAAAACAACGATGAACAGACAGGATGCTGCTGCATCAGTTCAGTGGGACTCTACGTATTTTTTGGACAAACATCGGGATTTGCTGATGCGAAAATCAACGATGAATAATTATAGTCAGCCGGAATTCTTCACTCTGCAGTGGCGATGAATATAACTCTACGCAGCTGTGGCGTATGATTTTGTAGCTCGTGAGCGAATCGAGAATTTTTGGAGCTTTAATAAAAACTTTCCAAGTGGAGCCCGTGCGATACTTTCAAGTAGGAAGGTTGTGAGTCTTCCCACCTGCAACTTTGCTTGCCCTCAAGGCTCTGACAGAACTCCAAGTTCAACGTTAAGTTGAGACGTCCTTTTCCGTACGCTGCTCCCGCTCTTCTCTTCTATTTTCTTCTCTTACTATCCTCAGTATGACCTGCATGTCAATCACATTAAATTACACAATCCACTCACAGGATTATTCGTTTTGCCAGTACATTTGCCTGTTGCTATATATACAAACTATACTGCTGATCTCTGATAGGTTTCCTTTCGCGGGGCGGTCTACTGTTTTTGAGTTTAACTACGCCCTGAGTTTACGATACCAGAATTGACAAACAAGCCCCTAATCAAAGTTGACATTTTATGGGATTTCCATGGTTTATTTTAGCCTTGCTCTGGCGCCTAAACCCATAAAACGTCGTCTGGCTTTTTTTTTCTCTACCCATGCTTACTTTGTACAAATACACAGAATATATTTGGCAAACTAATATTCTCCTGTAATAATACGTTAATATCCACACAAAATGATTTAAAGAACAACGTAATTCAATATGGCTGACGAAAGTGCCATAACATATGATAATTTTGTAGAAAATTTTAATTGTAGTTTTATTAGCATGTCGTGGGCTCTTTGTTTTACAGGCTTCGTTAGCTGTTGCCACTGATGTAACCTGGAAATATAGTTTTTACAATTAAAGTTTTAGCAATTAGTAACAATACAAATTTCCTTTCCCATATTACAACTACTGTAGAATATTTCACCTTTTCTATTTGGCAACAATATACGTAATTGTATTCCTAGATTAAAAAAGATTAGGCTTTGATTTAAGATCAACCTATGCACAAATATCGTTAGAGAAGAAAATTGCGTATTAAACCCTTTAAACATTGTGTTCTAATTACTATAATTATTTATTATAATTGATTAGTTATTATAATTAATTATTATATTTAATTATTTTATCCTTTGGTGTTTTATTTAATTTACGCCTTGATGGCTCAGAACATCAAAACCAGAAATTGTCTCAACAAGACGCTGAATTGGAGGGTAGATGCGCTTATCAGGCGAGCGTAATTCAAGAACTACAAACGCATGGTAATAAAGTGGATCAATTCTCTCGTACCCAAAATATTGAGATCCGTGGTTACTGTTGTCCGTTGGATCAACTGAGCCATATCTAAAGGAGTTGGTAAAATTGGTTATCATCTCCATTTCAACAGACGATGTTGAAATTGTATACTCCCTACCATCTCCATCTACATCATGTCGGCTCATCGTTAAGTTTACTACACGCCAAATTCTCGACAGGTTCAAGGACGGACTGGGCCGCCCTTCAACCGGCCCCCAGGCCGTTACGCCCTCATGGATGATAAGGACTTGCGCCCTCATGGATGATGGATGACTCAGGACTTGCGCACCGATAATCCTAAATATGCACCCTTTGAGAGGATCCTTTCCCCCCCCGCCTGTATAGGTTTATTCTTAACAGAAAGGTTCTTCTTAACACAAATGATGTTATTTTTAATTCGCAGGACCCGTCACCAATTTACATCGATGAAAATTACCTTAAAGTCACCTTTCAATAAAAAACTAGTTTGGGAGGCTCGAAGGTTTGCATCCAATTTTTTCTATAGATTTGTTTGGTTTAAAAACGGTAAGTTATTTTTGAGAAAAGACACAGGTGACAATGTTATCAATATTTCGAGTGTTGGCGACTTGGCTCGTTTTGCGGCTGCTCAAAATTAACTATTTTAGTTAGTTAACATTTGGAGTGCAGTTAATCTACCACGATACCTATCTGTGTTTTACTCATCTGTTGAGTGTTATGTGCTGAGGTACAAGTTGTGTTAAATTCACATCTATGATTCTCGTGTTTTACTGGTTTTCTTTTTTCTGATATGTTGTTCTCTTACTTTGATTGACATATAGATATTGGAATAGACTTGTTTCTATACTATTTGTTTATTTTTTCCCCTAGGTTTATGCTCTTTGTCTATGTTGTCATGCGAAATTTCTGTAATTTACTTATCCCCATTTCCGGCCATATATTATGCTTTCCACATTTAAATTCCTGCTTAAATTGGGAAAAATTTCGATCACTTTATATATTTATGATTATATGAAGAATTCCACTTGTTTTCTTGACTTATTCCATGGTGCGACTAATATTATGTCATACTTTCAAACTTACCTTTTGTCGATCAGTGTTATAGGTTAATATGTTTGGTTTTTGTTTATAATGTAATTGTAATCCCGGGGCCGAACGATGGTTGCTGATCACGTAGTGTTTGTTCTATGTAATTATTTTGGTCTAATGTCAGATTTTGTTGCGGTGGGCATCGGCTTACCATATATTTTCAATTATATTTATTTTGTGTAGGTTCTTATAGAGGGGGATGCGTATTTAAGGATTGTAAAATATGATTTAACTATAATTCACTAAAGACTTTAATTTATGATGTATTAATCACATTGATTGTGTAATTCCCATCTCCCTAGTACTCTTCTTTATGCTTTTCACCACTTCTTCTCATTGGGCCCCGCTTGATTTTACTCTATTTAATGGCTGAAGCTATCGTTATCACTTTTGCCCTACTTTTCTTCTTCTTCTTTGTTTTTTTATTCATGCCGTTGTTTTTGTCTCTCGTGTTCCTAATTCTTTACTTTTTGTCATTTTAAAGAGTGTGGTTGTTGTGAAACCAATTGCATAAAATGATTTGCAACGCTTAATACTATGGTAAAAACAAGATAAAATATGCTAATTTAGGTTGTGACGCAAGAAATCCCGGCTGCCCTTATATTTATTTCCAAGCCATATAGCATCCGCTAATTATTGAATGGTATATTAAAAGTAAACAACAGTATTAATCAACGTTTATTGGTGTAGTGATACACCATTCTGCGAAATAACTGGCATCAGTAAATAGTCTTTATATACGTTCGTAAAGAGATTATATATTGTCCTTCGTAGCTCAGTGGGTAGAGCCTCCGCCCGGCAAGTGGAAGGTCGTGGGTTCAGGTCCCACCGAAGGCAGAAATATTTATTTTCTTTCGAACGTTTCACCATCTAATCACGCCATAACATCGGCGCTGGTATCACTACGCCAATAAACGTTGATTTATATTATTGTTTAATTTAATCTGCGTAGTGTTCGATTTATATAAATAAATTTTGAAAATAGTTTTACGATTTCTAAAATAAATACTATCAAGAAATATTCAGTTCCACTTCATGGTAGTTTAATCTCATTTGCATAAAATTGTGTCCTTTGATTTTCCACTTTTGGTGTTTTTTTGCTGTTCTTAAATTTTTTTTCAGACTGTATTTTAAATGTTTTGTATCTGATCGAAGTACAGAAGAAAACTTTCAGGATAATGAAATTAATGAATAGAGAGGATAGACGTCGGATTCGTAGACGAGTCTTAAAAAAATCACCTTCTTCACAAAATAAATCTCTATGAAATTGTTGATTATAAGAAAGCCCTTCTCCACTTCATTAACACAAAACTTGAAGAAAAAGGACCATGCATAGATAGCCTCAACAGCTCAACTTCTATAGCGTCCGTCCGATAACACAATAGTCAAATTTTTTGGAGTTTAGCCTAGCCGCGTAAAATTTAATTCGACAAAAGTGCTATCACGCTTTCTAAATTGAGCATATATATATAAATAGTAACTATTTAATTTTTGAATATTTAAACACAAAATACACAGCTTAATATCGATCTGTCTCACGCATAGCCATTAGCTGAAAGTGGGGATTTGTTCGTCTTGAAGTTCCATTTCTTCCTTTTGTTAGATTTGGTTGAAAATTGACTGAATTCGTGTTCACCCCCGCATCAATTGTTTCTTTAATCGATTCGCCCTTTCGGGATGAGTTAATTTCAACTCGAGCAGAATTCGATTTAGTTTCAGCCAGGAACAACTAAGTGAAGAGATGGGACCCCCAGGACAAATCATTTGTTCCGCGCTGTAAGTGATTTGATTACTTGCAGTAATCCACAAGCCATTTTCAGCGTCGTCATGGCATGCACTTTTGTATGAAAGACACTCAATTCCGAGTGTAAGGACCTAAACATTAAGGGGCCCAGGCCCCCTTGGGTCCCACAAATATTCTTTTTGGGGCAGAGCCCTTCCAAAATTAATGACCCCTACATTAGTGAACAAATGTAGAACATAAGTCGAGGGTGAAATGCATATTATATAAAATATATATGCGTATGTATTAATGTACAGGGTGTTCATAAAATAACTATACAACCACAAATTTTATTTACATCGAAATTGTGGTAATTGGAAATTCAATTTTTTTTTTAAATCACTTGACTAATATTCAAAATTTTTTTCTACATAGTTTGAATGTCTCTACATGCGTTTCGTTGTTCCCTACGAAAGTACGTAAACGAAAGTCTAGTTTCCTCCACGTTTGCTGAAAAATGTCAGGTGAAGAATGCTCCATTAATGCGCTATTTAAGCATGTCTAGAGAAATTATGTTTATTTTATAAATAAAAGGGATTTTCTCTTGCATACGTTTCTGAAATTTTGTTGCACTTGGGTTTGTGAATTCGTCTCCATAAACCATGTTGCACAAGAAATCTTCTTCTAATATCGATGCCATAATTGTTATTTTCGGTGTCTATTACGTTTTATCAACTCACGTGCAATGTCCGTCACGTAGAGACATTCTAACTATGGAGAATTTCTTTTCATATAATTGGAAAGAGAATTATATTTCTCGCTATTGTAGTTTCGATGCAAATAAAATTTGAAGTTGTATACTTCTTTTATAAACACCCTGTACGTTACTGCTCTTTGTGTTTTTTCTATTGCTGTAAAAATGCAACTGAATTTTATTTAGGAAGGAGAGGACCCATAATCTGTTGCACAAACGTAGGCCTAGGTTGTTGTATTAATTACAAACAATTGAAATAAACGGAAATTTTTTACTCGTTTTCTATATAAGTCTTTAGGCATTTCCTTTTAATGAAGTTATGGGGGTGAGGGTAAAAACATCGTTTGAGGCTGAAAAGCGGGCTTAAGAAAATAGAAAGGGCTGGGGCTCACTTAGGCCCCAAATCATTTCTTCATGTTGGCGGCCCCATCGAACGGTGTATCTAAAATCCGTCTGAAATAATTCAGATAAATTTTAGATAAATCGCTGTGATAAGAGCGGTCATGTATTATTAATTTAATTATGAGTTATATAATGAAATTAATTAATACTAATCAATTGAATGCAGCGAATCAGGTCCAGGCAGAAATATTTATTTTCTTTCGAACGTTTCACCATCTAATCACGCCATACCATCGGCGTTGGTATCACTACGCCAATAAACGTTGATTGATTGACATTGTTGTTTGATTTAATCTGCGTAGTGTTCGATTTATATAAAATAAATACATATGCTGCAACGGGCATTTCGATCAATTTAATACCAGTCTCTTTGCAATTTGGTTTAAATAGTAGTCTATGTACTACACCATTCTGCGAAATAACTGGCAACAATATATATACGTTCGTAAAGAGATTATATATTGTCCTTCGTAGCTCAGTGGGTAGAGCCTCCGCCCGGCAAGTGGAAGGTCGTGGGTTCAGGTCCCACCGGTGGCAGCATTATTTTTTTTTTTCTGAACGTTTCACCATCTAATCACGCCATACCATCGGCGTTGGTATCACTACGCCAATAAACGTTGATTGATTGACATTGTTGTTTGACTGCTCTGTTTGTTTACAATGGTTTGTTGTCAATGGGCTGCTGTGGAAAAAATCACCCATCCAACTGAAGGAAAGTTCGGATTAACCAGACTCTAATGTATTCCTCTATACTTGTATTTCTATTCCTTTAAGTTCTGCGCTACTGGGATCGCGTGTTAGACCATAATGCAAAAAATGGCGGTTTGATTCCAGCGGATGCCAAATGTTTGCTGGGTTCCCCCTGCATATCCGCAGTCCGAGGTTTGGTTTCATAGGCCAGAGAGGTTTGATTTCTTAGGTAAGAGGGTTTTGATTTTCTAAGTCAGAGAGTTTTATTTTCTAGGTGGGAGCTGTTTGATTTCCTGGAAAAAATAGATTTGATTTTCTAGGTAAGAGAGGGTTTGATTTCCTAGGAAAGAGAGGTTTGATTTCCAGGGTAAGGATGGTTTGAATTCCTCGGAAAATTTAATGTTCGGCCATAGCATTATCTGGAGTGTTCTTGCGCCAATCCAATGCAAACGAACTTCACAATTCGAAATTCCAATTCCATTTAAGAGTAACCATTGTTTTCTGGAATTATGTTTCTAAAGTTAAGTTGGATAAATTATTTCCTACGCATTAAGCCTACGCAGAAATGCAATATCTTTGAGCAATTATCTTCCCAAGTTTTAATCGCAAGCTTTTGGAAACGGAGAAGAGAATTCGCAGTGAGCATATCTGTTTACTTTACATTAGTATAACGTTTCATTGGTAGGTTAAATGCGAAGCCTTAGGGTCTTCCATCGGGAAACTGATGTAGGTAAACATGATCGGTTTCTTTGTTGATTTCTGTTTACTTATTATTGGGTTTCCGCTGCGTCAAACAATTCTGTTGTTTCGGCCATTTCCTTAACATTTCAAGAAAAGTGGAAATTGCTGCACACTTGTACGAGTTCAATCTGAGGCATTAATCAGCCATATCGATTCCGGTTTATCGATTGGTTTGAAATAGACGACAGGCTTCATTTATCAGAATGTTAGGGGATCTGAGATGAATTAAAAATTGCGAAAGAAACCGAAAAGGAAACCAACAATAATTCCTTATGCCCATTCTCTCTCTCCCTTTCTCAAACACATTTATAAATGATGAGCTAACTAACATAACTCAGTTAATGGAGCACTTTCTGAATTCTAAACTATTATTAAACGTAAGAATTCCTAAATTCAATGGTTAACTAGAATTTACTTAGAAAATTTCACGGATTTAGAATCACTGAGAAAATAAGACGGGAATAAGGGATTTAGAAAAATAATTAATTAAAGGAACACAGTAATAATTTAGAAAAATAATGCATCTTATGAAAGTGCAAAGCAAGAGAAAATTTTGTATTTTTATAGAATGGCAAAATAGCGATTTTTTTAAAACAATGGCAATAGTAGAAATTTTTGTAAGAAAGTAAAATTTTACAAGAGTAGGAAAGAATTAAGGAGAATCGAAATTAAAGAATATGAAATGTAAGAAAAATGAGAAGTCGGGAGAAATTGGGAATGTATCAAAAATGAAAAATTAATATGAATTCTGAATTTAATAAAAGAGGAAAAATCTGACAAGATAAAAAAGTTTAATAAAAATAGGGACTTTATAAAGAATGGGGATTTAAGAGGAATGGGCAATTTCTAAAGAATGGGGATTTAAGAGGAATGGGCAATTTCTAAAGAATGAAAAATTTACCATGATTAAGAAATTGAAAAGAAAAATAATTAGCCAGAAAGAAAAATTTAATTAGATAACGTTTAACATGATTCCAGCAAAATTAATGTTAATTTACATGTATAATCGAAAACTGATTTGCATCTTCAAATTAAATGCAAAATGTTGTTTCCTGTCCTCATTCGTCTAGCGGTCTAAGACACTCCGGGCTAAACGGAGGGACCCTGGTTCGAATCCAGGATGGGGAAAGCGTCTCTTTTTCTCCAAAATTACACAAGCTCTAGTTTGAGCTGTAATTAAAACGTGGGTGGCAAAAATTATAGTATAATAAATTCCCCCACGAAAACTCACAAAAATCTCGCCCCGGAGGCTTTCTTGTGTTGACCATATTTGGCAATTGTGTTATCCCTGCGGAGGGTAATAATACCTTAACACCTTTACATACGGAGAAAGAGAGCGTTGTTTCCTGTCCTCATTCGTCTAGCGGTCCAAGACACTCCGGGCTAAACGGAGGGACCCTGGTTCGAATCCAGGATGGGGAAAGCGTCTCTTTTTCTCCAAAACGAATAAAGCTCTAGTTTGAGCTATAATATATACGTAGGTGGCAGAAATTATTGTATAATGCAAAGTTTAAATATTGCAGTAAGTATGAAATTAATGATTCTGAATATGCCTGAAATTAAATTTATTCATGTAATACAAAAGACCAAATTCAAATATTTCTAAAAAATACGTTGAGAATTTTTAAAATAGAAGTATTTGAAAAAACAAGTAAAATAAAAACATTATTTTTCTTGTCCAACTGGTATTCTATTTAAATTCTGTGCTATCTATGTTCATGTTTTTTTTTTCTGATTCGAAGAGCATCAATATCCTTTATTTGCTATTTTACTAGTTTACATGCAAAAGGTTAAACACTGGTAAAATAGCAATGAAAAAGATCACTCAAGCTTTCGGACGCATCAGCAGCAGTCCTTCATCAGGAGTAATGTAATTTTCCTCCTGTAATGTAAATTTCCTCCCTGGTACCCTGTATTTTATTTCTATTTTACTGGTATCAAAATACTTGGCCCTGTGGCAAGTACCCTCATTTTCTGTGTCTTAACTAAGTTTTCAATAGTCATTGTTTCTATCATAATTTCGGGGTTCGTTCGGCAATCTCTCTTCAGATTTTTTTATATCTTAGAAGTAGATGAATTTGAGATTTCACGTTCAAACCATGATTTTACACATGATATGCAACTTTCCGTATTTCCCTTTTGATACCTTTATTTTTGTTACGTGTTTGTCTCTCCACAAATATGGTTAGTTTCCAAGCATACCTTACTTATATCATGGATTGGCAACAGTTCCTAGATTGATTCCTTCCATAATTGGTAAATTAATTGTGCTGGTATTTCTACTTAAATTTAAAAATTTACGGAAAGCGATGAAACTGGACAAAATAACTATGATGAATTGAGATGATAAAAAAAGGTTTAGATAATAAATGCATAGTTTTGAAATTCTTTTCTCTATCTACGATTTGTAGCGACAGGGATCACTCGCACGGCCTTAGTTTATCTACAAGGCTACCATTCTCCTCTTCTTCTCGGGAAGATTGAGTCCAAGTGGGCGTATTACAAAAGCGAATCTAAGAAGACAGACGAAAATCTAGAGAATTAGGCGGAATGTGGTAGTAGCGAATTTTTCTTGTCTGTTCAAATAATTGTTAGTTATCTTGTTTTACCCGCAAATGATGATGATTGTCTTGTTTTTTTAAGCAAATGTTGGTTATTATTTTTAAAAACAATGTTAGCCATTTTGTTTCTGCTGTAAATGTTGGTCATCTTGTTCTTCAAGTAAATGGAAGTCTTATTATTATTTAAGTAAATAATAGTTGTTTTCTCCTTTAAGTAAATGATAAGCCATCTTGTTCTTCAAGTAAATTATAGCCATCTTGTTCTTCAAGTAAATTACAGCCATCTTGTTCTTTGAGTACATAGGACTCATCTTATTCTTCAAATAAGTGAAAATCCTCTTGTTTTAAAATAAAATAATTAATCAAGCGAAGGATCATCACAATGTAAAATGACTTTCTGGGCAAAGAGCGGCGATCCCTCTAATTTCATGTCTCGGATAAGACGAATTCGAGGATTGGATGATGCTACCGAGAAGCAGAAATCACAGCTTCGATGCTTCCTCGGCTAGACTTTAAAACCGAAATATGTGGTGAATTAATAGACAAGTAAACCGCCGAAGCACAACAAAGAACAGCATTGTTCTGTCCAAGTGAGATTTTAGGAATAGCTTTTAGTCAAATGAAAGCGTTCGAACAATACGGCAACGATGGAAATCCATTTTCAGAAATCGCAAAAAGTTGGAGAAGTTTTCTACTTGGATGTTTGCGTAAAGTTGTTTACCTCCATTTATCAATAGACGCTAACCATTTCATCCGTGCCGGAAGGATTCGTCAGATTCTGAATATACCTTTTGTTCGTATTCTCTCTCTCTCTCAGAGCAAATTCCGAGCAGAAGCAAGAATATTCCACGGAGAAGAAAGCGGGACCAAATACAAAATATTAAACTTCAGTTTTAAACTATTTCTAGACCGCTTCGTTATTATTTCGTACTTTCTTCAGACACAAACTTATATCATAGAAGAGAAATGACTAAGTCCATTTTTTTGTTTTTAAATTCTGAAAATTCAGCTAATTTTTTTTTCAAGTTGGTTTTCAAACAAATTTGTCAATGAAACATATACGTGAGTATTAAATAATCCTCATCACTTTTTAATCACCGTATAGTTCAAAATAATTGAAGAATAATTTATTGAAAACCAGTTGAGCATCTCCATCTTTATTATCTTCAAGTGTTTTCTCCAAATCAATGTTTAGCAATCATCATGAACCCCAGTTCTCTGTCGTGGTACTCATGAGCGTATTTGTTTCTCCAACTAGTTCTGTCCAAGTCTTCAACTCGTCCACGCATTTTCTCCTTTTTTTTCCTTTCCATGATGTCCTTCCGGTAATAACTCGGCTCTAGAAATGTCTCAATAACGCCTTTGTGATTAACGAGTGCTTCCGTTTAAAGATAATATTTTGCGTTATTGCTAAATGTTTCATAGGATTTCATACATTCCGGTTGAAGTCCTTTTTTGTTTTACCACATTTTTCTTCTTCACTTGACAGTTCTTAATGGTATAGCTTACTGAGAAATCTTACCTATATATTAAGACACATTTTCTTTTTGCTGCTGAATCAAATGATTTTTACGAAACTACTAGCTCCCCCTCAAATTTTTTTTTCTGCGCCCTTGTTACTGTTAGCCCCCTTTTGCGTACTATGCGCATTGAAACATTGTGTAAGAGGATGGTATTTCCTTAAACATGTAATAATTAAAAAGTTTTTAAAATTCTTGATGATGACGGTGGCAAGAAAATCCATCTTAAATTCAATGAATTGAATACGAGATAAGAATAATATTCTTCAATTTTATTGATTTATTGAGAGAGAGAGAGGAAAGAGAAACTTCTTAGAAGAAAAAAGTAAAATGCAGAAAGAATATAGTAAAAAAATTTTGAACAAAAGCCAGACTGACCGATTCAAAATGTTACCTAAAAGCATTGCTTTCATCCTGGACAATAATAAATCTCTTCTTTTGTAAAAAATAAAGTCTTTGAAGATGAAGTATTGAGCCTTTTCTGTAAAGTTAGGAAATACAGGGCTCTATTAAAAATTTTGCAAAGTGTTGTATTTTTTTGGGGTATTTCAATGCCAGTATTTTGGATGAATTTCTTAGCAGGGTGGAAGGACTCTAAAAGCAAAATAAATCTCTTACGTAGTAGCTAAATTAATAAAGAGAAACCGTGAATACAATTTTACAATAGCGTTTATTTGGTGTTTGAAAATGAAAATTAGTGGTCATTTTCTATCGCTAAATTCATCGATTAAATTTAATTAAAGTCCAACCTAAACTATTTTTTGATCTTTTAATTTTTTTTAATTAAGGCAAGAGGGGCCTTTGAAAATCTCTTGGTTAATATCGATGTGAAAGTTTTGAAATTGATATTTGAGGATAAACTTTTTCTTTCCAGAGTTTTACCGCACATTGCCTTTTTAAGAAATGAGTCCCAATGTTATTCCAAATTACATTTTCACACATCTCTCGTCTTCTAATCTTGTATAAGAATTCCTTTTATCGGTTTTTGATGGTCTCTCTTGGTATATGATTATTTGATTCAAAAATTCAAAATCCTATGGACTGATCAGGTTTTATTCCATATTGACATTCAAAGATTTTTATTTTAGTAATATCTTCA
>QLNU02015003.1:34522718-34538243 GCA_006491805.2 Dysdera silvatica | reverse complement strand
TATTATGAACTATTGTAAGTAAGAAAAAAAAAATCATATTGCTGAAAAAATTGGTGATATTATTACAAAGAAGTGTATAAAGGTATTATTTACCGTTATACTAATAGATGAAGATAAAACTGAGTAGAATCAAATAAACAAATTCCACACATAAATACCTTAAAGTGACTCAAAATCACAATTTATAACATATTGACATATCATAATGACATACAATATTTTCATAGAATACATAAACATACATACATAATACATTAAAAAAAATTACGACGAACTTAACGAATCTCCATACAAATACAACGTATATTATATATAAAAGATAACAATATTTCTACAAAATATATTAATAAAATGTACAACGACCATAAGAAACTCTTCATCAAGGGAGACGTTTACTAAAGGTCTGAATAGTGGGTTCTTTCTGATAGATAATCGGTATTTGCCAATGTGACTATCCAGTCTCCCAACAACCCATTAATGGTTTAATTACTAGGTTATAAAGAAGTTAAATAGTTTATATACATCACCTATATATTTATACATTTAGATTTCACAACGGGCAAATAAATACCTATTATACCAGTGATGAACAACAAGGTTAAAAAAGTTAGTGCAAGCGTCCGTTTTTTAAGAAAACTTAACTTCATTGTCCGCACTTTGTTTAGAACTGTCCACTTCTTCTTATATTATAATTTCCCTTGATGCTGTCGACTTCTTTCTCCGCACACGTGTTACATGGGCAAGTACCAAGATTAGTTTAGAGGGAGAGTGGGCTTTATACCCTACACCCACATGTCCTTTGAACTGTCCATTTTGGAAGCGGGTAGGTCTAGTAGTTTAAACTATTTTTGAGAATAACGACAAAAAGAAATTAATTGGAACTTGATTCTTCATTAGAGATTTTTTGAGCTTGCGAAAGGCATTTTCTGTTTCAGATGAATTGTTGCAAATTTTTTTAATACGAAGAATTTGTGTAATGATAATATTTCTATGTATTTTCAGGCTTATGTTCGAAAAGAAATTAGTGAGTGAATTGACATCAAAGTTGAATTTATTTCTTTTATCATGTAAGCCCAAAACGTTTGAGTTACAATCAAACGAAATGTCAAGAAAACAGATTTTACCATTGGAACTAGTTTTTTTTTTAATTTCGGGGAGTTCGGATATATTTCTCTGTAGATATTGTCGAAGTCAGAGCAGTCAAAAACAATGATACCGTCTATGTAGCGAAAAACAGGTTGTAGATTTTTTGGCTTCTGTTTCGTAGCAGTATAAGAATAAGTTTGCCATGGAGCTGCAATAGGAAGAGCCCATATATATATGTGTGTGTGTGTGTGTGTGTGTGTGTGTGTGTGTGTGTGTGTGTGTGTGTGTGTGTGGGTATATAGCCTATATATCGATTGAAATGCTATGAATGTATTGTTGGCAGGGAATTTTAATTCTGCAGTCTAGTAAATTGGAGAATTATGCGGTTGGAAAAAGAAATTTTATCAAAACGGAGTCAATAACGGTATTTTCACACATACAATCAATTAGTCAAGCTATCCAGTGGGGAGGTAGTTGGGAAGTGTGGCCTCCGGAATCGGCACTGTAATCCCAGTTTACACATACAAATATCTATATTATTGATGTGCGGCCAAGTGGCATTCAGTATATGTATTTCGCATTAGATAAGGTAACATCATTCACAAAAGCTGAAATCGGGTAATTCTCTTTTTAAAGCTGTGTAAACTTGAAAGTAAGTGTAAAAAACAATAAATTATCGCATTTAAAATGGTTTAATAATGATGTTTAGAGCCATTTCGATGGCCGATCTGTCATCATCATCATCAGAACCGTCATGACTGTTTACATACCGGAGCGTGAAGCGTTGCCATCACCGTGATGACAAATTATTGTTAAAACGTAACAAACCGTGCGTTAATGGCGTTAGATGGTGGAAGATCGGCCACCGAAATAGTTATAAACAGAGTTATTAAACCATTTTAACTTCAATAGTTTGTTGTTTTTTACTCTTACCTTCATATTTTCACGCAGCGTGTCGCAACAACTCAAGTAGCTGTGTAAACTTAGTCGGATAGTCTTATCAATAGATTTTCTGCTAACTACGATGTATTGCTCAAGAAATAGAAGGCTCTAGGAACATTGTCTAATTATTAGATGTTTCGAAAGGGGTTTATAGTCATAGAATTGGATTGTAATCTTATTCAAGAAAGTCTGATCGGAAATATTATTTGGTTAATATTATTGCACCTGTATTGCAACTTTGCTTTCTATAAACCCTGCAACAACTTCTTCCATCCTTCCAAGCGACTTCATTCCGATACGACAATATAAGGATAAACAGTATGGCAGTGCTTCCAAAACAAAAACTTTGAGCCTTTCACTGCTCAATGTAATCGATAGTAAGTTTTATCAACATTGCTGTTAGTTTTTATTACTTTCTTGACATAAAGGGAAACTTCTCGGACACCCTGTACATCCGTCTTCCCTGAAAGAAATGAATTACACACACATCAGTGTATCGAGATCTTGATTGAGAATTTTCACTTCAGCAATCCCACCATCAAATCTTCTTTTCTTTATGCAAATTCATTCTCAACTTTTGTTTAAAAAATAGTTAATGTCTCCACAGTGGCTTGTATCAAACTACAAATCCCACAAAAAAGGCAAATAGAACTCTGGATCGCAAAAATAATCTTCAAACGCACACGTGCAATTAAAACAAAAGATTACTTCTTCGAACACATATAAAATTCAAACAAAAGATCGCAAGAGAGAACACCCCATTAATTATGTGTACCATTAGGTGGCCCCTGTTCGATTTCCATGGGACACTCGTCTCTTAAACTCCGTTCCCATGGGCAAAATTTAGGATGGACCTCATTAGAAGTTCTGCGGCTTTAACGACTATCCGGGTTTGTTGATTTATATTAGTGATATCTCTGTACTTTTGAGAATGGAGAGCATGGAATGCCTCAGAATATCATTGCAGCTATTCCTCAACCTTGCAAGACGCCATTTTTAATGGCAACTTCAGAATATTTTTGATCGTATTAAATTATTTATCGAAATTTATCCATAATGACTTTGAATTCTTTGAATTCAAAGTCATCAGTCATCATTACTTTGAATTCAGCGAGTATTTAGAGTTGAATGAATATTAATTCGATAAATCTTCGGAGTACAGGGAATGTTTTGAGTTCGATCTTCGTAAACCGTTATTTAGCTTTATACGAAACCGTTTAATTGGATTAAGCTCTTTTAAGTTTGCTTTGATGCCAAAATCCTGTATATGCCCGGACGAACTCAGGCATATAGCACTCTGTGTAAGGCCAAAATTTGGTTCGCCCTTTTCTAATTATTACTGATTTTCAGAATAAATACGTTTACTCCTTTAAGGATGTTTTCAATAGATCCAGCGAATCTTCATCTTATTGCAAAATCAAAGACCTACCATAGCGATTCAAATTTCTTTACCAAAAAACAAAACACTTGCGACTAAACCTTTTTATCCAATGAAAAGGAATTTAACATGCAAAGTGTGAATACGATTAAATAACGTTATTATTCCATTCAGAACCTTGCTTCCCAGTGTCACTCTATCTCAGTGAGATGGTAAAGAGCTTTACGTCACTGAATGACCAGTCTGTTCATGACATGGCTTCTTCACAAAACGGACAGTTTGGGCGAAGCTTAACACCACTACGAAAAAAGTGCTCCACCAAGCAATCGCGTCTGCAATTCAGAGGGAATGTTTCCACTGCTTCATCATGGTGTGGCCAATCAGGAATAGCTGACTTTACTAGGTGTGCAACCAAACCACAACTGCCCTCATAACTAATTAAAAATAATAGAATAGGGTATGTACATAGTTAGATCCGCTTGTATCATTATGGCTTTGCCATACCCTTTATGGAAATATACAGATTACAGACGTGGCCAACTTTTGCAATCACCTTTGCATGGAAGAGGAGGAGAAGAAGAAGAAGATTATATCATTATATATTATTATTCAATTTAATTATTACATGCATGAAGAAGTAACTCGGTTGTCTACCTTGTTGTGACATTTGGAGTCAATCAAAGTAAAACTCTTTAAATTATGCCGGAGTTACTTCCACATGTTTGACTATCGGAAGGCTTAAATTATTTACCTTCTTTAGCGCAGAATGACCTTTTGCAATCCTTGCGCCATAAAAATTCAACGAAGCAACTTGAAGTTAATGATAAAATAATAAGCTAAAATTGTATAATAAGCCAAAAATAAGCCAAAATTGAATAATTGAATAATAAGCCAAAATGATAAAATAATAATAAGCTAAACTGATAAAATAACAAGCCAATAATAAGCCAAAATTGAATAATAAGCCAAAACGATAAAATAATAAGCCAATAATAAGCCAAAATGATAAAATAATAAGCCAGCAATAAGCCAAAATGATAAAATAATAAGCCAATAATAAGCCAAAATGATATAATAAGCCAAAATTGAATAATAAGCCAAAACGATAAAATAATAAGCCAATAATAAGCCAAAATGATAAAATAATAAGCCAGCAATAAGCCAAAATGATAAAATAATAAGCCAATAATAAGCCAAAATGATAAAATAATAAGCCAAAAATTAAAGATTTGACAGAGTTTTAATAATTTGAAATTTGGTATTAGTCCTCTATCAAGTTAAAGAATCTGATTCATTTTGATGTAGTTTCAGTACCCTATTTACGTATTTTTTATTCTATGGTTTTATTGGAACTAAGGCTTTTAAACTTTCATGCACACTAACTTAACAAGAGTAGTAAAGGATATTTTATTATATAAGTATTGAGTAATGAAGTTATATTGATAATTTCATTTATCAAAACCTATTTAATGGGGTGAATAGATGATCAGATTGAATTTTTACGTCCGCAGTCATTAAACCCTTTAATTCCTCTCCTTGTATATTTGTGTTTCGTCGCAAAGGACGAAACACCAATACAAGGAGGGGAGTTAAAGGGTTTAATGACTGCGGACGTAAAAATTCAATCGACGTTCGCATCGCCCTAAATACAAGCCTGTTTGTAAGTAAAGGTAAACAATATGAGAATAGAGTATTTGGGTGTATATAGATGAGCTACTTTTGTATATATATTGCATATGTATAGTTACATGCTTCTAACTATATTAATTAAATGAGAAGCATAAAAATTAATTAACAATAGTTCGTGTTTATTACCGAACCAGACGCATTTTTATAGAATTAAAACTGCATTTATTTTAAAAATGTATAACAAAATTTTTAAACTAGAAAAAATATGATTATACAATAATTTTTGCCACCCACGTATTAATTAGCTCAAACTAGAGCTTATTTGTTTTGGAGAAAAAGAGACGCTTTCCCCATCCTGGATTCGAACCAGGGTCCCTCCGTTTAGCCCGGAGTGTCTTGGACCGCTAGACGAATGAGGACAGGAAACAACGCTCTCTTTCTCCGTATGTAAAGATGTTAAGGTATTATTACCCTCCGCAGGGATAACACAATTGCCAAATATGGTCAACACAAGAAAGCCTCCGGGGCGAGAATTTTGTGAGTTTTCGTGGGGGAATAATATTGTGTTATCCCTGCGGAGGGTAATAATACCTTAACAAAAAATATGATATGAACGAATTTGTAAAAGTGAAAAGATAAGAATTTTTTTTTCGAAGATTCAAAATTAATTTTTGACAAAACTCGTTTATTTTATCCCCTGTGGGAAACTTATGTTTATTTAAATTTATTGTGTCCCGACATAACTTAATTATTTTCTTTTGCGATCCTTTGTTATTCTCTCAGATTTATTATTTGCTTTTGGAAATCTTCAATCATTTGAAATTTCAATTTCATAAAATATGATTTTTTTTTCATTTATAAATGCGTATATTTTAAAATTAAATTACTCAGCTTATTTGCATAACTATAATTTTAGAGAGAAGAAAATTGCTTAAAAAATGTTACATATTTTATTCGGTTTAATCTGTCTCCTATAAACCTTTGCAATTTACGTTTAGTTTCATTTATATTTCTATGCTTATTAACAATCAAATAATCACGTGAATGATCATAGATTTACTCCCAGCTGTAGCATTGCATGGAAGTGCCTATTAAACTTCACTCACCAATTACCGCTCTCTCACACACACACACCCTTTTAAAATTTCCCTCATTTTCTATAGGGTATTCTCTAATAGGTAGTGCTGCTGCCCGAACACCGACCGAAGCATGAATCTGCAACGCTCTGTGTTTAGTAAACACTCACTCCAATCGATCTCTGACAAAGAAGAACGACGTTTGTCTGAAACGCGCTGATACGCTTTAATCAGTATTAATAGCTACGCTTTATGAAGTTGTTACTGACTGATGTGTTTTGCGTAGTGCTGCATCAATTTTACGCTTGCTTACGTATGCAAACGTATCTAGAAGAAAAGGTGGATGGAGACTGAGGGAGGAATGAAATATATTTTTACCCTACAAAAGAAAATTAAAATTTTTATGGGCAAAGCTCTTTTTATTAGCATGTTTTATTACTTTTGGACAGAGTCGTCCTAACGCATATGGGGGCTCTGTTCATTTCCAACTGTTTAAAATAAGAAAAGTATAATAAATGAACTTTTTCAAATTGGGAATCCTGTTTTAATCGGGACCCTCTGCCCAATGGGTTCGTCCATTAAATCGGCACTGCTTATAAAAGACCCAGTCAGAAAGTTTGCATGAACTGTAAATAACTCAGAAAAATATGAAAACACGCCACTAGAGACCAGAAATGGCATATATTTTCTAACTGAATTTAAGTACATTAAAAAATATAAGCTGAGAACGAAAAATTGTATGCAGCTATCATCAACGTAATGTGTATAAATTATATTCAACATTTATAATATGGCAAAATCATTATGTTAATCATTATATCGTATATTTATATCATTATATCATATATTCATATCATTATATCATATATTCATATCATTATGTCATATATTCATATCATTACATCATATATTCATATCATTACATCATATATTCATATCATTATGTCATATATTCATACTATTTACATTCATTATGTTCATATCATTATATCATATTCATATCATTATGTCATATATCATTATGTCATATATTCATATCATTACATCATATATTCATATCATTATGTCATATATTCATATCATTACATCATATATTCATATCATTATATCATGAATATTATATTATAATATAATTATATCATTATATCAAATTCCTAGCGTAAAAACATATATTTAGGGTTTCCGTATTCTATATAATCTATAGTGATATATAATCTACTGTATTGGTGAGAAAGGGAGGGAGAATCTACTGACCTTTATCTGTGCAAATCATCTTTTAGATTCATGTCTCGGCGTCTCGTAATAGGTCTCAAATGTCTCGAAATGTTGGATTTGGACGCAAAATTACGGCACGTAGTGGCACGATTAAAAAAACATCTTCACAGTTTAAGTTTATCCCCATTGATATGTGCAAGGCATCGCCGCTTCAAACGTAAAGAAAAGTATCTCTTCGTAAAAACAAACGTTTTCTTTTGTGATGATTTTCCACCTCAAGATCAAGGTTCGAACGTCTGAACCAAGAGAAGCACACTTCAAGGCTTCATGTTTACCTTCTACATTCTCCTAAGTCTTCCCCTAATTATATATACCCTTTACTCACGGTGACCTTAAAGATTATTACAGTTTGAAAAGTTCTAGTCGTGTCGACATACTGATTAACATATTATCTTGGCATTTAATTACGTGTTAGATGATGATCCTATCAAAAATAACGATGATTGTATTCATTATGATCCTGTTAATGAAGATGACTGTATTCACTATGACCCCGTTAATGAAGATGATTGTATTCACTATGACCCCGTTAATGAAGATGATTGTATTCATTATGATCCTGATCATGAAGATGATTGTATTCATCATGATCCTGTTCATGAAGATGATTCTATTCATTATGATCCTGTTCATGAAGATGATTCTATTCATTATGATCCTGTTCATGAAGATGATCATATTCATTATGATCCTGTTCATGAAGACGATTGTATTCATTATGATCCTGTTAATGAAAATGACCATATTAATGATTTTATTAATGATCAACTGAATGATCTTATAAACTACCCTATTAATAATGATGACGATCCTATTAATGATCTTATTGATCCCATTAAGTTTGATCCCACCGATCCCATTAAGATCCCATTTAATCTATTGAGAATGATCCTGTGGATCTCATTATGTATGATCCAATTAATCATAAGGATGATCTTATTGATCATATTAAAGATGATCCTATTAAACATGAGAGTGATCTTATTTATCCTATCAAGGATGATCTTATTAATCATGAAAATGATCTCATTAATTGCGAGAATGATCCTATTAAGGATAAGAATGATTCTATTAATGATGAGAATGACTCTATTAATGATCATATCAACGACAAAAATCCTATTATTGGTGATCCTATTAATGATGATCTTATTAATAAGCATATTAACACATACGATAATTTTATTTATTATTTAAGTTTTATATTATTATTTGAGTTTTCCTCAACATGTTTCCGGGAAATTTCAGGATATGCTTAAAAATATTGAGGTAGGTTAAAAACTAAAATCACTCATGATTACATATTCTCGAGCTATAAAAAGGTCTTAAAAAAGTGAAATATTATCAACATTCGCTAGTTTTGATATTTATTATGCGGATCGCGTTTGTATTTCAAATATTTTCATAGTCTATTAAGAAAATAATAAATAATTTATGTTCCAAAATCAACATATTAAGCCAAGATTCTTCTTACAGAAGTTGGTAACCTAACATATTCTATTTTAAACTTCCTCAGTTTCTCAAAGAACTCTTTTCTGATTTTCAAACGATGTTGAAATAAGTGGTGAGAAATGAAAAATTGATACGTGAAATATGTTAAAAATATTTAAAACGATGCTAAAACCGTATCTACAACGATTTATTAACAAAAATCAACGCTTTTCGGGCTAACAAATCAATCGCCCTTCATCGGGAGTACACGATACTAAAATTTTGTTATCATTTAATTTTAGTATCATAATTTACCAATATCTTAGTATCGTGTACGAGTATTCCCGAAGAAGGCCGACTGATTTATTTGCCCGAAACGCGTTGTTTTTTGTTAATAAACTATTGTAGGCACCGGTTTTAACAATGTTTTAAATATTTTTGATAATCAAATATTTTCTAAGAGTTTACAATAGTTCTTTACGGAAATAACTGACAGTTGAATAAATTATCATTTGAAACTTTTAAGGTTAAGAAATATGACTCACGGGTAGCATCATTGTAGTAAGATACATTTCATCTGTTTCTTGTTTTTTACGTATTTCTGAATCACTTTCCAAATTTTAGCTTATCTTCAACTAAAGGTACTTTGCATGTTTAAGAAAAGCGGCTTATTATCTTAAAATTAAATATATCTGAGAGCAATTCTCGACGTCAGCAATTTGAATAATCTTCTTATGATTTTTTTTAGATTTATAACAATATTAGGAAATATTTGCCTGCTTAGCGCAGCGGGGAGAAGCACGTCTCACTCTTACGTTGAATTTTCTTAATCGCAAAATAAATATACTTATCTCCAGGGGTTTCAGAGATAAGAAAGAATGATTAAAATAACGCAATTCTTTTTAAAAATTTTAAACGCTTAAGAAATAGTCAATTTAAGAAGTGCTTATTATTAAATCAAAGCCATTTTTAAAATCAATATTTTCATTTTATCGGTGAATCAAAAATGATTCGTTTTTACTTGAATTACAGTGATTTATATTTATATATACCCTAAACTTACTTTCTATAATAATCTCGATGAATAAATTTAGTAAATTATTGGACTAATTATAATTTTTTTAATTAAATATTATGTACGCTATAATTGAAGAATTGTGTGTACATGCGTGCCTGGTAATGTAAGTACAAGTCATGTGAAATTCAGGGGCGTTGTCAGGGGTAATTCCACGCCCCCAGCGCCCCTTTTAAGAACGTGACACACAAAGAAGTCTTGAGATTAGGTTCTGAGAAAGTGGCCCTCGTTTTTTTTTTATATTAAGACCATATGCTCTATATTTATCTTATTCTTAGACTCCAATCATGAAGAGTCGAATCTTCCATTGCTTCCAGCACTGATTTTCTCGAATAGTTATGGGAGATGTGATTCACATTGTGAAATATCACATCACGAATTTTGTATAATATTCATACAGAATTAATTACCAATTTTCATCTTCATATTAAAACTATTTGTATGTTTTTTTTTTATATGGCGATTATTTTTACTTTATGTCTTGACGGTTTTTCGTCTTTGTATTAACGTTCTTTTCCAATCTGTATGTAACCACTATTTCCACGTCTTTCTATGACTGATTTTTAATCTTCTACATAACTACTATTATTTTTTCTTCTTTATCACATAATCACATTTTTAATTTCTTATATAATTCCTTTTCTACATATCTTAATGCTATTTCTATTTCTGTTTCTTACTTACCTTAATCTTACTTCTATTTTACTCATCGTAGTGTTGTTTCTGCTTCGCATGTCTTCATGTTAGTTTTATTTTTACATATGTTCATGTTAGTTTTATGTCCATACACCTTGATATGTCACTTTCATATATCCCATTTTACATTTCTTTCACTACCCTTTTCACAGATCTTTAGTTACTATTTTTCCATGACATTTGTTATAATTTTTACATATATTTAGCTACTAATTTTGTATATATTTCACTACGATTTTCCCTATCTTCCATTACAAGTTTTAATGGTGTTTTACTACCATGTTCATAGTTGGGTTTTTTTTTCACTTTTTTCTTCACGTCTTTTACTACCATTTTCATATATTTTACTATTATATATATTCATATCTATTACTATAATTTTCACGTGTAATTCACTGCTACTTTCAGAAATTTGTTACAATTACGTTTACAATTTCCACGTCTTCAGTTTATTCTATAATGCCTTAATGCGAGCTATTGTCAGATAAAAATATTACTGTACCTTTGAAATAAAAGGATTCTCATCGAACGTTTGACATATGTATATGAGCAAAAAGTTCTAACTATTTATGAAGAAGAAATTTTAAAATTATTGCACTGCCTGTAAGTTCAAATTCGAACTGCAATATACGTTCATCAAACTACAACTTCAGTAATGACATACGGCAAAACACTAAGCATACTTCTCCGTAAAACAAGAACATTCAATGATTTGTAAGCACATAAGTCCACTTCCACCATCATCATAATCATCATAATCATAAGAACCAGCATCATCTTACCAATGGGGGTTTATATATCTTCCCTCTTTTCCTTTCTTTCTTTTTTTTTATTTTTTGTCTCTTGCTCACAAACTCAAGGTTGACAGCATGCGACCCCTTTTTATTTACCCATTATTATTATCTTGTTTGATCTCCTTAAAATCTAGCTATTTTCAAAAACATTCATTTTCCCTTGACCATTTTTCATCACTTGTCATCATATTTGACTTAATAGTTTTTTACTTCTGTCACATAATTCACTCGCCTTTAATTACCAGCGTAATATTTTTGCTTTTGATGAATCCTCCGCTTTTCAATATTATCGGCAGACGATGTTGGGGAAATGCTTCTGGCAAAGAGGGGGGCGAAGCACGCTCTGTCGCACTCAATACAAAGAGAAATTCTTTTTTCCAAGTTGTAAATTTACGATAGCTTCCGTGAACATAATTCTCGTTAAGTCTATCGACAGGGCCTGGGAACAGGGCCGGCTGTTTACTCATCTCCAAGTCTTCGATTTAACATATAACAAGTGATTCCCATGTCAGGAAAGATGTAGGGAATTCGTAGGGTTCAAGAATCATTTAAGTAGGGTATTTTTAGCTCTCGCGACCAAGTAAAATTAAATAATTTAGAAAAGGATGTCAATATTTTAGTAGATCGTATTATATTTTCTCGTTGCAAATTGAAACCGTGATCTTTCGATAATACATTTTCAACGACGTCCAACTCCGCCAAATCATACTTCAACGTCTTTGTGTGTCCGTAACTTTGCGAAAAATTTGTTCTCGAATCAAAGTAGAGATGAAAAAAAGCACCTCATGTAATATTTAAAAATATAATTTGTAAATATTTTTGAAAAATATTATAATTTTGAAATTCTTCTTCCACTCTGAATTGTATAACAATAATTAGCACTTAAAGGAGAGAGAGAGAGAGAGAGTGGACATGTAGATTGAGGGAGGAAAACGTGAAATATGAACTATATATAAACTGAAATCTTTCCATAATGATATTACTTATAACGGTAACTTCGTCTATAACGATGGTTTCTTCGGTCCCGATATATATAAAACGTACCCGACTTAACCTTTTCTATAACGATGAACTGCTTATATCGATACCTTTTCTCGACTCCCTAAATATCGTTATATATACGGATTTCACTACATCAGTCAAATATCACCGGACATCCAACAATGGTGTTTTCGTTTAGGGAGATTTTTCTTTGCACGGGATACATTTGTTGAAAGTAGTGCTGAAAATTGTTTATAAGGCAGCTTACTTGAACCAAGCATGTAGCCAATCTGGGGCCAGGAGGTGCGTGGCCCCAGTTGCCCAGTGGAGCTATTTATATATAAAGAACAATGGTCGGCTACCCTGTGCTCCATATGCCCTTTGTCTTGCTCAAGTTGCTCTTTCATCCTAGCTACAAACCTGACGGGTAATTCTGCACAGCAGGCTCTATCTGAAAGGTTCAGGGGCAATAAAATTGCTGTCTTGCCCCAGTTGCCCTTTCATCCTGGCCACAAACCTGACTTGGGCAATTCTACAGCGCAGGCTCTGTCTGAAAGGTTCCAGGGGCAATAAAATTGCTGTCTTTCCCCAGTTGCCCTTTCATCCTGGCCACAAACCTGACTTGGGCAATTCTACAGCGCAGGCTCTGTCTGAAAGGTTCCAGGGGCAATAAAATTGCTGTCTTTCCCCAGTTGCCCTTTCATCCTGGCCACAAACCTGACTTGGGCAATTCTACAGCGCAGGCTCTGTCTGAAAGGTTCCAGGGGCAATAAAATTGCTGTCTTTCCCCAGTTGCCCTTTCATCCTGGCCACAAACCTGACTTGGGCAATTCTACAGCGCAGGCTCTGTCTGAAAGGTTCCAGGGGCAATAAAATTGCTGTCTTTCCCCAGTTGTTGCCCTTTCATCCTGGCTACAAACTTGGACAATTCTGCACAGTAGGCTCTGTCTGAAAGGTTCAGGGCAATAAAATTGCTGTCTTGCACCAGTTGCCTTTTCTTCCTGGCTATAAACCTGACTTGGACAATTCTGCACAGCAGGCTCTGTCTGAAAGGTTCAGGGGCAATAAAATTGCTGTCTTGCACCAGTTGCCCTTTCTTCCTGGCTACAAACCTCACTTGGACAATTCTGCACATCAGGCTCTGTCTGAAAGCTTCCAGGGGCAATAAAATTGCTACCTGGGACCGAGCTTCACGAATTCCCGGTTTGTGTCCACTAGACGAAATTTGAGATATATTGAAGCACTGTGTTAAAAATTTAATTGTCCTTATTTTAAACAAAAATTGACAGTGGCGGTACTCGAGGGATGGAGACATTTCCCACTCCTAATCTACTTACCAAAATATTGCTGAAAGTATGCCCATAAGGATTGCTGAGTATATTAAAACCAAAGGCGGATCTATCCGATACTGATTTATTAAATTACCTATGTGACCTATGTGACCTTTTTACCTATGTAAAACCTAACTATAACGGTAATTTGGGGATTGGGAAAAAAGGGACCATTATTTACACAAACTTTTTATAGGAAATGATCCATTTACACAAATCAATTTCTCTCTGTCATTACATTTAATATTGACGAAATGATTTTGCTGGCAACCGCAAACCTAGAAAATTAAATGTAACACATAGCGTCAAATCAGAGAAATTTCTCAGGTCTTTATTTATGACTGAAAGGTAGCGACAAAATCAGCTACAATTTTCTTCATTTTTTTTTTATCGGTTCCATCTCTGACTTTCTTTTCGCTGGCATAAATAGTGTTTAAAATATCTCGATGGCTATGCTTAATATGCTACAGGAAACCTTTTTCGAAGTTCTGGATACGAAACCGGTCCAGCTTGTCCAAATACCCTCGTACACCAGTGTATTCGGCAACTACTTTATCTTATAGCAGTTCATCATTATTAACTAATTTGAGTTCTATTTACACTGTATGTTGAGACTGTGGCTAATATCATTATAGACATATTAATAGTTATCATCAATATGAAATATAACAGTTATAGATTTCGCTGTATTTGGTTTTCGGTAACCTTCGATCATGTAATGTATAAGCAATTTGTTGAAAAAATTGACATGTCGTTGAAAATTTGAGCCAAAGGGGCAAATTTCAAGGCAAAAATATTTTTTTTGTCTAAATGCGCGAAGGATTAAAATTTCATTACCAATGAACATATCAGAATTTTCCTAAGCGAATGAAGGAAGGGGCCTGGGGCCAATATAAGGGGAGACGTTTCGAGAACGAAATAATATAACTCGTTTCGCTACGTTAAGTAACCTGTGATATATGCAGGCATTTCCTGGTGCAGTGCAGATGATGATGATGATGGCCAAAAGAGATAATGATGGTTTTATTAAGGGGTTGTCATTTATTTGAAAATGTGTAAAATTTTTAGAATCTGTGAAAATCTAGCAACCGAAACAACTTACGACTGCGTTTTTCCAAACGCGGGTCGCAACCATTTAATGGGCCGTAAGATCTAATAAACAAATAAATAAATAAATGAAGAAAGAAAGAAAGGAAGGAAGGAAGGCGAGAGAGAGATAGGGACAGAGATTGGGAGAAAGAGACACAGAGACAGACAGAGAGAAAGAGAAAGAAAGAAAGAAGAGAAGAACGTGGATTACATTTTTCTTAATTTAAAACGCGATTAAAACATTGGGGTTTTAATTGTCTTTCATTGCTACAAACGTTTGTATATGGCGAAGAGAACTAATTTGCAAAATTTGTGAATGATCCCTTCCCACCCCTTTGTTTTTTCACTCCATGTGAACCGATCCGCAATGCGAGGGACGTATGGGCGTGTTAACTCCGAGGCCTTTTGCGCATCTTACTCATCCTTTCTTTGGGAAAATTGTGTTCTCGCTTTTGGGGCGATCGCCTTCAATTCTCTCTTATTGCACGAGCAACGAGCTTGACAGGAAAGAAAGAAATAGGATTTCCCTTTCTCTGCGTTTTTTTAGGGAAAATGCCTTTAAACGCTGTACCTGGCAGGATTGTAGGGTATTATTTAGGAGAAAGGAAAATTAAGTTGGATCCATTTACTTGTTTGGAACGAAACTTATTAAGCTAAAAGCCTTTTAAATCGATACAAAACAATTTTTTAATTCATGCTTCTAAGATGATGGGGAAAAGCTTTTTCATTTAAATTAAATTTG
>QLNU02015003.1:34509069-34522618 GCA_006491805.2 Dysdera silvatica | reverse complement strand
ATTCATTCATTCATTCATTCATTCATTCATCCAGTATCACTGTAAGTTATTTGTATTCTAGAAAGCCATCATTTACCTGTTCAGTTCATCTTGAAAATGACACGTCATTAAAATGCTGTTTCCCCCTTTTTTGGAACGCATCCTTACAGTCAAGTATATATCAAAATTTTCCATTGCACTTCTCACCAAAACCGGGTTTGTTCAGACGACGGTATAGGGGGAAGAGGACGGGGCCAGTGACTTTAAACCCAAAGAATTCAATAAATTTTAATAGACATAAAGCTGGGAACGACACTACACTTTAATTTTGTGTCGAGACCTTTACGAATGGTGACGCTTGCCTAAATCCAACAGAACATTCCTCGTCACTTTCACGCGAGGTGTCATGTCAAAATTAACAGTTGGAATGCGTATAATTGGAGGTAGAAAACTTCAGTCCAACAAGTTTAACACTAAGGGTGAATAAAATTTCATGGGTAGCACATCGATTATAGTTTGAGATATCGTTTCCAAGGCAACACAGGCAGAAAGAGGACATGAATTGCTTTTTAAAACTATGAAACAAAGTCTACGGAAAAGAAGAAGTCGGCTCTATGAAACTGATTTGGAATTCACCAAGTTTTATGCCCGATCTTATAGTAAAACAACAGGAGGTGGTGTAATTATATCCAATAAAATCATTGCGTGATAAGTATGTGTGTGTGTAAAATGATGTAATCAATGAAAAACAGCTGCGTATGCTCTAGTTTAGCTTCCATATTCTGGGAAATGGATTAAAAGAGAGAACTTATTGGATTAAATAATTGAAACATCGACTATGTAAAGGCCCTGTTAAACAATAGAATAAGAATTACGAAATGATTTATATATAATTGAATTGCGGTTTTGATAAATGGCAAAGTTCTTTGTGATGACATTAAATGTGACGCACTGTACGCTTCCGATCAATTTCGCTTCACAAAAATACCATTTCTGCCGTGTTTATATCGTCTGCGTGACTTTTGGTGAAGCTCTCCTCAAAATAGACAAAAACACAAAGAAAGAAAAAAAGGAAGGGGGCACAGATAATGGAAGGAGACAAGAATAACAGGAGAAATCGTTTTACGTACCTTATTCTAAAATGGAAGAATGGCGTGTGTGCTCTAAAAATAAGTTTTTGATTTTGGCTTCGAAACATCACATTTTGCCCTTTCTTCGCGTCCTTTGAAATTAAAGGGCAGCTGCTTATCAGCTTAAATAACAATTCTAACTTTAATAATAATAATAATAATATTAATAAAACCCAAATAGATAGGAAGTGCCTCTTCGACGTTGAAGCAAGAGGTTGAAACTCTGGACCACGTGATTTACGGATGCAAAAAGATTGCACAATCTGATGACAAGGAAGATCACGAAAAATTGGAAAAAGTTTTGCACTCGTGGATATATCAAAACATAAATTATCTATAAATAGGAACTGGTGGAATCATAACTCAGAAAAAGTCAATGAAAATGAAAAAAGGGTAATGGACGCTTGCCACATAATAATCCAAAACATTACGGTTTTAGAAAACAGCCCATTTGATGTATATTATCCATATGGTGATGAATGGTTTGACAAGAAGGAGATTAAGGAGGTCAAGACATGATTTAAAAATCAAGGTGGAGAGACTCTATAGCAGCGGTTCTTCAACTGTGTCCGCGAAACCCTGGAGGGTCAGCAAGACCCTCCCAGTGTTCCACAAAAGTTCGGAAAAGTACTAAGACACGAGCATTTGCTCTTTAATGCTAAGAATAAATTATGAGGGAACGAAAAATTCCTTCCTTAAATAGTGAAAATTAGTGATGAAACACTAGAAATAAATATGTATGATGCAAATTCTGGGTTTTAAACTTTGAGTTAATTCTTGGGGGTCCGCAAGGGCAAGTGATCTCTGAAGGGGGTCCGCTGTCTAGGGAAGTTAAAGAACCGCTGCTCTAGACGAAAAAGTTAGAGTTGTTCGAGTTGCAGAGGGTACCTTGGATGCTATTCCCAAAACTCTCGCGCACCACCTCAATACGTTAGGAATGGACAAAACATTATGCCACCAAATCCCACAATCAGCAGCATTTCTGGGCAGGTTCCGTGGCAATTCAAAAATTATGGGGGGGGGGACTTAAGTAGTTTTAAAGATGATCCAGTGATGCAGCCTTAGAGAAAATAATGGGTTTTGATATCCAATGGGGGGCTTTATCCCTTAAGTCCCCCTTTTTTTACGTCGATGTTGCTGGGGACGGATCATATGTAGATGCCTTTTGTTATCTAAAGTAGTTTTTAAGCACACGGTAACAGTTATCATTAATATGTTACATGATATCAATACAATACATGACAATTATCAATAATGCATTATTGCATGATAACAGTTATCAATAATGTATTACATGATAACAGTTATCAATAATGTATTACATGATAACAGTTATGAATAATGTATTACATGATAACAGTTATCAATAATGTATCACATGATAACAGTTATCCGTGTGTATTACATGATAACAGTTATCGATAATGTATTACATGATAGCGGTTATCGATAATACATGATAACGTTGCTCAGTAATGTATTACATGATAACAGTTATCAGATAACTAAATGAATGATAACAGTTGTCAGATAACTAAATGAATGATAACAGTTGTCAGATAACTAAATGAATGATAACAATTATCAGATAACTAAATGAGTTATCAGATAACTAAATGAATGATAACAGCTAAATACAACATGAACTGCGGGAATTTATATACAGGTATAATAATAATAATGATATTCTTACCTATTCCTTTATATTTAAACCTTGAAAATTATCTGACTATAATAACATTAGACAAAATAACGATGCGCCAACTTTAAAACGCTGCCTTATTTAGAACTGCCCAAATCCTACCGAAGCACCTATAAATTTTAGGTCTTTGAAAAGACCGAATATTAGAGAATATTTCCTGTCAATAAAATCAGGCGCATATATATAATAATAAAATTAATGATAATAATTTTTAATTGTTTTGAATAGTTTCAAATTAAAATCAGAAAATGTTTTAGGAACTAACCAATTTTTGCATCACTTTTCTCTTGATGAATGCCTTCGTTGTTTTTTAACCTGTGCCATGTGAATAAACTTACATTTTGTAATCTTCAAACGAGTATTTACAAGATGCATTTCCCTTTTTCCATATAGTTTATGGCCTAACCTCAAGAAAGATATGTAAAACATTAGGAAGGATATGTAAAACATTAGGAAGGATATGTAAAACATTAGGAAGGATATGTATAACCATAGTAAAGATACAGTTTTTAAAAATACGTTCATAATCTAAAATGTATGGAAAAAGAAAGTATTCAATACTTAACATATATAGGATCTTAAAAAAGTTCGACCGTGAAACGTAGGTTATTAAATTGTCTGGAAAGAATCTCCAACACCATAAGTTTATTCGTGTTGTGGATACAATTGCTTATCTGGTTCCTTTATGATGAATGACGATTTAGAGTTAACATGTGTGCGGAACCTACGTTGGAAAGAAAGGCTTCTGCATATAAAATCATTGCAGAATTTATTGCGTAAACGCAACGAATATAAACAGAACAAGTGATACTTAGTCATCGTACCCTACGTACGTAGCAAAGCACTTACTGAAACGCTTTCTGTTCCAGCTTAACAGCTGGCGAACGAGCACAGCACTAGCCTGGCTTAACATGGCATACAGGGCACCAATGAACTGAATCGTTATATCCCCACTTAAGAAGAAGAGATAGCGAAGGGGTTTTGGGGAGAGAAATGGAGTGGAAAAATAGACAAAATTTGAAGGAAGAGTTGGAGAAAAATTAATGAAAATGGATAAAGCTAAGAAATCACAATTGAAAATTTAGAAATTCTTGAAACATGGCAAAAATATGGAGTTTGGAAATGGCAAAAATTTAGAACATGACGGCCAATGAAAATTCGGGCACGAATTGGCCAATGGACAAACACAGCAAAGGAATGGAGTATGCTAGAAGAAAAAGGAGCAAGCATACACGTTCTAGCGTTTTACACTGAGGCTGCAACACCCACCAGATAGTTCAGCACTTGACCACGTCACACTTTCGTACGGACGTTGCCTGTCTTGATTGTACACAAAGGTGCTGCAGCAAAATTATCATGCTATATTAATTTCCCCATGAAAATTATGAAATCACTGCCTCAGAGGGCTTGGGTGTTAACTATTTGTAATTCTGTAATCCCTAAAATGAGTAATATCATCTCGAAATATATACAATAGTGAGAGCGTCTTTTCCTAGGTATCTATGATCTAGTTGGCATGGTGCTTGGGTCTATACAAAGTAGCTGCTGGATCAACACCAATCTTGAACGGTACGCTTTTTTACTCTACCTTGCAACCCACAAACTCCAAAGATCGTGGGTCATATACATATCTAGTTTGAGCATGAAATGTGGCTTGTTAGCTCATTATGCATGCCACCACCTTAAGAAAAATGCACAAAGCTTCAAATAAGAAAATATAGAATTTTTTGTCAAGTATTATATCAAGTTTGTATGAAATATTATATCAAATTTGTATCAAAGATTTTACCAAGCTTGTACCAAAGATTTCACCAAGTTTGTATGAAATATATCAGTTTTGTATCAAACATTATATCAAGTTTGTATCAAACATTATATCAAGTTTATATCAAACATTATATCAAGTTTGTATCAAATATTATATCAAGTTTATATGGATATTATATAAAGTTTGAATCTGGGTACATTTATCAAATTAAATAGACTTTATCCATTTTAACACCGAGTTCTCAATCAAAAAAAAAAATGTTGATGTAAACATATCGAAGTTTATTGATAAAAGTATACAGATGAATTGATAAAGATGCATATGACTAAAAGGATGTTAATATATACACCAATTAGGGATAACGGATAGATTTACATCTTTGTTTCATCACAGTAGAAATATGTCAAGGTATACTTTGCTTAAATAACCCCTTGCTTGTCCATATAGACAAGATGATCTTTAACAATTTCATTCAGAATTGAACGTGAAATTCCTGAAAACTTTTCATGGGGATCGTTAACAGTAAATCGTCCTGTTTAATGAATTTATCAATTCATTGTCTTACTAAACTAATTTTCAGATAATGAATAAAAAGAGAGAGACTTTCATTCAAAAACTGTTCGTTTCTCCATGACATCACCACAAATCATCGTAGTTAAAGAAAAAAACGTTTGTGCAAGGGGTGTAAGAATGCTTTGAAGATCGTAAAGAAGTTAAGAATTCATCGTAATTGATGAGAATTATGTTTTAAATAGACATTCATTATGCCAATGTGCTAAATAAAATATAAGTTTATCTTATTGTAATGGGAAAATGTATTACTCCTAAGTTGAAGACTGCTTCAGGAGCGGTCATGAAGTTCCCTTCCAGAAATGAGGAGGATAAAGAAATTACTAGAGAGGAAAATGAAGCAGTTAAAGGAGTCGGGGCGGGGGGAAGACTAGAGAGATAAGAGAGGCAGAATTGAATTTGATCCCTTCCTAATTTACCATCGGAAAATCGTATTTCCCCATCATCAAATAGATATTGACGTGAAACTGATGTATTATTGTAAATAACGTGTTTACCATGGAATTCGATAAATAATACTTTACCCCTACATCCTTAACTGAAAGTATGTCCGTTATGACTCCATGTTACAACGTCCCAGAGAAACAAAGGGAAAAAACTTCAGTAATTTTGTGTAGTTCGTTAACAACGACGTTTAATAATGGAAAGGAAACCTAAACACACAACAGCTCTACAGTTAACTACTTTTTTAAGTGATTTGTTCGGCGCACTATGATAATTGCTATCATTATTTATGCAACTCTAAAAAAAATAATAAAATCACTTACATAGAAAACAGTTCTTTTGAATGTAAATACAAATTCATGTTTACATAAAAATGCGCACATGGTTTAGTCCGACAAATCATTTTTTATGTGGATGTATAAAATTTATATGCTTATTGTAGATGATTGTAATAGACTCACATTCCACAGTTCTATCGTTAAGCTGCGTATAATTTTTAGTTTTCATAAACGTTTGGAATCGATTTCTATACGGCGAAAATAATACCATAAATAACAAATAATTCATATTATCAAATAAATAGCAAATAATTAAATAAATAATAAATATTATTAAATAATAAATAATTCATATTATTCCAATAACGTATGAAGCAAAATATCCTTTAATAACTTATATTTTGAGTTAATTAATTAATATTAATTAAATAATAATTAATTCATTAATATTTTGAAAGTAAATCCTCAAGCTTGCATGTTGTTATCGCCTCTTGTTTTCAGACTTTTTCCTATAGTTTATCTCATAACTATTTTCAGAAGGGTGTACTGTTATAAGTATTGAAGAAATGCAGTAATTCATCCATTTACAATAATATCTATTAATACATTAAATGTTCAGAATAGTTAATTAAGACGCCAGGAAGATAAATAATTAAATGCAACGTTAAAGAAATTAGTACGCTTTTTTGGCTGAGCCTCCGAAAATGACGTGTGCACACTTCGATGGTAAACGGAAGACTGATTTAATTTTAGAATTCGGATGACAATTGCACACACTGTTGCCAAATATAAAAAAGTGAAACTATTATTATGTATTATATGTTGCCCGATGCGAAAAGTGAAATTATGTACATTTGGGAAACATCATATAAAAGAAAACAATTTGACGTGTTGCCAATTTTAGAAATTGAACTTATGAACATTGTTTCTGTGCTTTTCTAAATGGCAATAGTAAAGAAAGTCTGCAAAGTGAACAAGCAGCATTTCTATTGTGGGAGCTTTTTTTTATGAACATTTTTATGTTATGAACTTTTTTACTTCGTAATTTGGACTTCACATTCTAGAACCGAGACGTGAATATAGAGGCAGAAGGGTGACCGAATCAATGGTTGAAATTTCTAGGAGACGGAGAGCGAATATATTTTGCTTGTTGGTAAGAACAGGAGAAAGGAGGGAATGTAAATTTAAATATTTTAAACGAATATGAATTGTCCCCTACTGGTCCCTTTGTGGAGAAACTCGAGAAAAAATTCAGACATAAAGAAAGCAAAAGAAGGAAAATGGAGTAAAACATGGGGTGGGGTGGATAGATAGGTAACAGAAAAAATAAGGTTGATGAAAAAAAAAGAAAGAAAGAAAGAAAGAAAGAAAGAAAGAAAGAAAGAAAGAAAGAAAGAAAGAAAAGCAGACCTGATTTAAATATTAGTAAAAGATTTTGCCTTCAAGGTAGTGATAAGACAAAACCTTTTATTCTAGAGAAACCGAACCCTAAATTTTAAAACCAGTGACAGAGACGCTATGAATTTTGAAGTTATTTAAAAATGGCGGAATTCTGATATTATCGTAATAACGCTTGTTGCGTTCGTGGGAATGTGATTACGATTCTTTACTTTTGCACACATTTTAAATTATATATTTCGCTAATGAAATGTGTTGGAGATAATCAACGCACTCAGCTACTTTAAAACAGACACGTTTATTCGAAGGAGAAAAGGCACGAAGTAGTGTATAATTTAATACGCCATTTTATGGCGAAGCCTCTGATAGCACGTACAGGTTGGTTGAGATGGAAAAACTAGGGACTGTGAAAACGTTCGATATGAAAATCACGCGCTGGCTTGTTTTATTGTTGCCTGGATACAGTGAGTAAGATCATTAGAAAAGACACTGTTGCCATCTAGGTTTATCTTGCAGCAATGTTATTGCATGCATTGTTGCCTGATTCCACTATATGTTTATGGGTTTCCTGTGATTGGTAAGGGGAAAAAGTGGGTCTCCGTTAGTAACTTTATACACGAGGAGTGGAAGTCTGTAGCTTACCGAGTGATTAAAAAGAAGCATACGCTATAATTTAACGAATTGGTCAGCACAGAGCCCCTAGTATTATAGGCTGCGCATCTGGCGCCATTTTCCGGCACACATCCGGTTTCATTTACCTTGGCGATAAAGGTTTTCCACTTTGGCGCAATGATCGCTATTTTGGCATAAAAATAATTAACGATCCGCGATTACCCGACGATTGTAAACATTGGCGCAACTTTTAAGATGTCGCCAATAAATACAATTTGCAACCCTAGCTTAGTTTTCGATTAATGTAAAATTATAATGCAAATAATCAAAACAAACTTGCACTGCAAACATTCTATGCTTATTCCTCGAACGATTAGAATAATTCCCAGCAGAACCATGGGCGTAACTAGGTGGGGGGCCGGGGAGGGCCACCCCCCCAGAATACTGGCTGCCCCCCAGAAAATTCCCAGAAAAATCTTATGTTATGAATTTCAGCTACTTTTGAAAATGGATTTGAAAGTGAAATATTCTTTAAAAAAATGTGAAAAATATTCATCGTTTTCAGAAAAATAAGATCTATTTAATGTAATTTACGGTTTGGAAAGCGGATGAAATTAAATAAAAAAAACGGTGGACTATGCGTAAACGGGGATTCAAACCCAAGACCTGGTGTTCCGAATGGGGTTAAAAATGGCTGCAATGCTAGAGATTTCTTAAAAAGATGAATGAGAAATGAACTATTGGTTTAAAGACGATCGTTTCTGATGCGCAAACTGTATAAAAATGCACTTCAATTTATGCAAGTGGCCTAACAGGTAGAAGTTTGAAGTAGAATTCCTTATAGAGGGAAAAATAGATTTGAAACATTATTAAAAAATCCCTTTTTTCGATATTTCAATACAGTTGTCCTTCTGTTTAAAATTCGTTAAATGTTCGCAATGTTTGAAAAATGCTTTATTTTTTTTGACGTTGACTAATGAGAGAAAGCATTTTTCCTCTAATTTATTAGCGAAGAATAAATAATTAAGTCCTGAATTTCCGGTAACCTTGAAAATGGATTTTAAAATGAAATGCCCTTCTCAAAAATGCGAAAAATATGCATATCATTAAGAAAACACGATGTATTTAGTGCAATTTACGGCTTGGAAAACCGATGAAATTTGAAGAAAAAAAAGTACTTGTGCGTACCTGGGGAACAGAACCCGGGACCTGGTGGTCCGAATGGGGTTAAAGATCACTGCAATGCAAGAGATTTATTAAAAGGATGAATGAAAAATGAACTCTTGGCTTAAGGGAGATTGTTTTGAGTGCATAGGTTGTGAAAGAATGTGATTTAATTTATGCAAGTGACCTAACTGGTAGAGATTTGAAGTGGAATTAATTATAGAGGGGGGGAAAAACGGATTTGAAACGCTATTAAAAAAAGCCCCTTTTTTTCAATATTTCAATATAGTTGCCCTTCTGTTTAAAATTCCAGTTAAACATTCACAATATTTGAAAAATCCTTTACGTTTTAACGCTGATTAATAAGAGTTTTTTCTTTAAATTATTAGGGAAGAATAATTAATAGAGTCTTGAGTTTCACAGACCCTTAAAAATGGATTTAAAATGAAATATGCATTTTAAAAATGTATAAAAATATGCATCGCATTCAGAAAAAATGCAATGTGTTTAATGCAATTTACGGCTTGAAAAACGGGTGAAATTTGAAAAAAAATAGTTACTCGTGCCTGCAAGTGGATTCGAACATGTGCCCTTGTGGTTCGAATGGGGTTAAATTTCGCTGCAATGCTCAATATTTCTTAAAAAGATGAATGAGAAATGGAGTATTGGCTTAAGGGAGAGCGTTTTTGGTACGTAGGCTGTAGAAGAATGTTTTTTAATTTATGCATATAGCATAAAGACGGAGGATTGACGTGGAATATCTTACGACAGAAAAATGGATTTGAAACGTTATTTAAGAAAGGCCCCTTTTCAAGACGTGTGATAATTGTTCTTTTGCTCAAAATTCGAGTTAAATATTAACAAGGTTTCAAAATAAATACTTTATTTTTTTAACCCTTATATTTTCAAACAGTTTGCTGAAATTTGGTTTTCAGGCAATATATAGTGTACTTTAAACAGATGAATCGAAATATTTGTTAAAAATATGTTCCCTTTGCATGTTAATAAATATTCGATTATGGGAAAATCATCCCCGTTGACTGTTTAGAACCGACAGATACATGTGTGACAAATATCTAACAAGGGAACCACTTTTGTGGAAGCTCGTACTTTGAAACAAGACTTATCACAAACGATAGTACCCAAGCTCCTTATTAAGAATATAAAATCAGTTTTTTGTGAATAGCACATAAATTTTTTTATTAATATTCAAAGTCCAAAAATCACACTTTTTAGGTGAAGTTTGATATTTTTTATTCGCACTGTATATGAAGATAATAACTTTTGAACTCAATTCAAGGGTTTAAGGGAGATTGTTTCTGACGTGTAGGCTGTATAAAAAATGTGCCTTAATTTATACAAGTGAAATAAAAGACAAAAGTTTGAAGTGGATATTTTAGGAGGGGAAAAACGGATTTGAAAGGTTATTAAGAAAGCCCCTTTTCAAGATGTTAGTATAGTTGTCGTTCGATTTAAAACTTTAATTAAATATTCACAGGGTCTATAAAATGTTTTATTTCTTAACGTTAATTGATGAGAGATGGCATTTTTTTTTAATATATTGGGCAAGAATAAGTATTTAAATGGTGAATTTCAGCTACCCTTAAAATAGATTTAAAAATGAAATACTATTCTTAAAATGTGAACAAATATGCACCGCAATCAGAAAAATACGGTGTATTTCATGCAATTTACAGTTTGGAAAACCGATGAAATTTGAAAAAAACCAATCTCTTGTGAGTACACGGGGAATCGAACCTGGGAGCTTTTGGTCCGAATGGGTTTAAAGATCAGTGCCACGCTGATTTCTTAAATCGATGAATGAGAAATTAAATATTAGTTCAAGAGAGATTTTTAATGACTTAATTGAATATGTCCAAACTAAAGACACTGAAGGAACAGGACTCCTAGATTTAGGTACTCTTAAGAATGATCCATCTCGGCCTTGAGTCAATTATCCAAAGAGTCAGTTGAAAGATAGCGATCCTTTCCAGCTAAATATTACGATACATAGAACTGTCTTGAATATAGTATAAATGAAAACGCAAGCTATTACTTTTATATGCAGGTAATTTTCCATAGCAGGCACACGTGAGTAAATGAAAAGTTTGCAAGCAGTGAATTTTGCAAATGGAAAAAATAACTGAGGCCCTTAGAAAATTGGGAGAATTCATGGCTAAAACGTGGGGCTCACGATTAGGCCATAAATTTTTGAATAGCCTAAATTTGGCCATGGAAAGTTGCTTTGGGACATAATAAGTGGTCGTGCATTTTCCAATATGGTTTTAGGCTAAAACGGCAAATTTTCCAAATTTTGTTACATGATTAACTAATGTGGATGCAAATAATAACATCTCTGTAATTCCAGAACGGCTCATTTTCGGACATTGGTTCACTGGACCAAAGTTGTTTCTTTTGATCTCCTTCACCTATTACACATGCTTGACAATTCCCAATTGCCTCCAGTATGGTAAAACAATCGTTTTCCACACCTTTGATGACTAAATGGCAACACTACTCAGGACCAGGGAAGGGACTTTCCGACTTTTTTTATCTCTGCTGCATTATCAGGCCAATAAAATTTTTTTTTTCATGTAATTGCCTACGTAACAACGATGTGGATGTAAATAATACTTTCACTCTACAGCCAAATCGGATCCTTTGCGGACATGAGGATTTCACCAAATATGGCTTATTTTATGTCCTTTACCACCCCTTTCAGTTTATTCCATTAGTTCCGAATCTCCCCTGTATAGGAGGCTAAAACTCAATAGGCCTTTCTAACTTATTCTCATATAAAAAGAATCATGCTCCCCACCCCAGAAAATTGTCATAATTATACCTATGTGCCTATGACCGTTCTTTCCTTTCTGAACATTTAATCAATTAATACAAATATTATTTTCTGCCATACGCTAGTAGGTTAATGAATAAATCATAACTCTACTAGGAAAAGGACAGAGTTACGTGTTTCCTCGCATAGTTCAATGGAAAAGTACTTAAAATTGTTAAAATACTTAAAGTTGTAGTTACGCCTATGCTTTTATGTAAAAAAACGTAAGGAACCCTGTCTTAGCACGTACCCAGGGCAAGATGGGGTAGCCGAATTATTGGTGAAACAATATTATTTCGAAAAACTAATTACAATTAATTTAATTGCGATTATTTTATTCCTGCTTAAAACTATTTAACTTCTGATTACGGATAATTTAATTTTGATTACAATTGATTTCGACTGTTTACAATTAATTTTCAACTGATTACAATCAATTTTCAACTGATTACAATCAATTTTCAACTGATTACAATTAATTTGCAACTGATTACAATTAATTTCTAACTGATAACAATGAATTTCCAACTGATTGAAATTAATCTTTAACTGATAACAATTAATTTCCAACTGATAGCAATGGATTAATGGAAAAAGGACAACAAATTAACACAGTTTAATAAAGTTAAATCGTTTACAGACTGTTTCAATAGCTCTGGGCTATTTTCGTCAGAATGGTCAACGATATACACACAATGTGTAATAACAAATACGTGTTACAAATGGCGGCTACAGGTATAAAGAAATGAACGGTAAAAATACAAGCACATATGTTAAGGGTCTCTGGTAATGGAACATTAAGTTTAGAGAAACGTGAGTTTAAAAAGAAATGTGGGAAGAAAATTCTTCCAAAAAGGAGAAATGAAATTGGACGGCAACTAGTCATTAACGGCGTTATCTGCGTTGGCGATTATATGTCGATTATATGATTATATATTACATATAATCGCCAACGCAGATAATGCCGTTAATGACTAGTTACCGTCCAATTTCATTTCTCCCTTTTGGACGAATTTTCTCCCCACATCGAACAATATTTCTTCTGGCTCACATTACCCATTTCCTCCTATACAGCATAATTTTACTACTAGTCTGTTTCTTTTTAAACTCATGTTTTACTACTAGAAACGTTTCTCTAAACTTTACGTTCCATTACAAGAGACGTTTTCCTTAACCCATGTGTGTGTGTATTTATTTTTACTGTTCATTTCATTATACCTGTAATCTGTAACCGCCGTTTGTAACACGCATTTGTCATTACATATTGTGTATATATCGTCGACCGTTTTGACGAAAATAGCCCAGGGCTATTGAAACAGTCTGTAAACGATTAAACTTAATTAAACTGTGTTAATTTGTTGTCTTTTCAATTAATTTAATAACGCCAGTGTCGTCGTCAAATTATTTCATGATAACAATGAATTTCCTACTAATTACAATGAATTTCCAACGGATTACAATGAATTTCCAACTGATAGCTATGAATTCCCAACCGACAACAACGAATTACCAACGATTATAATTAATTTCTAACTGATTAAAATTAATTTCTAATTGATTATGATTAATTTAATTTTAGTTACGGTTATAGGTCCTACAGGGGTTTTTCAGTTGGAACAATCAGATTTTGCAGTGTTGTCGTTCAGATTTTCAGTTGAGATTTTAGCTGTG
>QLNU02015003.1:34498436-34508969 GCA_006491805.2 Dysdera silvatica | reverse complement strand
GTATTATTGTAAATAACGTGTTTACCATGGAATTCGATAAATAATACTTTACCCCTACATCCTTAACTGAAAGTATGTCCGTTATGACTCCATGTTACAACGTCCCAGAGAAACAAAGGGAAAAAACTTCAGTAATTTTGTGTAGTTCGTTAACAACGACGTTTAATAATGGAAAGGAAACCTAAACACACAACAGCTCTACAGTTAACTACTTTTTTAAGTGATTTGTTTGGCGCATTATGATAATTGCTATCATTATTTATGCAACTCTAAAAAAAATAATAAAATCATTTACATAGAAAACAGTTCTTTTGAATGTAAATACAAATTCATGTTTACGTAAAAATGCGCACATGGTTTAGTCCGACAAATCATTTTTTATGTGGATGTATAAAATTTATATGCTTATTGTAGATGATTGTAATAGACTCACATTCCATAGTTCTATCTTTAAGCTGCATATAATTTCTAGTTTTCATAAACGTTTGGAATCGATTTCTATACGGCGAAAATAATACCATAAATAACAAATAATTCATATTATCAAATAAATAGCAAATAATTAAATAAATAATAAATATTATTAAATAATAAATAATTCATATTATTCCAATAACGTATGAAGCAAAATATCCTTTAATAACTTATATTTTGAGTTAATTAATTAATATTAATTAAATAATAATTAATTCATTAATATTTTGAAAGTAAATCCTCAAGCTTGCATGTTGTTATCGCCTCTTGTTTTCAGACTTTTTCCTATAGTTTATCTCATAACTATTTTCAGAAGGGTGTACTGTTATAAGTGTTGAAAAAATCCAGTAATTCATCCAGTTGAAAATCATATTTATTAATACTTTAAATGTTCAGAATAGTTAATTAAGACGCCAGGAAGATAAATAATTAAATGCAACGTTAAAGAAATTAGTACGCTTTTTTGGCTGAGCCTCCGAAAATGACGTGTGCACACTTCGATGGTAAACGGAAGACTGATTTAATTTTAGAATTCGGATGACAATTGCACACACTGTTGCCAAATATAAAAAAGTGAAACTATTATTATGTATTATATGTTGCCCGATGCGAAAAGTGAAATTATGTACATTTGGGAAACATCATATAAAAGAAAACAATTTGACGTGTTGCCAATTTTAGAAATTGAACTTATGAACATTGTTTCTGTGCTTTTCTAAATGGCAATAGTAAAGAAAGTCTGCAAAGTGAACAAGCAGCATTTCTATTGTGGGAGCTTTTTTTTATGAACATTTTTATGTTATGAACTTTTTTACTTCGTAATTTGGACTTCACATTCTAGAACCGAGACGTGAATATAGAGGCAGAAGGGTGACCGAATCAATGGTTGAAATTTCTAGGAGACGGAGAGCGAATATATTTTGCTTGTTGGTAAGAACAGGAGAAAGGAGGGAATGTAAATTTAAATATTTTAAACGAATATGAATTGTCCCCTACTGGTCCCTTTGTGGAGAAACTCGAGAAAAAATTCAGACATAAAGAAAGCAAAAGAAGGAAAATGGAGTAAAACATGGGGTGGGGTGGATAGATAGGTAACAGAAAAAATAAGGTTGATGAAAAAAAAAGAAAGAAAGAAAGAAAGAAAGAAAGAAAGAAAGAAAGAAAGAAAGAAAGAAAGAAAAGCAGACCTGATTTAAATATTAGTAAAAGATTTTGCCTTCAAGGTAGTGATAAGACAAAACCTTTTATTCTAGAGAAACCGAACCCTAAATTTTAAAACCAGTGACAGAGACGCTATGAATTTTGAAGTTATTTAAAAATGGCGGAATTCTGATATTATCGTAATAACGCTTGTTGCGTTCGTGGGAATGTGATTACGATTCTTTACTTTTGCACACATTTTAAATTATATATTTCGCTAATGAAATGTGTTGGAGATAATCAACGCACTCAGCTACTTTAAAACAGACACGTTTATTCGAAGGAGAAAAGGCACGAAGTAGTGTATAATTTAATACGCCATTTTATGGCGAAGCCTCTGATAGCACGTACAGGTTGGTTGAGATGGAAAAACTAGGGACTGTGAAAACGTTCGATATGAAAATCACGCGCTGGCTTGTTTTATTGTTGCCTGGATACAGTGAGTAAGATCATTAGAAAAGACACTGTTGCCATCTAGGTTTATCTTGCAGCAATGTTATTGCATGCATTGTTGCCTGATTCCACTATATGTTTATGGGTTTCCTGTGATTGGTAAGGGGCAAAAGTGGGTCTCCGTTAGTAACTTTATACACGAGGAGTGGAAGTCTGTAGCTTACCGAGTCATTAAAAGGAAGCATACGCCATAATTTAACAAATTGGTCAGCACAGAGCTCCTAGTATTATAGGCTGCGCATCTGGCGCCATTTTCCTTCACATTTCCGGTTTCATTTACCTTGGCGATAAAGGTTTTCCACTTTAGAGCAATGATCGCTATTTTGGCATAAAAATAATTAACAATCCGCGATTATCCGACGAATGTAAACATTGGCGCAACTTTTAAGATGTCGCCAATAAATACAATTTGCAACCCTAGCTTAGTTTTCGATTAATGTAAAATTATAATGCAGGTAATCAAAACAAACTTGCACTGCAAACATTCTATGCTTATTCCTCGAACGATTAGAATAATTCCCAGCAGAACCATGGGCGTAATTAGGTGGGGGCCGGGGCCGCCCCCAGAATACTAACTGCCCCAGAAAAATCTTACGTCATGAAAGATGAATGAGAAATGAACTATTGGTTTAAAGACGATCGTTTCTGATGCGCAAACTGTATAAAAATGCACTTCAACTTATGCAAGTGGCCTAACAGGTAGAAGTTTGAAGTAGAATTCCTTATAGAGGGAAAAATAGATTTGAAACATTATTAAAAAAGTCCTTTTTTCGATATTTCAATACAGTTGTCCTTCTGTTTAAAATTCGTTAAATGTTCGCAATGTTTGAAAAATGCTTTATTTTTTTTTAACGTTGACTAATGAGAGAAAGCATTTTTCCTCTAATTTATTAGCGAAGAATAAATAATTAAGTCCTGAATTTCCGGTAACCTTGAAAATGGATTTTAAAATGAAATGCCCTTCTCAAAAATGCGAAAAATATGCATATCATTAAGAAAACACGATGTATTTAGTGCAATTTATGGCTTGGAAAACCGATGAAATTTCTAAAAAAAAAAGTACTTGTGCGTACCTGGGGAACAGAACCCGAGACCCGGTGGTCCGAATGGGGTTAAAGATCACTGCAATGCAAGAGATTTATTAAAAGGATGAATGAAAAATGAACTCTTGGCTTAAGGGAGATTGTTTTGAGTGCATAGGTTGTGAAAGAATGTGATTTAATTTATGCAAGTGACCTAACTGGTAGAGATTTGAAGTGGAATTAATTATAGAGGGGGGGGGAAACGGATTTGAAACGCTATTAAAAAAGCCCCTTTTTTTCAATATTTCAATATAGTTGCCTTTCTGTTTAAAATTCGAGTTAAATGTTCACAATATTTGAAAAATCCTTTACGTTTTAACGCTGATTAATAAGAGTTTTTTCTTTAAATTATTAGGGAAGAATAATTAATAGAGTCTTGAGTTTCACAGACCCTTAAAAACGGATTTAAAAAGTGAAATACCATTTTAAAAATGAAAAACAAATATTCATCGCATTCAGAAAAAATGCAATGTGTTTAATGCAATTTACGGCTTGAAAAACGGGTGAAATTTGAAAAAAAATAGTTACTCGTGCCTGCAAGTGGATTCGAACATGTGCCCTTGTGGTTCGAATGGGGTTAAAAATGGCTGCAATGCTAGAAATTTCTTAAAAAGATGAATAAGAAATGGAGTATTGGCTTAAGGGAGAGCGTTTTTGGTACGTAGGCTGTAGAAGAATGTTTTTTAATTTATGCATATAGCATAAAGACGGAGGATTGACGTGGAATATCTTACGACAGAAAAATGGATTTGAAACGTTATTTAAGAAAGGCCCCTTTTCAAGACGTGTGATAATTGTTCTTTTGCTCAAAATTCGAGTTAAATATTAACAAGGTTTCAAAATAAATACTTTATTTTTTTAACCCTTATATTTTCAAACAGTTTGCTGAAATTTGGTTTTCAGGCAATATATAGTGTACTTTAAACAGATGAATCGAAATATTTGTTAAAAATATGTTCCCTTTGCATGTTAATAAATATTCGATTATGGGAAAATCATCCCCGTTGACTGTTTAGAACCGACAGATACATGTGTGACAAATATCTAACAAGGGAACCACTTTTGTGGAAGCTCGTACTTTGACACAAGACATATCACAAATGATAGTCCATAAGTACCTTATTAAGAATATGAAATCAGTTTTTTGTGAATAGCATATAAATTTTTTTATTAATATTTAAAGTCCAAAAATCGCACTTTTTAGATGAAGTTTGATATTTTTTATTCGCACTGTATATGAAGATAAGAACTTTTTAACTCAATTCGAATAAAGAGGGTAATTGTATTTAACGGATAAAATTATAAAATTACACGAAAGATCATTCAGAGTATTTTAAAAAATTATATAAAAACTAAGCTTTTTAATACTAATATTTGGCGCGTTTGGCTATGATTTAGAATAATTGGCGATATCGGTATGAAGCATTTATTATTCAATTACGTTCATATTGCCAACCCCTATTGGCACTGCTTTTGGGAAATATAATCAGGGGCAGATACAAACTTTCATTTGGGAGGTCAAAGGGTGAATTTGTTATGGTCAATTACAATTTGGAATAACACCCTTCATTTATCATGAAAGTTGGAATTTTTTACAGTGAAAAAATATATTTTGGGGGGGTCATGACCCCTGTGTCCACGCTTGAATATAATGCCATTGTAGAAGGGGAACAAATATTATAAATTTATGGCCGTAACATCAAAATATTTTACGTAATTTTTTAATAAGCTATATACTCTTAATGCAGCTGGCATTTCAAAAACTTAATACATAAATAATTTCTTTTAAAAAGTAGACAAGCATATCGTATCATATTGAACGTCTTCTATTTTTTGTGGAGTCGACCTTGCTCTCGTAAAAATTTGACGGGGAAAGTTTGAACGTTGTAAATCAATCAAAGACTGCCAATACGAGAAAATTATAAAAACGACTCCAAATATCGATATCCGGAAATTGTTACACTTTAAAATAAAGGATGTAAATTACATTCACTATCACTGAAAAGCGTATCAATTAAGCGAAAAAATATTTCGTTAATATTTTTAAATTGAATAGTTTCATCAGGAGATTAAGATTACAATTACAGTTACACAAAGGATATTGCAGCATAGGCCGATATTACGTATAAGTACTTATAAAACTTTGTTTCTTAACGTTAATCTATGAGAGATGGCATTTTTTTTAATTATTTGGGGAGAATAAGTACTTAGTTGTGAATTTCAGTTATTCTTAAAAGTGGATTTAAAAATGAAATACTATTCTTAAAAATGTGAATTGATTCTTGAAATTGATTTTTGAAAATGTGAAAATTAATCGCATTTATAAAAATACGATCTACTTAATGCAATTTACGGCTTGGAAAACCGGTGAAATTTGAAAAAAAGGCGTCTTGTGCGGGGAATCGAACCCTGGAGCTGGTAGTCCGAATGGGGTTAAAGATCGGTGTCATGCTAGAGAGTTCTTAAAAAGGTGAATTATAAATCAAAGATTGGTTCAAGGGAGATTGTTAATGGCTTGAGTGATGATGTCCAAACTAAAGACACTGAAGGAACATGACTCCAAGATTTAGGTACTCTTAAAATGGTCCATCTTGGCCTTCAGTCAATTATCCAAAGATAATTCGAGACCTTTTCAGCTAAACATTACGATACGTTCAACTGGCTTGAATATAGCATAAATGAAAACACAATCTGTTATTTTTATATGCAGGTAACTCTCGATAGGCGGCACACGTGAGCAAAATGAAAAGTTTGTAAACAGTGGATTTTGCAAATGGCAAAAACAACTGAGGCCCTTAACAAATTGTGAAATTCATGGCCCCAACGTGGAGCTCACGTTTGGGTCACAAATTCCTGAATTGCATAAATTTGGCCAATGGAAGTTATTTTGGACTATAGTAAGTAGTGAAACCTTTTCCAATATGGTTCTAGGCCGGAACGGCAAATTTTCCAAATTTTGTTACATGATTAACTAATGTGGATGCAAATAATAACATCCCTGTGGTTCCAGAACTGCTCATCTTCAGACATTGGTTCACTCTGCCAAAGTTGTTTCTTTTGATCTCCTTCACCTATTACACATGCTTGACGATTCCCAACTGCCTGCAGTATGGTAAAACAATCGTTTCTCACACCTTTGATGACTAAATGGCAACAGTACTCAGTGCCAGAGAAGGGAATTTTTTAATTTTTTTTAATCTGCTGCATTACTAGGTCAATCACTTAAATTATGTATAAAAAAAATTTTTGTTCATGTAATACATACATAGCGACGATGTGGATGTAAATAATACTTTCACTCTACAGCCAAATCGGGTCCTTTGCGGACATGAGGATTTCACCAAATATGGCATATTTTATGTCCTTTACCACCCCTTTCAGTTTATTCCATTAGTTCTGAATCTCCCCTGTATAGGAGGCTAAAACTCAATAGGCTTTTACAACTTATTTTCATATAAAAAGAATCATGCTCCCCACCCCAGAAAATTGTCATAATTATACCTATGTGCCTATGACCGTTCTTTCCTTTCTGAACATTTAATCAATTAATACAAATGTCAACTTCTGTCATACGCTAGTATGTTAATGAATAAATCACTCTACTACGAAAAGGGAAAGTTCTGTGTTTCCTCGTATAGTTCAATAAAAAGGTACTTAAAAATTGATTCTTTGAAATTAGGGACGTTTAAACCTACAGGTGTATCGATACTCTGATATATTAGTGTAGGCGAATATCGATACGTTTTTTTAGGAATAGGGATTATCAATATGTTTTTTTTTAAATGTCGATTAAAACACCGACAAGCTTTTATGGGGGACATGTCCCCTCCAGAAAAATGTCGTAGTTACGCCGATGAGCGGAACACTCACCTATTTCACCTTATTTCTTTAAAAATTACATGATTGTAAGTCACTCAACTTTTAGTAGTGAATGGGATCACGTGACACGGTGGCAGGAAAATATTGGGTATCCTCCAGCTCTTATTTCTAAGAGTCTTAAGTTAGAATTTTCGTGGAAACCAACTTTCTCAGTCTGAATGACTCTTCTCTGCTCTTATATTTTGATTGAAATACGTAACAAATATTTTTTAATACGTATCTAAACTCTGTGTGCAAACTGTCCTAAGAAAACGTGTGCAAAAAGTTATTAAAACGTAGTTCGATCATCTGCAGTTATCTGAGCCCTACTGAATACACGCAGGAGATAAATACCATGAACAAAACATTATTTTTATTTTCATGTTATATGTAGTGAATCAACCATTATAAATTTGGTTAAATATTAAATTTTAGCAAGTGAGCAATGAAACAAATAAAAGGCCCTTTCACGTGACGAAGTTTTCCATTACAGAGGCACGAAGCGATAGAAATTCTACGCAAAATAACGCGCCTGCAAAATATTTTACGTTCCTCGAAAAAAAATGGCAAACCATTCTTTTTCGTCTGTTAATTGATTTTCGGTTCTTTAAATTTTAAAATGGAAGACCAAGTCACGCACTTTCTCGATTCGATTTGAAAACCCATTAAAAATGCCACAAAAAATTAAACACCACCGCGCTCTCTGCACTTCCGTGTAATTTTAAATAGCCATTTCTTTTTCGTTTCGATATTTTATTACATACAGCGTTGTACCATTTTCCTTTCTCTTGTTCCGTGTATTCAACATCCGCATCTATATTATATATAAGTTCTGCTAACTTGTTCATAAACATTGTTTTTGTTATCTTTATTATATTTCACCCACTGGTTAGTATTCCTGGCATATTCCTGTCCTCTTGCCATCTTGGCAGAATCCTGATTTTCCATGCTCTTCTCAGCGTCCTCCTCCTCCTTCCAACACGAATTCCAGATATCTGGAAGTTCGTACGTTGCAAGAATCTATGTTAAGTCATTGTATATTGTCTCTGATTCTTTTACAATGCACGCTAATACTCCTAGAAAAAAGAATTATCGCGTAGCCGCCATTTTTCTGCCATCGTATCACGTATTCCCATTCACTACTGTGTTAACAGTGAGTGATTTACGAACGTGTTATTTTTAATAAAATAGGGTGAAATGGACGAGTGTTCCGCTGGGAATTGTTCTAATCATTCGAGGAATAAACATAGAATGTTTGCAGCGTAAAGTTTGTTTTGATTATTCGCATTCTAATTTTACATTAATCGAAAATTAAGCTCGATTGTACTGATATTTATTGGCGACATCTTAAAAGTTGCGCCAATGTTTACGTTTGTCGATAATTGTGATTATTGACCACGGACTTAGCAATGATCGCCAGAATAGCGATCATGGCTTCAAAGGGAAAATCTTTATCGCCAAGGTAAATGAAACCAGAAGCGTGCAGGAAGATGGCGGCTGATACGCCGGCCTATTATTGTAGAGGATCTAATGCACGCTATGTATTGCGCTGAAATAAACATTCCACTTATGGAAACTTTTCAAAATAAATCACAGAAATTTTTAAGGAAAGAAATGTGAATAAAAACTCGAATCAGCTTCGGTCGAATAATCTTCAATCAACGAAATATCATCTGTTCTGCCATTATTTCCTATCTAAGATATGGCTGGATGTCGGAGCAAGGCCAGCCTTGTTTTTAAGGGCCTTCATTGCTATTGTTAGCCCTGACCTTTATATCCCTTTCTCCCTTGTTTGCTCTACACCTTTCTTACGCTTTCTAGTAGATGGAACTCTTCTTTTCTCGGAACATCCTCTCACTATCTAAGCTTCCAACGCGTACTGCAGTTCAACAATATAGAAGATATAGAAGCAATAAGATTAACACAAAGGTCAAATTGAGAACATCACAGCGTATATATGATACTTTTTGCATTGAAAATGTATATTTAGTCCCACGCATATCTTATCTAAACTAAAATCTGCCATCGATCAGTGACGTATCGTGTTTTTAACATTGAGCTATATGTAAGGGTTCAGTATCTTAAATGAAAAAGTCGCAATTCATAACCTATATATATTATCATGATAGCCACGACCTTTCAGAGAAAATGCGAGGCCCTTCAAATACACGTCTGACGTATATTGAGTTACCAAGTTGACGCCCCTAATATGGTGACGCCCGGGGCAGAATCCCTTCCTGTCCCCCCCTCTGACAAACCCTAATGATGACATATGTATGAATTGTGACTTTTTTATTCGTGGGGAGGGGGAGGGAGACCGTGAACACTTGGAGATTTAACGTCACGATGCGCCACTGCCATCTATGAAACAAACTATAATAAGACTTACAGCTTTATATGAAACCGAGACATGGACATTGTCTGCTAAGGATAAAGGACTGTTCAGACAGTAGGACAGAAAAATTCTTACATACAGGCCATTTAATGAAAACAGTGAGTAGGGAATTAGAAAAAAAAACCAATGAACTAGATACAATCGGTATGACAATCTAAAACTTTGATGCGAATAAAGAAAAGAAGATTTAGATGGTTCGGGGATGTGGAAAAAATGGGGGAAGCTAGAATAGCTAATAAGATTATAAGAACAGATGCAGTAAGAAAGGGTGAAGTGGGACGCCTCAGAAAAATATGGCCGCTCGTAGTGGAGAATGACCTAAGAAAGTAAAAAGACAAAAAGAACAAGGAGTAAGAGATAGAGAGCTTTAGAGATAAGAAGACGGACGGGTAATGATCGCTATAGAGACCTAAAATTTTCAAAGATTATAGTACAAATAAAAAAGATAACGTTTAAATGAAATAATAATTATAGGCAGTTTAAAATTTACAAGGAAGACCTGAAATACAAAGACGTAACGAGTAATTACGTCGTGAAGTAAATCCACGCAAATGGCATTAATAAAACAAAGCATTATACAGCTATAACTTCTTCCGAATGAAAAAGTGCGATAAAGCGCCGTAGTTGGACGCTTTTCACAAGGGACTATAAAGGAATGGTGTTTGTGTTGCTATATTTTATTAACATGTCAAAGGCAAGCGGGCATGAAAAAATTAGTTAATATTTTGATATATTTTATTAATATTTAATAATACTAAATATCTGCAATATAGAAATAAAATGTTATAATATAATAATGTAGACAATATATGTAGAATATAGGTAGATATATTAATGTTAACAATGGTTTATGTGATAAAGTTGTTTCCATCGATGACATCAGACTAATTCATTTATTAATAATAATGATAATCCTTTATTTATTCTACGTTAGTATAGCTATGGTTGTATTATACTATATGGAATGAATATCTGATCAATATAAGAATATGAAAAAACACAACTACACCAAGTAAGTTCTCAGGAAAATGTACATTGACATAACTGGCTTGGGACCTTAAAATTAAAAAG
>QLNU02015003.1:34463912-34485032 GCA_006491805.2 Dysdera silvatica | reverse complement strand
GTATAGTTAGTAAACATATTTACATATTTTATATGTGGCATTTTACGACATATGCAATATTTGTAAAATTAAAAATAATTATATCAAATGATTTTTTTTCTAGAAAACACGATTTTTATTTTACGTTCAGATAAATAATTAAAAAAAAAAAACAAATAAAAAAATTTAAAACGCTACACACAACATATGTAGAATCCTTACGTGTACGTACACAAGAAATTATCAGTCAACTGAAACTCAAGATTTTGAAAACATGTTCCTTTTGCGACAGGAAATATCATTTTGAGAAAATCGCATTTTTGTAAAAAGTTTTCAGTACATATCTTTGGTGTGGGCTTAAGGTTCGTTCTAAGTCCCTTAAAAGATTAATTTATTGGTTTCCTCTATTATTGAATCGAATCTTTTGAACTTATTTTTGTAAGATAAAACGAAGTTTGTCCAATTCGGAGATTGCTTAGAAATCCCTAACCATTTTTGAAATATTTATAAATACAGTTTGTTTAATATTGTAATCGTGGATTGTCGTGTTTTGATGCAATTTTCAAATGATTAAAATATTACTATTGGCTAAAATATTTTATTTTAGTGCAACATAGGTGGTTTTAATCAAATATATTCCCTTCCCACTTCGATTTATGTGTTTATGGTTATATACACACGTGATTTTTCTCATATATGTGCATATATAACTTACCGAGTTCATATATGTAACTATTACCGGCTTCATATACGGTATATAATTATTGCCGAGTTCATATATATAACTATTACCGAGTTCATATATATAACTATTACCGAGTTTATGTATATTTACCTATTACCGTGTTTATGTATATTTACCTATTACCAAGGTTCATACACCTCATTAAACTGTTGGTCCAACTTGCCAACATTTCTGGTCAGTGTTATGTGCTTGATGTTAAACTATACTAGGATTTGTTTGATGTTTACCATACTAGGATGAGTATGTGATATCAGAGAGACACCCATACTGCAGTGGATTGATAATTATTGTTTTTGATGATGATTATAATGATGATAGCGAAGATAGGAATTATGTAAGATATTATTACCCTTCACAGGGATAACACAATTGCCAAATAATGGTCAACACACAAAGCCACCGGGACGAGTTTTCTTTGCGAGTTTTGTGTGGGGGATTTTTTATTACAAATAAATTTGACAAACACGTTTAAAGTTCATACTAAAGCCCTTTTGGTATAGGAGAAAAAGAGACGCAGTCCCCATTCTGGAGTCGAAATTGTGGAAGCCCTAAGAAGGGTAATAATATCTTACATCCTTATATATGGAGAGAGAGAGAGCGTTGTTAGAGTTGTTCCATATCTTCGTTTGTCTAACAGTCAAGACACTTCGGGCTCAACGGCGAAACCCTGATTTGACTCCAAGATGGAGATGGCGTTTCTTTTTCGCCTATACCAAAAAGGCTTAAGAATGAGTTTTAAACGCAGCTATCAAATTTATTAGTGATAGTAATAATGATAAAATAATTATTTTCACTATTGCATAATGTATATAGTATCAATATACATTATGCAATAGTGCATAATTGTATATAGTATCAATACCAAGTATATAGTATCAACAGTATAAATCTATATCTAATAGTAATATAATAGTAATCAATAGTACGAACGAAACGCTACAACACTGGTATACGCAGGTGATGTTGCTGGGGGTTGTAATCGCATCCCATTGTGATGAAATTTTGTAGTATATATATACATATAAATATATGGAATTATTACTCTATAACCCCCCATTGAACCTGCATAACCCTCTCCTCGGCTTTCTGCCTACGCGCCTGTGTCACAACCTTGCAAAATACAACCAATGAAACCGTTGAAAGGTTTGAATTGAAGGAAAATATTAATAGTTAAATCAATGTAGTTTTGCGGTTACACAAGTGTTGGTGAAATAGAGTAATCCATCATGTTGAAATAATATTTATTAATAATTTAAATGTTTAATTCAGTAATACACGCTAATAAATAAATAAATTCGAATACATTGTTAAAGAAATTTAGAACGCTTTTTTGGTACGTGTGCACACGTCGATGATAAATTGAAGACTGATTTGATTTTAGAATTCGGAAAACAATTACACACACTGTTGCCAAATATAAAAAATAAAATTATGATTATACAATATATGTTGCCAGATACGGAAGTCGAAATTATGTATATATAGAAAACATCACATAAAAGGAAACAACTTGGCATTTAGCCAATTTTAGAAATTGAACTTTCAAATTTGTTTTCTTGCGTTTCTAAGTGGCAACAGTTAAGAAAGCCTGGGAAGTGAACACAGCGTTCCTACTGTGAGAGCCCACAGTTTAAAAAGCATTTATTTAACCGTGACGAATGTTTCATAAGCTACCATCGACAGCTGATGCAGCTCAACGTACGATAAGTGTCATTTTGACGATGGTAGCACATGGCTACCGAACGGGGCCGGATTATCGCATAGACAAACAAAACAAATATTTAGGGGCCCGCTTTTTTTTTTTTTTGAGGCCGGGTGATGAAGCTCAACATACTTGAAAATCGTTGCTAATCAGACATTTTCATTAAGACTTTTCATTAAAGCAGTTGTTTTATCCCAGCGTGAATTTTTCTCAACATTTTTGCGAATTTTAGAGCTTTTGTATATATGTTTTATATTTAACATATACATTGTATATGTATATATCTGTATATGTTGTATATACGTTGCATGTAAATACAGATGTGCTACCTATATAGATTTTATTTTCAAAGTTTAAAATTTAAATTCCAAAACGGGTTTAGCCAGTGGTCGGTTATAGCGAATATTTTCGTGAGTCTCCAAACCCTTGTTACATACGGGTCCTATTTTAATTGAACAGCTTTAATTTATACTATAAGAAATGTGAAAAAAGCTTTGTCTAGGGAGCCCCAAAGAAACCTTAATCTGACCCTGCTACCGAAACAGCTACCATAGTTAAATAAACCCTTTTAAAACTGTGATAATTTTGTGTAATGGGTAAAGCCATGGTATTCAACATCTTACAGAAGGACGAAGAACATTCATGGATAATGTTTTTTACAATTTCAAAATATTAAACTGAATTGTTTTTCGTAAATCATTTTAAGAAAAGGGCTCAATACTACTTTTAACTGAAATGGTATGAAAATTTTCCTGCGGTATAAAAAAATGCACTTTGAAAAATGCGTGTCGTTACGGAAGGACAGAAAAAACATGAAATTATGACCTTTCGTAACGGAGTTTTCAATGTTTTTTTCAATTTCGGTACAGTTAATTAAATAATACAACGCATTATTTTGAAAAGACTTGAAAGATTAAAATGATATAATTTATTAGTTTTAATATGATGTATAAAACATCATGCTTTTTCAAATTTTAAACATGTCCCAAACTACCATGGCTTTACCTTAATATTAGTTATAATAATATTAATATTATAATTAATAATATTAATTATCACTATTGGTACACAATATGTTGTAAAGTAACAAGTCAAAGGTAAATGCTAATAAAAAAATTGTCTGGCAACGGGCGCCAACGAAGGCTTTTTTTATTCGCATAAACCAAATTGATTTTTATCTAATATTTTACTCTAGTTGGTGTATTATATTAGTTTCAGTTTATTTTTTAAAATTTTACTTTTTTGACGACATTAATGATTTTATTTTAAACGGTGATATTGTTTTGGTCGTCTTTATTATTGTTTTTATTGATTTTATGAAATGTTGAAAGACGCAAATCGACTGCTTTTGCTGCGTTTATAAGCGTTGACTTCCGACTTTCAGTTTAATCTACGAAGTGCTACGTCCAATTCCCTTGTCTATGGAATGTTTATTTGTGTTTATACAGTATTGTGGTTGTCATGGTTATTTATCACTCCGTCTGCCAAGCTGGCTGGCTGAATGTCCGTGTTTAAGACTGTTAATGTATTTATACTTACTTAGTAATGTATTTATACTTACTTAGCAGTATATTTATACTTACTTAGTAGTATAGTTAGGCTTACTTAGTAGTATATTTATACTCTTTTTGTGATTTATTTACGCTTTCTGGGACGAGGTGAGATGTTAGTTGTGTTATACGGCGCCCAAAAGGCGAAAGACCGACGATTTCCCCATTACATGTCTATTTGACTGTTGAATACCAAAAAAGTCGGAGAGCCACATAGTTAACGTTATAGGCTCCATTTGAGGGGAGCAAGGGGGGAAGATCCCCCTTGTTTTTCAGAACAGAGGCAAAATCGTGTTTTTTTTCATTCAATTTTTTTTTTTTCTGCTTACTTCCTCCTCCCAGTTTACTATATTCAGTATAGTTACATTAAAGAAATAAACATTTATGTTCTCTTAGTATATCTACGCTTTATTTATTGATATACATTAATATATGTTTATTGATGACCTATACTTATTTAATATTTTGTATTAATATACTTATTATTAATATGCTTAATGATATATCTTTATTTTCATATATAGGTTGTTGCATTATTTATAGGTTATTATTATTATATATTTATCTAATATTATATATTTATCTAATGTATTGATTATTTAGTAGTATATTTATTCTTATTTAGTGATATATTTATTTATAAAAAAAAGATGCTGTTGTTTCGAAAATTTACTTGATTTTAACGCACCTTCTAAATGTCAACCAACAGTAACTGGGAAAAATAATGTTAAATGTACAAATCAAATAAATTGTATTTTAATTTTAAATATAAGCATCGAACTAATCATACTCGAACTCAAACGCAAAATATAGCAAGTTATTCTCTAAAAAAAGGAAACTTAATTAGTTTCATTCAGAAATATCCATAGTCTTCGCGAATTTAATGGTGGGAGACGTATTATTATACTTTACAGTTTTAGTGCTTCTCTCGTTTGAAAAAGTTTCTTGTTCGCCTAATAGGACTTCTCCAGAGAGAAGGAAACTGAGTTCATCAATTTTCTACCTTCCAACAAGCAACAGAGAATCCCGTTTTTTTTCCCGAAACATCTTTTCCAGTTTTTTTTCCAGAATTGTCTTGTGATCCATTTCTTTCCCCCTGGAAAAAATAAGGTCAGCGCTTATTTCCTTTTTCGTCCGGGAGAAAAATAATACTTCAAGAAGTGGGAGAAAACAGGATGGTGTGGATCTAGGTCATTATCTAGCTTATGATATCATGCGTTGGATGTGATGTCTGAAGAGTGTAAGGACATATGTGATTATTTTCACAGCTTCTAGTTTATTTCACGAGTACATTACAATATTTATATTTGTTCTATGTTTCTTTCAATATTCATTCGAATAGTTTTTGAATCTGAAGTATACAGGGTGTTCCAGAAGTCATCGGATATTTAGAAAATGTATTTTGGTGAATTTTTATGCATGGGAGCATGATTTGCACAAAGATGCACAAAATTAGAAGAGATTTTATATGCAAAATATTCCTTTCATTTAAACGTTACACTTATGTCCATCAGATGGTTTTTGATCTGTAACAGAACAAAATGCGCTTTATTTTTATAAGTAGTGCTTTATTTTTAAATTGAAAAACTTCAAAAATTGGCGAAAAAATTTGGCCTAAAATAAGATAGGACGAAGTTTATGGGTTTAAGTTCTGTAAAAACATTCTCAACGTTAAAAAAATGGAGCTGTAGGCTAAATTTTTGTTATGGGATTATAAGTGTAAGACTCTTAAAATTAATTAAATTTAATAAATTTAATCGCAATAAAACAGTCTGAATTATAATCAACTGACGATTATTTTTACAATACAGCAGACGGACGGTTCGCTGTAAAAGCACTTTAAAGACACTTATGTTGTTGGCCTGTTCTCTGCAGTTGACATGACTTCGATAACGATGGTCAAAGCACTGGGGTGATAACTCAGAGGTCTCTGGTTCGAACCCAGTCTGAGTGCGCTGCAAGCTTTCTTTTCTCATTATAATATGATCTAAAAATAAATTATGTCACATGTTATTTCCATCCAGTTTATCTTTACAAGTGTTCACTTTGCGAGTTACTTTCCCCAAAATTTCGACATTCACGATCCATCTTCTCCCAAATTTCAGCTTTTACGAATTATTTTCTCTCAAATTTACTTTTCGAAGTTTCACTCTGCGAGTTATTTTTCCTAAATTTTCACTTTATGAGTCGAGTTTCCTCTCCGAGTTTCACTTTACTAATTATTACATTTTCTGAAATACCATCAATATCGAACATGGGAAGATTAATGATAATAGCAAGTTCTAAACACTAATAAATACGACATTTTAAAAGAAAGCTTCGAAGTACGTATGGCTTTAGAAAACAGTATTGGTTACAGTTCCTGGGTTTGCTCATACGGCGATGAACTTCTTCATACGAACTCGTTATATGATCACGCAATGGAAACGTATTAAACCTTGATCACATTCACAAGGAAATAAAATACTTCACATTGAATTAACATGTGAATTTCACATTGAATTAAGGTGTGGATTTCACATTGGATTAATATGTGAATTTCACATTGAATTAGCATGTGAAATTTTTCGCTATTTAGCCCATTACCTGTATCCATATAAATAAAAAACCTTTACCAAAATTTATGCCCTTTTATAATTTTTCTTTCCTGATTAAAAAATCTCAACCTCGATAGACATTTAACTTTATCGTCCTTGAATCTTTGACATGAAGTTTAAAAATAAACTTCAACGTTTTTTTGAATTTAAAAAGAAAAATTCTTGTTTTCATTCTGTATCATTTTCTCTGTATTTCATTTACATAAACACGATGGTAAAAAGAATATTATCATTTGTCGAAAGAAAAATATCAAAAGTAGGAAAAAAAAACAAGCAAAGCAGGAAAAAATGAAGGATGAAATAAAGAATAAAAAATTAAAGAGAAACCGAAAAATAAAATGAGAAGTAAATTTAAAATTAGGAAGACAAAGAAACAAAAACAACCTAAACAAAAAAAAATAAATAAGGAAGTCAACAAACATAGTTTATTTAACCTATGAAAGATGAAGTATATGCTATATATACTATATAGAATTATTTACATTAAAATGATACAACGATATTCTATCTCTATTATATAGATTTAAAATGTGAAAAAGAGTAGAAAATATAACTTGTTGCAAGGCTCTTTTTCAGAGGTAAGAACATAAATATTAGGAAGATAGCTCATTTCATTTTGGAAGCAGTAGTTGTATTTATAGAGAATTCATTTTTTTAACTCAGAAAGAATTAGAAAGAGAAGATAATAAGAAGGAAAAGGGCAAGTCTTTTAAGAACTGCTTGAAAACAAAACAAAACAAAAAACAAGGGGAAATAATTGATATAATCATATAATCGTCATCAAATAATAAAAATAACTTCTGCCAATATCGATTACAAGAGTATTGAAAGTAATTAGGAGAAACGGCTTTATTTTTCCATTTGTTTTTTGGTAAAAAAAAGAGGAAAAAACAGCCACCATCTTTTACAGCATTATAAACTAATTATTGAAAGAGAGAAAGAAGCCTTTCATGAAAAACAAAAAAACAAAAAAAAAATATTTTTCATTAATTTTTCGACGTCTACAACCGTTTTTCCTATGTCTGAGAAACATTATTAGTAATCAATTTCTCATTGTAAATAATTAGTAACTAATTTGTACTACTTTTCCATCTCGTCTCTTTCCTCCAAAGGATAAAATGAAAGAACTAAACAGAAGTAGTACGAATTACTTCTTAATTCCTTGAAAGAAGAAACTTAATTATCAATGATAGCTATGCTAATTTTGTAAGAACCCTTGTAAATGTAAGAATATTTACTAGAAATTATTTTCATTTCTGCTGTTTTTCATGGAAGGTTTGTCATTCAATAATTAGTTTCCAGCACAAAGAAAGATCTACTGTCTGTTTCTGGAAGCTGAGATATTCTTTTCTTAAGAATTCAGACAGACGTTAATATATTTCCATTCACAACTTATCAAAAGAAACAGAAGGAAAGGAAGGAAGGAGAAAAACTAATTAAAAACATATTAATTGCGGTTATTGAGCATGAAAGAAGAAAATAATTAATTGTCTGTCAATTATAACGAAGTACTGTAGACGACACGCAAGTAATAACAACTTATTTACGCCATCATCATTATCATCATCATTTAATTTTACATTAAAGCTTGAAAATTACTTTATTTGATCACCATGGAAACGAAAACAGTCATTTGACAAATATATATCTATAAAAACGTAAAACTTTCGCGTTTGAAAGAGCATTCCACTGCTATAGCAATCGAAAGAGCTTTGTAATTAAACTTTAATATTCAACCTATATTATGAAGGAGTGAGTCACTTTAATTTATAATTAAAATTCCACGGCTTTTCACAAAAGGTTTTAATCATTTTTGGAAGTGTCAATTCAAGCTTTAGTTTGCCCTGTTCTGAAAATTTGAGAAAACATATCCCATTAATAAATAAATAATTCTGTTTTTTAAAGACACAAATCATGAAAACAATTTGAATTAATTATTATATATATGCCGCCGTGAAAAAAAGTTGACCCATCCTAAAAAAAAAAGTCCGATAGTGTTAAAATTTTACAGGAGCAATAAGAATACGAAAATAAAGAAGCAACTGGAATCTATATACAAAGTACTGGGGAAGAAATTTATGTGCAGTGTATTAATTTCTGCTGAAATAGCGAATAAACTAGATCACCCAAGTTTTTGGACTCTTCAGTAGGAGTTCGTCATCAGGGGGGGATTTAAATGGTCATCGTGGTTATACAGGGGGGGGCGTATTTTATTCTTGGGCGCAAACTTTTATGTTTGAATGAGGCGCAAGTGTTTTACATGGGGCGCAAATGTTTTTGATTTTTGAAAGAAACGATTTTTGAAAGAAAATAGCCTAAGGTCGATATTTAAATTTAGCGGGTTTCAATTCATTAATCCTCCAACTCTCGAATCTTCTAACTCTCGAATTCCCAAATCTCAAATCTCCAACTCTCGAATCCGCAAGTAATTCGGTAAATTTTCAACATCAACGGCAGCCATCATTATTGCATTTACGGAAGACCTTTACATTACCCTTCTATTGAGAGACAGACAGACATGCAGGCAGGTAGACAGACAGACAGGCAGGCAGGCAGAAAAACCAAAAGCAATAGTGGTTCAATATGTATATATTGAAACCAGCTAAAAATATCTCGGAAAACGTATATGCGAAGCTAAAGAAAATGTCCCCTGGTACTGATAATCTTGTTGAAATGATATTGTGCTTTGAAGTCGCTGGTCTAACTCCAGCCCGAAATTCTGTGCCCTTGTTTTCCATCTTTGAATCTCAAAAATCTTACGACGGTGGGTTATGTATAGTTTTAATTTGTACATCAGACGTGGGTAGTCAGGCCATCTCTTATGTCAGTGGTGCCCCATGATATATGTATCGAGAATTTTTTATTATTTCCCTTGATTAAATTTTAAATTCGTATTTTTCATAATTATTAATATGCTTACATTATTTTGTCGTACTCTTATGGCATGAATTTAATCTGCATACCGCATTTTGCTTCGTAGAGAACGACCATCTTCGAAAAACTTGTAATTAGAATTATGACTTTTGAAGCGTAAAGGTGAAGTGCTGAGCACTTTTAAATTAATTATTGGTCTTAGCTTAATAATGAAATTGTTAAAAATTAATTATAAATGACGCAAATAACTTGATCTAAGGAATGCATGTATCTTGTAAAGCTGTGAAGGGGTCCGAATTTTGTATTGGATATTGTTTCTGGCTAATTAATACACCACTTATAGCCGGAATGTTAATTTCATCATACTTGTAGGTGCAATATATTTGTCATTTTATCTATCGGCCTGCCTGTCCATCCATCTATCTATCTATCTATCTATCTATCTATCTATCTATCTATCTGTCTGTCTGTCTGTCTGTCTGTCTGCTTGACTGCTCGCTCGCTCGCCCCATTCTATTTTTTTTTACTCATTCTGTTATTAGTCTTTCGTCTGACTTCCTTCCTTCTCTTTCTCTTTTATTCTACTTTCTACAATTTTTTCCATTGCTTTCTCATTACTCTCAATTTCTTGTAACCGAACGACAGTTCCCGTCCTCTCTCTTTTTCTTTGTTTCTATTTCACTTCATTAACTAGCGTCTCATTTCTTTCGTCTTTGCGTTGCATATGTTTCAGTCCATAGATTTTTCTCTTTTTTTTTTCTGTCTCAGTTTTTTCCCTTTGCCTCCTTGAAACATAATTTTAGGTTTATTGATCATTTCTATGCTTTTTTTCATTCTTTTAGTTTAGAAGAACTTTCAAATTTCTTGCTATAAAAATAGTTGATGATATATATATATATCATCATCATATTCAACCATTATCTATCCACTGCTGGATGAAGGTCTCTCCAAATGCTTTCCACACAAGTCTATCCTGGGCCATTCGTTTCCACGTCACCCCAACCTCTTTTCTTATTTCATCCACCCATCTAGTTTGAGGACGTTTTCTAGGTCTTCGGTGGTCTCTTGGAATCCAGTTCAGAATTTCTGTTGTCCATCGTTGATCAGTTCTTCTTGCAATATGCCCAGCCCATCGCCATTTCAGCCCTTTTACTTTAACAATGATGTCCTCTACTCTAGTTTGCTCTCTCACCCAAGTGTTCCTTTTTCGATCTCTCCTAGTTATTCCAAGCATGCACCTCTCCATGCTCCTTTGCGTTGTCTGTAACTTTCGTATTGCTCCAACTGTTAGACTCCATGTCTCTGATCCATAAGAGAGGACTGGCAATACACACTGGTTGAAGACCTTTCTTTTTAGACATAAAGGCAATTTCCCCTTCAGGATAAAACTGTTTCTTCCAAATGCACTCCAGCCAAGTTTAATACGTCTGTTGAGTTCTTTCATAATGTTGCCATCCATTGAAATCAGCTGGCCAAGGTAAATATATGAATCAGCAATTTCTAGCTCAGTGTTGTCAACTTGTATTTTTGTTTCCTCTACAAAATTATTGAACATGATCTTAGTTTTTTGTAGGTTCATCTTGAGTCCAACTTCTTCACTTCTAGTTGAGAGCTTTTGCATCATATCTTGGAGTTCCAATGGGTCCGTTGAAAATTTATTAGTATAAATAAATAAATTATTTAAGCGCACTTTAAATCTCACCATTCGATGATCACTTCCAGTAGTAAATCTGTCCAGTACCGTCAACAACTAAATTTAGTTTCCAACAATGTCAATCAATCAACGTTTATTGGCGTAGTGATACCAACGCCGATGGTATGGCGTGATTAGATGGTGAAACGTTCGAAAGAAAATAAATATTTCTGCCTTCGGTGGGACCTGAACCCACGACCTTCCACTTGCCGGGCGGAGGCTCTACCCACTGAGCTACGAAGGACAATATATAATCTCTTTACGAACGTATATATACTGTTGCCAGTTATTTCGCAGAATGGTGTAGTACATAGACTACTATTTAAAATATATTTTCGATCAATTTAATACCAGTCTCTTTGCAATTTGGTTTAAATAGTAGTCCATGTACTACACCATTCTGCGAAATAACTGGCAACAATATATATACGTTCGTAAAGAGATTATATATTGTCCTTCGTAGCTCAGTGGGTAGAGCCTCCGCCCGGCAAGTGGAAGGTCGTGGGTTCAGGCCCCACCGAAGGCAGAAATATTTATTTTCTTTCGAACGTTTCACCATCTAATCACGCCATACCATCGGCGTTGGTATCACTACGCCAATAAACGTTGATTGATTGACATTGTTGTTTGATTTAATCTGCGTAGTGTTCGATTTATATAAAATAAATTGATTTCTTGTTTGCCAGGATATAGTCAATTTCACTAGTTCCCCCATTTGGGTGTTTCCATGTCCATTTTCTTTGCGGTTTCTTCTTAAAAAATGAATTCATGATGCTAAGGTTTTCAGCTTCTGCAAATTCGATGAGTTGATCGCCACGTTCATTCCTTTCCCCATATCCGTATTTACCAACCGATGTCTCTCCTTGTTCCTGTTGTCCAATTCTTGCATTGAAATCCCCCATGATGAGCTTGATATGTTGTTTCCCTTTGGTGTGTAACTCTTTGATTTCTTCATAAAATTCTTCAACCTCTTCGTCGGTATGGCTTGATGTTGGTGCATATACCTGTACTATTTGAAGTTGGTATCGCTGGGTTAGTTGAACAACAAGCCTCGCTGCTCGATCTGATGTACTTTCAACTTCCAGAAGACAGTCTTTAATTCTTTTGTTGATTAAGAAGCCAACACCACTTGTTCTTCCAGTTTCCGTTCCTCTATAGTAAAACAAATGTCCGCTTTTCAGTTCCACCAACTCTTCACCTTTTCTTCTAATTTCACTGAGTCCTACAATGTCCCATTTGATCTTGTCTAGTTCCTCTTCCAATTCCTGAAGTTTTGCTTCAGAAGCAAGGGATCGTCCATTAAACGTAGCCAAGGTCAATAACAAACGGCAGCCTGGGCCATTCCAGTGATTCTTAGCACCCCCTGCTTTCATGCCACACTGACCGCTGCCTTGATCAGGAGCACTCCAGCACCTGGAGACTAGGGGCCATGGTTTCTGGTGTGTCAACATAATGGAGGAATTAGCCATAATTTCACCACGCTGGCTAAACGGGTTGGTGAATTAGCCCTCCCCTTCCGCCTTTCTATCCGTGTAGCAAATATTAATTTGCCACATAAATAGAAAGCTCAGCCTGCACCACTTGAAGGCGGGGTAGGACACTAGGTTACTGGCCTGGCCGGTTCCACACATCGTCACATACGTTCAGCGTGTGGGTCTCCTTCCAGTTAGATACCAGCAACCCTTTTGCAGGCCATATATATATATAGTAATTTTTGAAAATGTAAGAAAGTTATGTAAAATTGAAATGACAGGAAATTGACAGAAATAGAGATAGCAGAAACACAGTAAAAACATTAAAAATAAAAAATAAAAACAGAATAACAATAAATTAGCAAAAAAATTTCACTAATGCTTCTTTTCATTTAATTTATTTAATTTTTTTAATTCCTTTAATATATAAGTATGTATATATATATTTATTTTTATGTTATTTCATATTTTCCTTATTATTAATTTACTATATATGTATCACGGCCGTTTCTGCCAAGGGTGCGAAAGGCGTCCAAGCACCTGGGTGATCGCAGATTGTTTATTATGTTATTTTTTATCTTTTAATTTAAAAAAGGACAGTATCGGAAATTTTGTTCCATTTCAAGGATATAAAAATAAAAAAACATTTCTCTTATCCATATGACAACTCTTTCAAACTATATACACATATAGACATAAAAGTAAACACTTCACATATCAAATTCTATAAATGAAATAATGGTATATTAATAAAGACAGTGCGATATTGTTTCCGCAGCAAGCCAGTTAATAACACAAGACTATCGCCGTTTAAATGAAATAACATCCTATGTATTTTTTATTATTTTTCGGAAAATCTGAATTTTCAATAATCTGAGGTTTTCTCTGTTCTGTTTAACTCAAATTTTCGAAACTCCACTGTGTAGCAAATCACCGTCCGTAATATAGAAACGTTTCCCCCCTTTTTTGTGTATGTGTGTTTATATAAGTATCGTACTACAATTTATATATTTATTATCGCAGTTAAATTAGCTTATATTATTATATTATTATATTGGCTTATATATATACAGTGAAAGCCCTCGTTAGCGGTCACTTGCCAGAGGGAAAATTTTCTCCGTAAAAGTGGAGGAGCCATTATGAAGTAGCTGAATTATTATATTGCAATCATTTAAATACTTTAATTCGAAACTTCCGTATTTTTAAGAATGTAAGACGTTTAAGATAAAAAAAAATAAGCATTTGTTGAATATAACAAGTAAATTGACAATAAAACGTTAATATTAAATTTTATTTCGGAAAAAAATATGTACTTTCACTTATATTTATTTTCTTTCTAGTACGTTGTCTCTTCAGCATGTATTATCGTAGTGAAGTTTATGTTTCACCGTAGTGCAAGTTGGACGTAAACCGTAGATTAGTTGATAAAGCATCCCACATGCAGCAGGAAAGTCTCGTACTTTCGATTTTCTTTTCGCTCATGTATATTTGTGTATAATTTTCTAATTTATATACATATATACTTGCATTTGAGAATTCCGTCCGTAATTTTCAACTGTTACAGGATGTAATAAAAACATATGCCTTCGTTTTCTTCTTCCTCGAAAAATAGATGACTTGGTATATGTAAAGTTTAATAAGAGAGAAGCTGACAGTATACTCTAGCTCAGTTAGTAAAGAATTCAACGTGAAGTGAAAATTTCTCGAATTTATTCCCCATTGGATTTTCGCCTTCTTTCTCTGCATGTTTGTTTGAAAATTTTCAATTACTGTGAAACCTAGTTATAACAAATTCACGTCTATACTGAATAAATAATTTAAATTAGTCTGAATATATCTATGGTCTATAATATATATATCTATAATATATATGATTATTTCGAATAATGGTTATAGCGATGAAGTCTATAACCAAGAAAAATCTCTAGCCCCCTCAGGTCTTTTCTAATAGAGTTCAACTGTACTTAATATATATATTCAAATTTTAAAAACATTTAAAACCACCAGCTCAAAAGCAAAATTTCTCAAGGAAAATATAAAAAGATCCGCTTGTCCACAGTTAAATTGAATAACTACGTAATTTTTTGCTAGATCACGTATTTCTGTACTTCAAAATAAATTTTTTTAGATTACTGAATACTAGAATCGGTAACACTTCATTAAAAATTGCTCAACAACATAATATTTTAACAATGGATAATCACCTTAATTAGAAAATTTCAATTTTTATGTTTGGATGTATTAAATTTGGAAACGATATAGATATCTCTCTACCGTGTCTGTCGGAACACTGAAACCAGTGTGGATTCTTCTTTTAGACCAAATTTTGGGCGAACAAATTTTGGCTTGCCACGCATCGCATCTCTCGACCCTCGGGTATGGAACTCTCGTCCGAATGAGCTGAGACAACTCAGCTCACTTCTTTCATTTAAAATACGATTGCTTGATTTGCTAAATAATTTATGAGTTTGTATTTTTATTATATCTTATTTATTTGTTTACTTATTTTTCCTTTTCTTATTTTTCTTATCATTGTATATGGATTATTGTTCTTTTTTTTGGATCGTTGGTAGAGAATCTGGGCTTCGTTAATGTAAAAGTCTTTAACCATTACTGCCAGGGCAAAATTTTCATAATATCGTTAGAAAATAGGCTATGTATATTTCATGTATAATTTTGCCCAAAATAAATGAATTTATTATTATTATATATGATGGTAATATAATTAATATTTAGGGTAACATTACTGATATGAGATTTAAAATATCATGAAAATTAAAATCAAACGTGTAAGTATTTATATATAAAAATAAAATAATATTGTAAAACTACTGCACTTTTAATAGACTTCCTACAAAGCTACATGAAAATTTAAATTTGATTTACGATAAAGGAAGAAAATATTTCAAAATAAAAGAAACATGAAATTGTGAAAAATAGTTTTAAAAATTGAGCCCAATTTTATTCAACTTTCGAAGCATCGGTTCTCTGTTCAACTTTCGAAGCATCGGTTCTTTGTTCAACTTTCGAAAAATCGATCATTTGTCTAACTTTCGAAAAATCCATCAGCTTCCATATTTTTTTATATATTTCGCGATAAATTTCAAAACAAAACTAATAAACAACAGAAAGAATTCTGCATCTCGCATTCACGGTAAGATGTATTTAAAAATATTTCAGAACTAAAATGCAGTTGGCCCTTAAATAAATTTAAAAACGAAAAAGAAAAAATTATTAATTCTTTTTCATAATTCCGTTTAATAAATTTAAGAACGAAGAAGAAGAAGAAAATTATTAATTCTTTTTCATAATTCCGTTTAATAAATTTAAGAACGAAGAAGAAAATTATTAATTTTTTTTGATTTGATTAATAACGATTACAAATATGTTTTCGCATGCTTTGATTACATTTTTGTAAAAAAATATTTTGGAAATAATTTATAAATAAAAAATATTTTGTAAGCCCATTTGTTTTGCTTCCGCCTTTTTAATAAACCTTAAATCTTTTGTTTTTGGATGAAGAATTTGCTTTTTTTTTTAATTTTTAAGCAGAATTGGAAATTCAAACGACATTAAAATTTTATTGATGATGATGAGTTTAATTAAAAATTTTATTTTGTTTTTGCACGGTTAAGAAATAAAAAACCGTATGATTTATCGTGTAATTCTAATATATATATATATCATCATCATCCATTTTATCAATCTACTGCAGGATGGTCTCTGCGACATCTTACGTACGTAGTATGATAAAAAAAAAATTCAGTGAATTTAGATTCAAGCTTACCCATCTGACAGCACGTGTTGGCAAGCTGAACTTAATGAGGAATTAAGGTTGGCAAGTTGAGTTTAATGAGGAATTGAGGTTGGCAAGCTGAGTTCAATGAAGAATACGAAACTCAATCTCACCTCTGAACGGTCCCAAGCCGAATCTTGCGACGCGACTTGCAGTGTCGTACTTCCAATGGGTGTCCAAGGTATGTATGAAATAATCTTGATACAACGTATTAACAGCGTCATTCTTTCCTCAAACTTTCGACATGAGCAGAAGTTTATGAATCAATGTTGACCCATAAACTTAAATTTCTTAAAAACTTAAAAACTCCTCGCCAGATCGAAAAAATTGGTGAAGACACAAAGGAAAAAGCAAATAGAGTATATTTCTCTGTCACTAGACAATAAATCTTGTTAAGCTTCGATTATTTATTAAATAATCGTCAATGTTTATATCAATGTTTATCGCCATTTTGGGTATATGTTTTCTGGATGGTGGCTGTCGTCTGCAGAAGTAAAATTATATTGATCAGTGTATTGATCTTCTCCATTACTGATCTCTGACTCTTATCAAACACGCACACATAATTTATAGCTATACATATATTTTCCAACTTCAATCTAAACTGATTTTTGATTTGTGTAAATTCTGTGACATCTCGTCATAAGATTTTAACGTTCCGTTTGTTTGTATTATAAAGAAATATATAATTTTCATTTTTTTTACAGAAAAATGCACTCTGAAATGGAAATTTTGATCTGTAGCTATATTTAAAAGCCTTGTCCTCTGAAACGAGCAATAGCGATGGTTTGATTTCCATCTTGTTTACAGTTAAACCATCATTTGAACAAAACAAGAGAATTACCATGGCAACAATGAACGGGTAAGTTGTAAATATTTATATACAAGACTTGTAATTTAGTTACTTTAAATTCTCATATAACAAGAAGTAAAATTTTTAGAGAATGGAAGAAAAAGTCGCGAGTAAAAATTAAAATTACGGTACTCGCTTAAGCTATTTTAATAAAAGTACTAAAATTCTAAGAGCCAGAGATTGCTCAGCGATTTAGTATTTCTGATGGAACACTTTGTACATTGCTGTAATTTTCTGAGAACATTCATTTGTGACAAGGAAGTTTATACAGCACAAATAGACTTTAAAAACTTGAAAAATTTTTAAAACTTCAAGAGTGAAACGTCATTTAATGTATTATGTTTCGATGAGAAAGAAATCTGTTCAAGGCAATGAAAAAATTCAGAGGAAATCAATTTCTGTTCTTTATTGATTTTCCTTTTCACTTCTGCATTCAGTCGTTCATCGAAAACGTAACTGTTTACCGATATCGTAGATCGCAAAGAGACTGGTATTGCTGGTCAAGGCTACCTTGGCAGCTATTTTAGGCTACTATTATGGCTATTGTTAGGCTATTTTCAGGTCATTATTGATGCTATTATATCACGGATGTTATTTTTGCCCGGAAAAAAAGACACTTATTTAAAACAACACAAAGATACGTTTATATCTAAGTATTGCTAGAGGAAGTGGAAAAAAATACTTTTTTCTCCAAAAAATATGCATTAAAATCAATAAATTCTTCTATATTATCAGTTACTAATTAATTTGTAATTCATTTTTCAGTAATAATTAAAAATCAATAATATGAATCGTTTGTTAACAATTAACGTTGAATACTGCTAATATACACTCATGTCCAAAATTAAGGCTACACTCAGTGTTATTTCAATGGGAGAGGCGCATGTTTTGCACTATAACTTCTATATCTATAACTATAGTGCTTCGACTATGAAAAATTGTTTTACAGAAAATTTAAGAGTTATGAACACTTAATATAATCACAACAAATCAAATTTTTTCAGTCATCCTATAAAGCAGAATCTACAATCAAAAATGGTACAAAAATTTGTAAAAAACAAATTTAGGATAATAAATTTGCTTACACAAACATTAACAATTGTTTTTATAATTTTTTATGTGAATGTGAGAAAATGTGTTATTCTAAATCATTCTTGTTACGAATTTTTGTATTTTCACTTTCAATGTGTGCACCATTTCTGATCATGTTTTTGGCTTCATGAAATACCTGAAAAAATGTGATTTGCTGTAATGTTCCCTAAAATGATTTTGTATTAATAAATCGCATCGAGAGATATTGAGCAAAATATGTACCCCTCCCATTGAAATAACATTTAGTGTGACCTTAATTTTGGACATGAGTATACATTAGTAGTATTTAATTATCAATTTATTAGAGCAAGCAGTAATTTATCATTATTATAATTACTTGTTAATATATTTTTAAAATATAGCTTATTTATGATAAATTAGTAAGTAATTTTTATATATACATATAACATATAACATAAATATGTTATATGTATATATGTTATATATACATATAACATATTTATGATATTAATTAAAAGAAGGGGGAGAAAGAAGGACAATATATTTAAAATTGATTGATAACTAATTTAAAATATGTTAATAGTAAATTAGTCACTAATTTACAATTAATTGCTTACTAATTCAGACTTCATTGGAAGTTATCCACATTTAATATTGTTAACACAAAATAAACGAATAAATTAATTAAACGCATTGATTAAAAAAATGTTTTAATAGATGTAAGAATGTCACACATTTGACAATAATGCAATAATTGAATTTAACTTAATATAGCTAGACTTAATTATTGGGAATAAATTTTACTAAAAGGAGATGCATACTCGTATATCCCTCTTAATAAAATTTTTTGTAGATTATGATTTTATTATCAATTATTATGTATTATAATTATCGTTTATAGGTCTTAAAGCATAGAATTCCTTACCAGCTCACTTGAACTCTATTAATAATTTGATTATTTTTAAAGTAAAATTAAAAAGTCGTCCTTTGGGCTATTATATTAACCTACTATTAATCATTATTTCTCATTTAATATTCTGATTTTATGTTAAGCACTGCTTCTCAGGTCATATTCTAATTATTTAATGTGTTTCTGTATTGTCACTTGGGTGACGAAAATCTTTAATTAAGCTTTCATTCCCTCCTCCCTTTCAGCATTTTCTTTTTTAATTTATGCTCAACATTGTATTTTACTGCATATTTCATATTCACGCTTGGAGAATTAATTAAATTGAATTATATCCTTTCTTTACTGAAGCTATTCCTTCCAAGAGTACTAAAGAAAATCTTTATTACGTCAGTATTTAACATATTCATTGTGTTTAATATGTCCATGCACCTAATACTCTTATTGAGTCAATGTCTGCGCGTTTCATGCACCTAATACTCTTCTTGGGTCAACGTCTGTGCCCTTAATGCACCTAATACTCTTATTAAGTCAACGTCTGTGCGCTTAATGATCCTAATACTCTTATTGAATCAATGTCTCAGCGCTTAATGATCCTAATACTCTTATTGAGTCAATGTCTGTGAGCTTAATGCGCCTAATTCTCTTATTGAATCAATGTCCGTGCGCTTAATGCACCTAATATTCTTATTGAGTCAATGTCTGTGCGCTTAACGCGCCTAATACGCTTATTGAGTCAATGTGCGCTTAATGCGCCTAATTCTCTTATTGAGTCGATGTCTGTGCGCGTAATGTGCTTAATACTCTTACTGAATTCAATAATTTTATACGCTTAACGTGTCTAATATTCATACTGAATTCAATAATTCTATGTGCTTAACGCGCAAAATACATCCTTTCATCCATACTAGATATTTGGTTATAATTCTATAATACTTAGTTTTAGGAGTGTTTATTCAAATGTGAGGGTGGACTAATGCAGAAATAGTTAGTTTCCTTCACTGGGACTTATAATTTTAAGAGAGAAAGTTCTCAGTAACTAGCAGCCTTAGTTTAAATCTCAATAGAAATTCGAATTAATTCGGCCTTAAAACTAATCAAATTATAATTTTCGAACTGAAACAAACTTTAGTTGGCTGTCCTTTGTAGAACTTTCATCGGGAATTTGAATATAAACATCAGGAATCGATAAACCCTAGCTTAGGCAGAGACAGTGAAAGCTTTCAGCGGCAGAAGGGATCTAATAGCTACCTGAAACTTAATTCAGCTTAATCAAGATATTCTAATTACGAAATTATCTACTATTACACAATTAGTTCCATGATATTCTCTTCGGCTCCAACTTGTGTTCAATATTACCTTCATTCTATTTTGTTGTATTGAATAATGTTACCGTTGCTTAAACAGGCAAGCTTAATCAAAAATGCATAATTCTCTCTCTCTCTGTCCATCTATCTCCCACTATCACTATTTTCTACAATATTTACATGACGTTAAGATGAATAGATTAACTGAAACTTGTATAATTTTCTGAAACCACAGTCAAAGTTCAGAAAGAGGACTTTACTTTGTCAAAAGGACTTTACGTCATCAACGAAGACTTTTCGCTATCAAAAGAGCTTTACTTTGTCAAGAGAACTTCACTTTCGAAAGGACTTTGCTGTGACAGAGAACTAGAAAGGAGCAAGTTAAGTCTATTATACTATAAAATTCGTTCCTTAAAGCATTGCAGATTAGCCTACAACCTAAAAAATAAAACAGCAGACATAGAAATATGAAAATAGGCAAATTTTCTTGAAGCTTTATAAGACTTGACCTCTGTAAAAACATTTCAATGTTTAAAAAAATTCTTTCGACATTGAAAATGGTTTTACAGAGATTAAAAAATAAAAAAATTCA
>QLNU02015003.1:34442319-34456259 GCA_006491805.2 Dysdera silvatica | reverse complement strand
GGAATAACCCCCACTTCCCTGCAATGGAAATTTTCATATATATACAAGTTTAGGGCTCGGAGGGTTCAAGCTCAAATTTGCACAATTTAGGACTTGACTTCAAAATTAAGCCGAACTGATCCATAAAGCCTATAGCCCTCTCTTATGAACTTTCTGTTTATGGCTGTGCCCACAGGATAAAGGTGTAAATCTGGGACCTCATTATGTGGACAAATCTATTGCTTTCTTTGTTTTATGAATCAATTTGCAAATTCTAAAACAAACAGTGGCGTGGAAAATGGGGGGTTCGAGGGGCTCAAGCCCTTTACCGGCTATCAAAACGAGTTATTTTCTTTAACGTCTCATCACGTGATCTTCTTTAACCTTACTTAAGCCCCGCAATTTTTTAATTACACTGCTACTGCAAGCAGGTGCTACTCAAAGTTTTCATTTCATTATTAACATTTGATTAATTATTAAGTTTAGTCTTAAGTATTATATCTATGGTTTAATGAGGCTACATTTTGACCCGTTAATGGTTTTTTTTTTAAATTTTGATTATTTTTTTCTTTAATACTTCCTTAATTTTAAACGTTTGAAAGTTTGTTAATTCTTTTCAATGTATGCAGTGGTGGAGGTACGGGGAAGGGCTCAAGATATCAAAGCATATTATTTGCTCTAAGGAGGCATCACCTAATATTTTTAAAGGCACTTGAGCCTCCTACAACCACATAAGCCCCTTTGTGATTTTTGAATTGCTATACTACGGAATACATGCTATTTAAAGTAGATCAAATATTTGTATAACCAGTTTAGTAGCTTCTTTTACCCAGATGCTGAGCGTAGATTCCTAAAGCAAACAGTGTGGGGAAATTTGCTCCTGAAAAATTTAATGATTGCCATATTTGAGAATGGCTGCCTATTTTTTAAAATGCTCCTCAATTTTATAAGATGTTCTATGAAAAGAATAATTTGCAATTTTCCGCAAAGCACTATATTAGGAGATAAACAAAGCATGATTTTATGCATTTCCTAAAAAAATTAGTTTCAACCTTCAATTAAAAATATCTAACTCTAAAAAATTTGGTTTGAAAAATAACAGAAGGTTCTTAAAACTTAATTCAACTACTCACTGGCGAAGGATCTCCACTGCTGACATCATCATCATCTTCTTCTTCTTCTTTCTACAACCACTCAACTTCTATCTACAGCTCCCGTTGGGGGAACACAACGCCGCTCCTGGCGGCCACCCTTCCCAACAGCTTTCCTGCAAAACTTACTGCTACTAAAATTATGATCATTCTCCCAGCAGTGTACTGCGGTAAAAAGTGGTTTAAAAATATTTTTGTGCTTAGTAATCCGGAACTTAGAAAAGGTTTAATCTGACTAATACATGTGAAAGATTATATTAACAAAAAAAAATTAGTACTTTACAAAGAGTCAAATCTCTACAGTTGCGAATATTCATCAGTTAGCATTTTGCACTTTTATGCAGAAAATTAAATTGTCTAAAACATATTTCACTTCTATAAATCATCACAAGTGAATCGGAATTTGTAAAAAGGTGACATGTGCCATTTATTTAACACATAACATATCCCCTTTTCCAAGTTCCGATTCAATTATATTCGTGAATTTATTTGCTTATCATTCTACAGCCGAGAAAATATGCCTGTTATCTACTTTTCGTCATCGATAAGAAAATATATCCACAATCACTTATCATCGCTTTCATCGGGTCTTTTATATCGTATCCCTTTCCCCTATACAGGTTCTAACACGAGCCAATGGATAAATACAATCACTATTTGTGGTGAGGACAATGGGTTCACCTGGATTTGCTCCTACGCATGCGCAGTATTAAGACGGGAGACCCATTGATTATTTGACCCCGCTGGAGCGTAATGGTCCTCTCCTAAGCACGGAAGTACTTCACTTCGAGTCCCCAAAGATAATTAACTACTGCCATCTGCTAATCTGTCTCCCCCCCCTCCCTCTTCGGCTCCCCACAAGTTGGTCCTCCCGACGAAACCGTAATTGTAAACTCTGTCCATAAAAAATACTTTGTATGGACTATCGTCCCTTTAAACACTTCGTTATTGCGTTGAGAGATGGCGAGAAGGGGAAGGAGCAGGCTATTTATCCCTTTGTCCAAGGACTTAATTGATTATTGGGTTTATTCTGAAGGGAAGTCGGGCAATTGTTCGAGTTCACAGCAGCGACAATTAGTAATTGCATTTGTTACTTTCCGTAGTCGTGGAGCGATGGAGATTGTTGAGCCAGTTTTGAACGATAAAGAAACTTTCTTTGAAGATTTAAGCAGAATTCTAAAATTGTAAATTTAATCCTGTTAGCGGAGAATAGAATTCGGAAAAGTAATTGCCATTTATTAATTAACCTAAGAGGAATGAACGACAGATTTCCTACTACATTTTCCAAAAGTTTTCATTGTGTGTGTGTTCCATCAATAATTTTAATTCGAACATATTTTATTTGTATATAAATTTACCGGGCAAAACTATACTTTCGTTTATTCTGATTATGTTATAAAAATTAATATACAGCAATTTTCCTATTTTAAAATTTCTTTTGAAAAACTGCATATAGACAGACAGACTTCTGTATAAAACTACCAATATAAAGAGTACGGAATGGACATCGATGCAACACATTGAAATGAACATTACATATAAAGTTACGGAATGAACATTACATATGTGATACAGAATGAACATTACATGTAAGATTACGAAATGGATATTGATATGATTACAGAATGTGAATATCGATATGATTATGGAATGAATATTGATAAAATTATGGAATGAATATTGATAAAATTACGAAATGTGAATATTATATGATTACGAAATAAATATTGATATGATTACGAAATAAATATTGATATGATTACAGCATAAATATTGATATGATTACAGAATGAATATTGATATAATTACGGAATGAATATTGATCATTTTTCCCCCCTTTTAAATAGGTAGAGCACCTCTTTCATATGTATCCTTAGAGCTAAAAATCCAATATGTTATTTTTAGTCGAATACACGAACTAAAAAACAATAAGAGCTTGATTTCACAAAATGGTTTATAAAAATTACAAAATCTATAGGATACAATTTAAAAAAAAAAACTTTCTTTAAACTTTAAAATCTCTACGTTTTAATAATGGAGTGATTTTCTCCAATTAACCATCTCTCAAAAAATTGCTGATCATTCAAAAGATGGGAAAATTAAAAGTCTACGAAAACCCTTTGTACCTAGGCTTCATTAAAGACCTAATCACCGCACGGAGGCATTAACGCGCGCATACTAAATCAGCAACGTCATTTCATGAAGAAAATCGTTGCTTTTTTAATCAAAATCTGATTTATGCGACAATTCATGCGCCGCATAAATTATCTCTTGCTTTATAATGGCGTTCAACATTCTTAGAATAAAAAAAAATATATATTGGGGATAAATTTTCAAGAATATTTGTTTATTCTTTGGGAAAACCAAAGAATTTTTTTAAATGAATTACCACGCTTTCGAATTTTCTTTGCTGCATAGAGCTTCAAAAACAAGTTTGATTGTACTTTTGTAATTTAATTTTTTATAATTTGTAATTTGATTTATTATTATGACCGTTTTACATTGTTGTGTTACACAGCATCAAGGAGATAATCACTATCCTTTTGATCTGGAGTTCTTGGTTCAGTTCAAGTCTCACCCAGAAACCTGAGAACTGTCCATATACCTTCTTAATATATAGGCGGTGCCCAGTAAGGCAGTTTTTTGTAGGTCTGTTGTCGTTATGTCAGTAATGTCCAGTTTTTCTAGGAAGTTCTTTAAATTAGGTGTGATGGCCCCCAGTGCACCTATCACAATCGGGATGACTGTTACTTGTTTTTTCCAGAGTCTATTAATTTCTATTGCAAGGTCACGATATTTGGAGATTTTTTCGAATTCCTTCTCTTTAATTCTGCTGTCACCTGGCACCGCAATGTCGATGATAAATACCTATTTTTCCTTCACCAATGTTATGTCTGGTATATTGTGTTTTAAATGTCTGTCTGTTTGAAGCCGAAAGTCCGGAAGGATTTTTATTTGGGTGTTTTCTGTCACTTTTTTTTGCTTCATATCCCAAGTAGTTATTGGTTCCTGGAATCTCATAATTATTATTATTATTATTATTATTATGTAATTTGTTTCACAGAACAAAGTATTAATGACTACAGTAAATTGATGATTATATACAAAATGATATCAATATTCTTGTATAAATATAGATTGTCCTGGCCTGAAAGATAATCGCAAAAAAAAAGTCACAAAATAAAGTTTTCAGCTTGACCAGTTTCAGTCACCCAAGTGGTCAACGGTAGTAGATATAGGCTAAAACATAGATATTGGCTAAAAACATAGATATTGGCTAAAACACAAAACATATTTCTAGATATGCATTATTGGAGTCTTAAGTGAAAATAGGTTTAATTAAGCGTGGATTTGAACATAGATTTTATAATTTGTAATTTGATTTTCGTAATTTGAAATTGGTACTTCGTAATTTGAAATTTGATTTTTCATAATTTTTCAATTACAATTTGTAATTTGTGAATTTTTTGCAATTTGTAATTTGATTTTTTGTAATTTATGATTTTTTTACAATTTATAATTTATGAATTATTTACAATTTGTAATTTGATTTTTTGTAATTTGTGAATTTTTACAGTTTGTAATTTGATTTTTTGTAATTTGTGAATTTTTACAGTTTGTAATTTGATTTTTTGTAATTTGTGAATTTTTTACAATTTGTAATTTGATTTTTTGTAATTTGTAGTAATTTCAATGATTGTGATTTAATTATAGTCTTTGAAAGTTTTTTTCGATGAGAAATCTTTAACTGCATAGATGGAAAAATTAAGCTTGCTTGTTATTTATCATTGACATAAAAATTTCTTTGGTCGTAAAAAATAAAATCGTAAAAGAAAATTACTATAAGTAAATTAGAGGTATATCGAGCAACAATATACTTTTATAATAAATTTACTCGTAGCTGGCCCCTCTTTACTCAAGTCACGGATAATGTAACGCCCCGCTTAAAGGAATAAAATCCATTATAGATCCAAGATTATTTCCATTGGATGAATGATAAATTTCCCGGTTCATCAAATAAAACTCACGCGACATCCACAATTAATCGAACAAAATCTGGACAATCTTATAATATAAAAATCAATGCTGAAAGAAAAGGAGAAAGTATGCAGAGAAATTTTTCACTTTCCAAACTTTCTCCCTCTTCCCTCCCCATCTCCCCCAACCGTTTTCAAGAATATGTAATGTCTCCCTATATTAAGAAGTGGGATGCAAAAACTTTGTCAAATTTCTTCCGACATGACTTATGCAGCACAAATGCAGTAGTGAATGTTAAAAATGTAAATAAAGTTTACAGGGATATGCCACAGTTTTTGGCTGCATCGCTTTTCCATAATCCTTTATCGGTCTCGGAAATTGCGGTCTTTTTTTTTTGCTTCTAAAGAAAACTGCTTAGCCAAATAACTACCGAAGAAATTGGAGAGAGAAAAAATCACAACTGATACCGAACACAGATAAAAGCAAAATGAACGCTGAACATCCTTCTCAGTGTCACGTATTATCCCTCTGCCTACTAGTTGTTTGTGACATATCCAACATGGAGGGAAGGTATGAGCAAATGGGAAACCAGATAGTAAAAAAAAGAATGACAAGGAGTGGAAACAATGAGTTCAAATATCATTTGTTTCTTCATCGTTATTAAAAAATATGTGACACTTTATTTCCTACATTTTAAATTCTCTGCATTTGAAGTGCCTTTTTCTATGTAATTTAAAAAAATATGTATTGCTTTGAATCTTGAAAAAATTTTGCTTTGCAACAGGATTTCCAAAAATTCGTTTCGTTGAAACGAAAGTTTTAATACATTGGCTTAATGGCATTCGTAACGAAGATTAATCTTCGTTTCGTAATAATTGGGTTTTCGTTATATTCATGTTCGTTATAGCGAGAATTAGTTACAACCAGATCGTTATAACGAGAATTCGTTATAAAGAGATCGTTATAGCGATAATTCGTTATAACAAGAATTCGTTGTAACAGGATCGTTAAAACGAGAATATGTTATAGCGAGAATTCGCTATAACGAGAATCTACCGTATCACAAAAATACATTTGCAAAATATAAGAACTTTGATTTCATGGCCGGTATTTTTGTACACTATGAACTAGAATGGACTAAATTGATAAATAAAAGCCCTCTCCCCCACAAACTTATTCTAATCTCTAAAACCGCATTTATCGATGAACATCAGAGGCTACTGCTTAACTAGTTACCAATTCACAACAAAATTATGTAGTACGTTAATTTCACAACAAAATTATTCAATACATCAATTATGTAAAAAATTTCAAAATTATTTTCAGTTTCAGCATTTTTAATTGATGGAAAAAATAGCTCATTTTAACGAACATAATGATTCTCTATTGTGCTTCTTATACTGCTGCATAAATATCTGTACTCAAATATTTTTTCTGCTGATTCTGTTGCAAAATGAATTTACTACAGCGCTTTCCAAACCTTGATCCCTCCTTTCATGAGATCTTTTCTTTCTTTCTAGGGCACCAAAACCCCGCGAAAACGGCCGGTTCGATAAATTCGGCTTGAACTCTCTGAAGACGGATAGGATTTCCAGTATTATGAAGTATGTGCTTCTTTTCTTATTCTAAAATAAAGTATATGATATGTTTTTATAGGGAAAATATGGAGAATGCATAGCAAAGGATGTATTTTCTACACAGGGGAAACAACGCTTATATTAGAAAGTGCTTATATGAAATATGATACTAAGAAATATTTCATATAAGTGTATGTAGTACAGATATGTGTATTGTAAATATCAAAATCAACAATTACTCAGCATTTAATTAATTATATAAGTATAGACTTATATGCAATTTTTTTGGAACATTGTGTTGATACGCAGTAGGCGTTGCAGGACCAATAGCCAGGAGATGCCTTAAACGCCTGCACTTGCTTTGCAACAAACTTCATTTTTTCATTGGTATCGCCTAAGGCTCCTAGAAAAGAGAGCTGGCGCATAGCCGCCATTTTCCTGCCATCGTATCACGTGATCCCATTCACTGCTGTGTTAAAGTTGAGTGATTTACAAGTGTGTTATTTTTAATAAAATAAGAGGAAATGGGGGAATTGTACCAATTGCTCGAGGAATAAACATAGAATGTTTATAGTGTAAGTTTGTTTTGATTATTTGCATTATAATTTTACATTAATCGAAAACTTATCCAGGATTGCAAATTGTATTTATTGACGACATCTTAAAAATTGCGCTAATGTTTACATTCATCGGATAATTGTGGATTGTTGATTATTTTTATGCCAAAATAGCGATCATTGTTTCAAAAGTTGAAAACCTTTATCGCCAAGGTAAATGAAACCGGAAGTGTACAAGAAAATGGTGGCTTATGCGTCGGCCTATAATTTTAGGGGCTCTAGTATCGCCCCACCTTTCCCGACATCACTTCCTTCCTAATCGAAAGATGGTGACGTCAGATGCCGAAAGATTTAAACAGGAAAATGGCTCTCAGCAATCATCAAATGGGCATTTGCTCCAGACCCGTAGTGTCAAGTCGAGAAAACATTTTATAGTCTGAACCAAAGCGCTTGAGGGCTCCAACTAAGAGGAAGCCATCTGATTAAATGGAGGAACAAACGTCCCACACTGGAAATGATTCCGAAGGAGGGAATGGGAAAAAAACTTACTGATGTTGAAGAACTTTGAATACGATGAGGATTGGGGTGCCGAAGCGTAATATGAATTCGCTCAAGTGGAACTGTCAGCCAATAATTATACCATGTGCGACTATGGAGGGACTATTCAAGATCCAGCATATTTGTTGGTTTGTCCACAACTTCCATAATCTTGTATTGTGGATGTCCTCTTCCAAATTAATGACATAGCTGTAATAGCTATAAATTTTTGCTAATGTAGTTTGATCTGGACATGTAAAATAATAAGTATAAAATTGTAAACACGCAAATATTTGTAATGTAGCGTGAAATGTATTATATTGTGGGGAACAACAATAGAAGGGCTGTATCTTTGCTTAACAGGCTTTCTTAACTGTTGCCACCGAGAAGATCAAAAAAATAAATTTTAATAAGTTCAATTCCTAAAATTGGCAAAATGCCAAATTGTTTCTTTTTACATTATGTTTTCTAAATGTACGTAATTTTACTTTTCGTATCTGACAAAAAAATATTGTATAATTATACACCACTTTTTTTTATTTGGCAACAGTATGTGTAATTGTTTTCCGAATTCTAAAGTCAAGTCTGTCTTCAATTTACCATCGACGTGTGTACACGTACTACGAAGGCTCAGCCAAAAAAGTCTACTAAATTTTTTTTCACTAAATATTCGAATTAAATTTATTTATTGACGTGTATGAATGAATTAACTTAATTATTTAAAGCAGTAGTAAAATTATTTCAACTGAATAGAGCTGCTGCATTTCTTCAATACATATAACTTCAATTGGTGACTTCAACACTTATATATCTTCAATATATATTAAATATCTGAAATAAGTGCAAGTATAAATTTATGGTAGAATATTTACAAACATAATATATATTATTATAAGGGCAATTAATAACCTAATCTCAACATTATACAAGATTTGCTTGAAAACCTTTGTTATATATAATTAAATTTAAAAACGTATCTACTATATTCGCAAGCCAAATATATAATAATACTGGAACTAAATATAAATTGCTTAACAATACCATAATAAAACCTATGCATATGACTGCTTTTACAGAAAAGGATTAAATTTAATGTTTATGGATCCGTCTTATTAAGCATACGCATGCGGTTTTAAAATCGGAGTTAGGTATCTTTTCGAAAGCCATATACATAATGCCTTTTCTGAAAACAACAAGCATACACATTATAATAAGTAAATCGTACGTCCACCAACATTGCCAATTTATAAAAGCATCAGAAAAAAAATCTTCGATTCAATTTAAATAGGCCAATTGAGCAAATTTTTGAATGCTGGGCTGAAATTAAAAATATTTGTTAAAATAATTAATTTCGTAACAGAGGCACGTTCAATTAATAAAACGTACTTGACAATAATACTTCTTGCTCATTAATTCGTAAAAACGACGCTCAGTCTGTTCTTAAGTTATTACAATGGTTTTTCACGTCCTTCTACAAAACGACTGAACTCTTTAAAATAAGCATAATTCAGAAATATGAAAATCTACCCTTTCTCTTGTCAACATCACCGCATTCTGGAAGAGAATCTCGTAACAAGCTTCGGCTTTATATTCTCTTCCATTTCTAACCTCAAAACTTAAAATAATTTAATATAGATCTTCTCTTACATTTCTATAATTTTTATACTGCTCAAGCTATGTATCACGAAATATTGTATATCGGGTTGAATAAAGTTTTTTATTTATTTATTAATTAATTAACTAAATTACGGCTAAAGAACGAAAGAGAGAGAGAGAAATTTGTGCTTAAATTAATTAAGTTAAGAAATCTCTAATACGGGATCCAGTAGAAAAGAAAATTTACCAGGGACAAAGGTGTATACTTTGTTGTGACCGATTTTATAAAATTTACTAATAAAAAAAAGCACATATCTATAATTTTTTACAAAAAATGCAGGTAAAGGTATACAAAAGCTGTAAAATGGCAAATAAATTAAATAAGGGAACAAGGTAACAGGATGAATTGATAAACATGTATATATGAGAACTAAAAATTGACATCGTAAGCAATGAGCTAATGACAATGTGCTCTTATGTAAACATTGCTATATTAGTTAAGTTTGAAAACTGCACACACTAAATTTTCCTAGTTTCAATTTTCAGAAGGCCTCCTATAAAAAATTGTTGATTAGAAACAACTTCACATGAAAACCAAGGTGTCAGTATGTTAAGGCTCAAGATACTACATGTCTGACTTCATACAATTTTCCTTTTCCTCAAAGGTGTATGCAATTCTTTATCTTTCAGCTCTCCAAAATCTCATCTGAGAAATCTCTCTCTCTCTCTCTTTGCGTGCAAGTGCCTAATTCGTTCAAATGCCTAGATTTTGGTCACCCCAGAAGAATGAGAACTTTAAAGTTCCATAAACTATAGATAATGCCCAAGGGCAGTGGTTCTCAACGTTCTTGAGCCACATGACCCTTTTCTTGTCACAAAAATGGGACCATTCTATAAATCAGATGATAAATTACTCGCAAAGAGAAGAATGAAGCACGAGGTGGTAACCGAACCCGCAATCTCCTATAAATATTATTCAAGGAAAACTACTTAAAGGAATATTGTTTATCTCCGCTTAAATATGAACACAAAAATAAGAAATATATATAAATCGATACATAAATCTAGGTAATACCCTTCGATTGTCGCAAAATGTGGGTTAGGATTGGTTGACTATCTAAGGGGCTATTAAACAGGAGGGGGGAGAATTAAAAAAATTGCAGGTTTCCTTTCAATTTTCAACGACGTTGTACAAATTGCGTACGGAACCCCTGAAATGTTGTCGCCGTACCCCGGAGTTCCCCGAATTACAATTTGAGGGACACTGCCTCGGACTAGCGCATATTTTCTTTCCATACTATGTGAAATATATATATCATCATCATATTCAACCATTATCTATCCACTGCTGGATGAAGGTCTCTCCAAATGCTTTCCACACAAGTCTATCCTGAGCAATTCGCTTCCACGTCACCCCAACCTGTTTTCTTATTTCATCCACCCATCTAGTTTGAGGACGTTTTCTAGGTCTTCGGTGGTCTCTTGGAATCCAGTTCAGAATTTCTGTTGTCCATCGTTGATCAGTTCTTCTTGCAATATGCCCAGCCCATCGCCATTTCAGCCCTTTTACTTTAACAATGATGTCCTCTACTCTAGTTTGCTCTCTCACCCAAGTGTTTCTTTTTCGATCTCTCCTAGTTATTCCAAGCATGCACCTCTCCATGCTCCTTTGCGTTGTCTGTAACTTTCGTATTGCTCCAACTGTTAGACTCCATGTCTCTGATCCATAAGAGAGGACTGGCAATACACACTGGTTGAAGACCTTTCTTTTTAGACACAAAGGCAATTTCCCCTTCAGGATAAAACTGTTTCTTCCAAATGCACTCCAGCCAAGTTTAATACGTCTGTTGAGTTCTTTCATAATGTTGCCATCCATTGAAATCAGCTGGCCAAGGTAAATATATGAATCAGCAATTTCTAGCTCAATGTTGTCAACTTGTATTTTTGTTTCCTCTACGAAATTATTGAACATGATCTTAGTTTTTTGTAGGTTCATCTTGAGTCCAACTTCTTTACTTCTAGTTGAGAGCTCCTGTACCATGTCTTGGAGTTCTAATGGGTTCGTTGAAAAAATAACAATGTCATCAGCAAACCGCAAATGATTTAAATATTCACCATTTATTTTTATTCCCTTGTTATTCCAATTTATCTGCTGAAAAATCATCTGTAAAGCTGAAGTAAAAAGTTTTGGAGAAATGGTATCTCCCTGCCTCACACCTTTACCAATTTTGATAGTTTTGGTATCTTTATGTAACCGAAATTTTGCACTTGCATTTTTATACACACGTTTCACCATGTCAATGTACACATCCTCAATGTCTGTTGATCTTAAAGAGTTGATGACTGCTGATGTTTTAATAGAGTCAAAGGCCTTCTCATAGTCAATAAATGCCACACACAATGGAAGTTCATATTCATGTGTTCTTTCAATTAATTCTCTTAATACTTGAATATGGTCCACTGTACTGAATCCACTTCGAAATCCAGCTTGTTCTCTTGGTTGAGCTGCATCTAATTTTTTCTGCAGGCGATGTGTTAGCACTTTTGTGAAGATTTTATAAATAGCAGGTAACAAGCTAATTGGTCGGTAATTTTTCAAATCCTCTTTATCACCTTTTTTATGCAAAAGAATTACTGTTGCAGAATCCCATTGGTTTGGTATGTTACCGCTGTTAAGACATTTGGTAAAGAATTTTGCAAGTATGTCTTCTACATATTCTCCAGCTTCTTTTAGGATATCTAATGTAATACCATCATCACCAGGGGCTCTTCCTTTCTTCATACTTTTTATTGCAAATGAAACTTCTTCTTTTAAGATTTTAGGAGCTGTTCCTTCGACTATTTCAATGTCTTCGTTTAATCCACTGTTACTTTCGTATAGATTTTTGTAGAATTCTTCAACTCTTCTAAGTATTTCTTCCCTATTTCTTGTTACGGTGCCATCCTCTCCTTTTAATGCAATGATGTGTTTCTTCCCAACAGATAAACTTCCTTTAACAACCCTAAGGCTCTTGTTATTTTCAATGGCTTTCCTTACTAGCTCACAGTTGAATTTTCTTATGTCTTCTTTCATGCTTTTGCGCAGAGTTTTACAAAGTTCTATGTACTCAATCCTGGAACTGGTATTTTGATTGTCCACCTTCATATCTCTTCGCCTTTTCATGAGCTGTTTCGTCTTCTCAGATAATTTGCTATTGTGCTTTTTACAGGTTACACCACCAATTTCCCCAGCAGTTTCAACTATTGTCTTAACAATGTTTTCATTTGCTTCTGAGATATCACTTTCATCAATAAGTCCTTCCAGTGCAGAAAAGCGATTTTTTAATTCCAACTTGAATGCCTCGGTATTTTCTTTTAATTTCTTTAAATCCACCCTCTTACTTACTTGTTTCCTAATGAGCTTCTGTCGTTCTAATTTAGTATTTAAGTGCACTTTACATCTCACCATTCGATGATCACTTCCAGTATTAAATCTGTTCAGTACGCTGCAATCTTCAATAATTGATTTCTTGTTTGCCAGGATATAGTCAATTTCGCTGGTTCCTCCATTGGGGTGTTTCCATGTCCATTTTCTTTGCGGTTTCTTCTTAAAAAATGAATTCATGATGCTAAGATTTTCAGCTTCGGCAAATTCTATGAGTTGATCGCCACGTTCATTCCTTTCCCCGTATCCGTATTTACCAACCGATGTCTCTCCTTGTTCCTGTTGTCCAATTCTTGCATTAAAATCTCCCATGATGAGCTTGATGTGTTGTTTCCCCTTGGTATGTAGCTGTTTGATTTCTTCATAGAATTCCTCAACCTCCTCGTCGGTATGGCTTGATGTTGGTGCATATGCCTGTACTATCTGAAGTTGGTATCGCTGGGTTAGTTGAACAACGAGCCTCGCTGCTCGATCTGACGTGCTTTCGACTTCAAGAAGGTAGTCTTTAATTCTTTTGTTGATTAAGAAGCCAACACCACTTGTTCTTCCAGTTTCCGTTCCTCTATAATAAAACAAATGTCCACTTTTAAGTTCCACCAACTCTTCACCTTTTCTTCTAACTTCACTGAGTCCTACAATGTCCCATTTGATCTTGTCAAGTTCTTCTTCCAATTCTTGAAGTTTTGCTTCAGAAGCAAGGGATCGTCCATTATACGTTGCCAAGGTCAATAACAAACGGCAGCCTGGGCCATTCCAGTGATTCTTAGCACCCCCTGCTTTCATGCCACGCTGACCGCTGCCTTGATCAGGAGCACTCCAGCACCTGGAGACTAGGGGCCATGGTTTTTGGTGTATTAGCATATTGGAGGAATTAGCCATCATTTCACCACGCTGGCTAGACGGGTTGGTGAATTAGCCCTCCCCTTCCGCCTTTCCATCCGTGCAGCAAATATTAATTTGCCTCTTGGATAGAAAGCCCAGCCTGCACCACTTGAAGGCGGGGTAGGACACTAGGTTACTGGCCTGGCCGGTTCCACACATCGTCACATACGTTCAGCGTGTGGGTCTCCTTCCAGTTAGATACCAGCAACCCTTTTGCAGGCCTCAGGATTTTGTACTTGGCGCTTTATTATTGATTTAA
>QLNU02015003.1:34430914-34442219 GCA_006491805.2 Dysdera silvatica | reverse complement strand
GAGGCGATAGTTTGTGAAAAGGCCAAACAATTGCTTGAGGAACTTAGTGCTAAGGCTCCTAGTACAAGTAGTTCTGATCTTGTGAATGAGTTTTTTTGGCACCAACGGATGATTTACCGGTTTTAGAAAAAGGACCGGAATACACAGTGCTGTTATGCAGCTAGTGCAAATGGGGACGCTGCTGTGCAACATTGTGAGAAATTTAAAAAAATAATTGAAGAGGGAGGCTTTATTCTGCAGCAGGTGTTTAACTGCGACGAAACTGGCCTTTTCTGGAAGAGAATGACACGCAGAACTTATATCACGAAGGAGTAGGCCACCTTGCCTGGACATAAGCCAATGAAGGATCGGCTTACCTTGCTCTTTTGTGCAAATTTTCTGGGGAAATGTAAGGTTAAACCACTACTCATATACCATTCATGGAACCCCAGAGCTTTTAAAAACGTCAGGAAAAATCGCCTTGGAGTCTTTTAGCGTTCCAACCGCAAGGCTTGGATTACCAATAGTCTTTTCTCCAACTGGATGACTGAGGTATTTGGTCCTACTGTTCGTGACTATCTTAGAGAGCAGCCTCATCCATTAAAGGTCCTTTTGGACATGGACAGTGCACCGGGTCACTCTCCCAATTTAATGGAAGAATTACCAGATGAGTTTAGCTTCATCAAAGTTTACTTTTTGCCGCCAAATACAACCGCTCTTCTTCAACCTATGGACCAGCAAGTGATCGCAAATTTTAAAGAACTCTACACTAAAGCAATGTTCGGAAAATGTTTTGAGACCACTTCTTCCAGTGATGTGACTCTGCAAGACTTTTGGCAGAATCACTTTAATATAGCGGATGCTGTTCTCTTAATTGTGGCTGCTTGGAAGGAGCTCTCTGATAGATGTTTGAATTCGGCTCGGAGGCAATTGTGGCCTGACACCGTGGCTCCAAGGGATTCCGAAGGATTTCAACACTTGGTGGAAGAACCTGCTGTGCAGGAAATTTTATGTCTTGGCAGTTCCATGGGATTGGAGATCAGTGAAGAAGATGTGAAGAACTTTGTAGAGGAGCACACGAAGGAGGCTTCACAATAAAGAGGCACTGAACCAGAATGTTTTCTGTAACGACAAGGACCAGGACGAGGAAATAGGTCGCAGCATTCCAGCTGAAAACCTTAAAGAGATATTTTCTTGCTAGAATAAACTGTCCGAACTTATTGAAAAATTATCATCAGGATGTTGCTGCCGTTGAAATGGGCCTTAATCATTTTAACGATACCTTGATGGCCCACTTTTGGAGAGTTCAAAAATCTAGGATAAAGCAGTCAATCCTGGATTCATTCTTCAAGAAGTTAGAGAAACGCCCTTCAACTGATAAACTCGCCACAGGACAGTCATCCAAAATCAGTAGGACCGAGGACTCCTATCCTTTCACCTCCGTGTGATTTTTTAGATGAATTTTGAATCTTCATGCTTTTTTGTTTTGTTTAAACATAAGACTGTTATGATTTCTATAAGGGAAAGTTTGTTTAGTGATTTCATTTATTCATGCATTTAAATTAAGATTGTTTATTTTTCAAGGGTCATGTTATTTTTCCAAGGATGTTTATGCTTTTCGAAGATTGTTAATAAACACTTCGCAAATTTACGTGATAAATAAATTAATTTTATGCATACAACATACTATTTTTATACTTATATTGTGTGGGCTTGGATGGAACCGATTACCCATAAATGCATGTAATTCAATGTACGCTAAAACGAACGGATTCTATAACGAACGTGTTTCTGGAACCAATTGTGTTCGTTCTAGCATACCCCACTGTGCATACACTGTTCAAAACTTCACTGTGCATTTGTTTATTTTATTTTTATATTCCTAATAATGATACATTTAAAATTTTTAGGAGTTGGACCAGTAAACTAAGTCTAAACACGTTAAATACCTTTAGTTTAGCGTGAGAATTACACATGGCTTATCATGTGTATATCACATACAACTTATCATGTGGCTTATCATACAGGCTTACCATGTGTATATTTTACATACAACTTAGTATGCAGATCATATACGGTTTAAGGAATAAAATTTCTACACCACCACGATCAGAATGGTTATTTCTTTCATACTAGTGATTAGATTCAAACTGAAACCTTTTTTTTTTTTTTTCCTTATTCGCCTGAAAAAAGGAGTAAATATATACTACGACAGGGTTTTAACCTATAACCCCTGGGTTACCCCTGAACAGGCGTCGAGTTACCGGGGCCTTCTATGTATGGTCATTGGATAACCACCTTCTCTAAAGGTGCTTCCTTAAAGCAACATACTGCCTTAGTCCCCACATCTTCTCCTTGATCGACCCCTATCTCCTCTAACTTGGAGTTCGTATAGAAATTAAAAATATTTCCTTTCACATTTTCTCCGCATTCTCTCCTCATCCCATCCTACAATTTCACTCAGCTCTAAAGCGTCCCATGTAGTGTGAAATGAAAAAATAATAAAATCCGCTGAAATTAATTTCGCTGATTAATTCCCTCGCCTTCTATTTAATTAAAAAGCAAGAGAGGGAAAAAGAGCTTTTCCTCTTAAAAGTTTTTGTTATTTTCTCTATGAACACCTTCTCCAATGCATCATGACGAATCTAAAAAAGAAACAATGCTTACGTACCTAATAGAGCTACATGTATTCTAAAGTGAAAAAAAACCGCTCTTTTTTTTTTCATTCTCTTCGTCAGCGTTTTTCGTTCTCAAGGGAAATTAGGGATAATTTTGCAAGCAGTGTTTCCTCCCCCCCCCGCGGCTTTGCAAAACTACGGCGACAAACAACGATTTTTCCCTTTTATATATCCCTCGCATATATATGCATTGACTTAATATGTCGCATATAAAAAATCGTTCCGAAAGAAACGTCGGGTGTTCTGAAAGCAAAAACTTTATGTTTTTTTTTATTCCATATGTTTTCCTTATCTAAGAAAAGACTTTCTTTATATATTTGTTCTTTAATCCTTTCACCAGCCCCAAAAAAAGCAAGAAGAGAAACACATTGTTCACAGAAATTTAAAAACGACATTTGTGCGTATTTTTTTTCGCAATATTTTAATCCTTCCTGTTGAATAGTCCCTTTCTTAAGTTTAATTTTGAGCTTTTAAGCCCACAACCTTTTTAAATTTGCAAAATTCTGTTAAATAACCTCTCGGGAAATAACTTATTCGTAGTTAAGTGGTCCACCAACTTTGATCTCTTTGTCCTTTTAATGCGAAAACGTTGACACATGTTGAAAGCAGATATAATGTTGGGATTATTCTGCATATATGGAAATACTGTCTAGACTGTCCGTCTACTTTCTAAGTGCTTAAAATTGCCTTTCTACAGAAATAGAAATCACTGTCCTTTGATGAATTATGTCACCTAATTGAACCAATGAAACGTCGATGTATAGCTTGTGCCAAAGTCAGGGGAAATCGCGTCCCATATTAAGATTTGTTTGGTGTGTATAACATACAGGAGGAAGAAGAGGAGGAGGAGAAGAAGAAGAAGAATTATTATTATTATTCAATTTTATTATTACATTCATGAAGGAGTAACTCGGTTGTCTACCTTGCTGTGACATTTGGAGTCAATTAAAGTAAAACTCTTTAAGTTGTGCTGGAGTTACTGCCATATGTTTGACTATCAGAAGGCTTAAATTATTTACCTTCTTTGGCGCAGAATGACCTTTTGCAGTCCTTGCGCCATAAAAATGCAACGAAGCAAACTGAATTTAATGATAAAAAGTGAGCATCTGGAGAAAGCTACCGGAAAATCTTGGGAACAATTACCAACCAATCGTGTTTCACCTGAGATATCCAGATAAGGATTCGTTGCAAATTTTAGAATGGAAACAGATTATGACTATTTACAAACACATCTCAATAAAACTGGAATTAGAAACAATCCAATCTGTCCACTATGTGACTCTAATGCAGTCGTGAAAGCCGATCGTCTGGAAGACTGCAAAGGATTTTATATAAAATTATAAAATCCGATAATTCTAAGACCACGTTTCTCTCCCTGTGGACTACGTACTCTTGTTTTTAGTGGGCGGCAAGAGGAGAAATATATAATTTTCCGTCTTCTGGCGTAAGATAAAAAAAAATTTAGGAGACAGTTTATATTCAAATTGTATTATAGTGAATCTATGGAGAACAGTGTTAAATTAATAAACAGAATTGCATTATAGTAAATTAATAAACAGAATTGCATTATGGTAAATTAATAAACAGACTTTCATCATAGTAAATCTGATTTCAATATCTACTTTCAAGTGGTGTCAAATCTTCTTTCAATAGGTTTCAGATCTACTTTCAATAAGTTTCAAATTTACCTTTAATAGGTTTCAAATTTACCTTTAATATGTTTTAAATTTACTTCCAATAGCCGAAAATGTTTCAACAAGAAAGTCGTTATAGGTTTCAGTATAATACAACGCAGCGGTTCTCAACCTATGCTCCGCAGAACCTTTCCAAGTGTTTCGTGTGCTCCAATGGTAAAAAAAATTATAAAAAAAAATCGCTGGATTTCCTGCTGAAAAAAGTTGAAAAAAGGTGGATTTATAAAACATTCCCGCTGGTCATTGAACCGAAAATTTTCCAGCTAAAAAGGGTTTTATTAATATTTTTCGCTTATGTTTATGTAGTTAAGTATATTCCCCCCATTTCTCTGAAATTTGTGAGAGATATAACGTTTCGAATAAATTAAAACGAGGTTCTACATGCTTAAAAATACGCCAAATGTTTAAAAACACGCCGAATTCTGAAAAATACGCCAAATGCTTAAAAATACGCCAAATGCTTAAAAATACGCCAAATGTTTAAAAATACCTTCCATCGTTAATACTGCTGTCATTGGGTTTAGGACCTATGTTGGTGAAAATATTTTCGGCCGTATGAGAAAAGAAAAGTATAAGAAAAAAGTTATATAAGAAAATATATGCATAATTGATGCTTTCAGAAAACGATATTTAAAGCTCCAGTTTGTAAAGATTTTAATTGAGAAAAATTAAGTTTAGGTTGAAACTTAAGAAATTTAAAATCCGAAAACAAAATCGTGTTTTTACCATTATACAATAAAATATCGATTAATAACTTAAAAATATGTTTAGGCAAAAATGGCCAAAAATGTATATATCTGCCTTTGGCAAAAAGGCGATGACAGTGCTCGGCGAATAATTTTTCTCCTAAAAAATGCTCCTTGATGCAAAAGAGTTGAGAACCACTGGTGTTGACTAATAGGTTACCACGATGCCGTTGTAGGGCATTGGACCTGCATTTTTCTATGAAATCCGAACCTTTTTTAAGCCTAGAGAACCAAAGCCTGGACTACAGTGAGACACATATGAGCTAAACCATTCTTGGCAAATAGGAACGATTCACCGCTTTCATAAACAAGGATAAAACAGCATTTGAAAAAAAAATGTACAAGGTGTCCCAGAATGGCAGTACCACTCTTAATAACTCGAGTTCTTCTCAATGGAAAACGTTCATTTATATCTCATTTTATAGATTTCCAAATGCGCTATCTTTGTGTATCATTAAGACTTCCGTGGAAATATGGATAGTGTGTTAAAAAATACAAAACCTATTTTTTCTTACCTTATTTCAAATTGCACCCTATATATATTTTTACAACAGAAAAAAGCTTATCAAATTATGATTTTAACAAGCCCAAAATGTTTTTTCTGAGCTGAAGAAACCTGGGGATATTATGATTTGAAGTTTTACATACATGTCAAATAATTTGAGGAGTATTATTAATTATATTTCTGTGTATTGTGGCTATTGCGACTAAGAAATTGCGTTTTCTTCAAAATTCATTAATACAAGAAAGAAAAGGCGTCACAATCCCATACTATGTCAGTGACAATACGCTGAAGCGAAAGTACTGCACTATTAATATTTATGGCTTTAACGAAACCGAAACGAATTTTCTATAAACATAACTGGACTGATATTAAACTTTGGTATTCACGAAAATGTTTAAAGTAAATAAAATGTATCTTTTTTTGTGTTTAATTTTTTAATTTTTCTTATAATTAGTAACCTTTCACGGAAAAATCATTTTTTTTCACCTGGCGAAACTATGCAATTAAATACATTTGTTAAATTTCAACTTGTAATATCACCAGTTCGGTTATCTGTAGAAAATCCGTTTTGGTTCCGTTAGAGCGATAGATCACAATATGGTCCCCTTTGCCTCAGCGTATTGCCACTGACAGAGTATGAAATTGTGGTGTTTTTTCTTTCCTGTGTTATTAACTTCTGAAAAAGACACTATTTATTAGTGGCAATAGCCACATCACTTAATAATGTAATTATTAATAGTCCTCAAATTATTTGACGCATATGTCAAATTTCAACTCGCAATATCTCCAATTCTCTTCAGCTTAGGAAATTCATTTTGGTCCTGTTAGAACCATAATTTGATAGACTTTTTTCTAGTGTAAAAAAATGTATAGGGTGCAATTTGAAATAAGGGAGATAAAAGGTGTGTTTGGTATTTTTTAACACACTGTCCATATTTCTACGGAATTATTTGTGATACACAAAGATAACGGCTTAGGAAATCCAAAAACTGAGATATAAATTATTTTTTCCTGTTCAGGATCACTATCCTGTTCAGGAGTTATTAAGGATTGTACGGTGATTCTGGGACACCTTGTATAACTTTGTAATCGATCCAAATAATCCTGAGTATTAGAGTATTTAAATAAGAAATAAAAGTATTTTTTTAATATTTAATTTTTACATTTTTATCTTATATTTATTTCAATAACTTTAAATTTGCGCAATAGTAACGCTTTCGTCCAACGCGCCGTGAATTCGGTGTTGATACCAAGAGTACGGTAAAACGCGTGTCGTTTTTCTACCCATTGTAATCAGGGGTTTATTCCCTTAAACTAGTATTTCTCAACCGCCGGGCCGAGGGATATTCTCCTAGAATTTGGCACTATAGTTCTCTCTAAGCAGTTATCATGAATAAATATTTTATCTTAGAAATATTTGAAGAGAGTAATATTCACGATTGCGCCGAAAAGCTCAGACCCAAACCGCCTAAATAATATCTATGCAGCAAATGCCAGTGGCCGAGCAATGTATTCATGAATATGTAAGTATTCATGAACGATCGAGGATTTTCAGACATCGAAACCTTTTAACATTCTGGAAAGCGTATACCGCTCATAGAAAGTGTCTGCAAGACGATTACAATAATATACAATGCGTCCCTTGTTTTTTAAACTGAATGAAATAGTAGTAGTAGTAGTAGATTGGGAAGGGTGGCCGCCGGTGGCGGCACTGTCATCCTTGTTGCAAATGCCAGTGACCAATCAGCAAGGAAGTGCATCAGCAAAGTGTATATTAATAGAAGGAATGTGTCCCTCCTTCTCATGGAGTCACAATGCCGCTTGCTCGGCCCACATTTCTGCATGCAAAACAACAACAATCATAGAAGGAGTGCACTGATGCTTTTTATGATTATGCTATAATTAATTATTCATACTTGAAAGAGTTTAATGTATGAACTTTAAAAAATTGAAACGTATTTATGATTACATTTGTTTGGACAGGACCCTCGTCTTATAAAAAAAATTCACCTAACCGCGGCCGCAAAAGTATTCAGAAGCACTACCTTGGTCAACAAAGATTTTCTTCGAAAACCTATAGGTCCAAGCGCAGTATGATCCTAACAGACATTGGACGTAAAACACAAACATTTATTTGTGTACGATTATCATATCAGGGCTCAGTTTCAAGTATTGTTTATAATCAGACCAGTGGCGTAAAAAAGAGAGGGGCTCAAGCCCCCGTTAGATACCAAAGTCATTATTGTCTTTAACGCCGACTCAATCTTTTGCCCTATGATGGCGCAGTGTGGTAACGCGTTCGCCTAGTACGCCGTTAATCCGGGTTCGACTCCTAACAGTGTACAAAGAACGCTTACTCAGAGATCTCATAAAAAGATCGCACTGCTCTGGGGCCGTATTTAAGGCACCATGCGCCCTGGGAACGACAATTTTGGCGCCCCCTCCATTGACGTAACTAGGGGGGGCTAACCCCGTAGTAAAGTTCTTCTAAGCATTGGGGTACACAGTTTAACTTCCCCCCCCCTAGAAAATAGGTCAGCCACTAGGAAAAAATTAGCCGCCTAGACTTCGAAGCTAGTTACGCCCATGGCCCCCCACCCGCTACACTAGCCGAAACAAATAAAATTCTGTCATCCCGCCCCCCTCAAATGTTACGAGAAATCGTGGAGGACAGGGAAGGAGCGACATTTATGATTAGCCTACCTTATGTGCATTATTATAAGATATAATAACGATATTTTTATAAATAAATTTAGTTTATTGGGCGACAATTTTTTGGATTATTATTTTTTTGTGGGGATATTGGGGAGGGGGAAACGGCAGATGCAGAGCACAATTTAAGCGAGAGCGTAAAGCTAGAAAATTTCACTTGTAAGTTTAGTTTTAAGTATTTTTTACTTGAAAATAATAATTTTTAATGTAAACATTATTCTTAGGGGGCCGCACGCCCTTTGCCTGGATCCAGGCTTGAGGGGGCAGCGGTAGCTTCACGCAATTTTTCAGATTTAGATAAAAGGTGGAGGGCTCCTTCTCGGGGAGAGCTGATCGACAGAATTCTACGGTAAATAATTTGCAATTAAAAAAAAAATCCGCAGCCTCTTACGCCCTGGGCAAGTGCCCAACTTGCCCATTTATAAATCCGGCACTGCATTTCTCACTGTAGTCCAGGGTTTGGTTCCCTAGGCCATAAGAGGTTCGGATTCCTCGGAAAACAGTAGGTCCCGGCGCAGCATGACCATTGTAGTCTTTGAGCCGTAAAACCACAAACAAACTTTATCTTTTTTTTAACACATTAACTGCCGACCATGTGTGGTTGTACCGATAGTTAGTGCCCTGATCACGCGCTGGCGCGAGATCGGCAGTCAATGTGTTAAAAGATGCTTGAACCCCCCACATAATTTTTAGGTTGCTACGCCCCTGAATCAGACTACTATATTCATATAACTTAATGAGCAAGTAAGTGAAGAGACAATAGTTTTTATTCGAGGTTAAGAGTCATATTATATATTTAGTGTATTTTTTAAAATATATGTACAATCGAGTCTCTATTTAACGAAGTGCCATCGTTCCTCTGAAAAACTTCGTTATAAGGAAAATTCGTTAAATAGAAATTAACATAAATTGTAAACATTTTCTTCAAACTGTAATCCCCGTCAGATTGTTTCGAATGCTTTTATCACTTCATATTAGAAAGGCTTTACAACAGTCTGTTCATCCTCATCGTCATCGCTTACTAAATTCTTCATTACATTTTTTAACACTTTACAAGATTTCATGCTCTATGGGATATTCGGCGGTCACAACATTTTCATTAGCGTTCAAAAAACCAGAGAGCTCTGTGTGTTCTTCAACACCCCCCATTGTTTTTCAGCTTTTGCCATTTTTCATTTACTAATTTTCCAAGCCCATGTCAGATTCTGATTCATTTTCTTCGATGTCAGCTTTTAAGCTGGCTTTCACAAAGCAGTTGTGGATAGCGATGCAATCACATCACATTCCCAAGCTTTCATCATCTCCGATATAGAAATTCTCAAATTAATAAGATTGTCCTATACATTGGCTCTTCTCTATGTCTAGGATAATTTTTTTCAGGATACGTTTTCGATAACGCAATTTAAGATTCCTTATTATTCCTTGATCTTATAGCTTTCTTAAAGCTTCGAAGTTGTATTAAGAGAAAGAAAATGAGTTTTATATTCTTCAATTTGCATTTTTTTGGTTGTGCAGGAGAGTTGTCTGCAGGAGAGTTGTCTATAATAAACGCAATGTTACGATGATCTTTTCTCAATCGGTTATCTCACTATAATAGCCACTTATTAAAAAATGCAGAAGTTATCCATGACTTTTTATTGAATTCATAATCCATCTCTAAAGTTTTTGCACCTTTGAAGCATCTCAGGGTTTTTACTTTTTCCAATAACTAGCACTTTTAATTTTGATTCACGAGTCATATTCACACAGAAAAAGTAAAAGATAAATTTTAAAAAAAAATCAAATTCTTTATAAAAAGAACTTCGTTATATAGAAATTGTTTTTCGTAATATGGAGACAAATTTACATGTTAGTGCCATTCAAAGTCAAGGTTCCGCCGAAAATTTCATTAAATAGAAAACTTTGTTAAATGGAAGTTCGTTATATGGAGACTCTACTGTATATATATATATATATATATATTGTAAAATTTATATTTTGTAATTTTACTTAAAATTTGCTTCTATTTTACATACGTTAAATGCTGAATATTGTAAAAAGAATTAAATCGAACAGACGTATTAAACCTTGCTGGAGTGATTTCGGAAGAAGCAGTTTTATCCTGAAGGGGAAAACTGTCTTTGTGTCTGAAAGAAAGGTCTTCAACCATCTTTCCGTTAGCCCTCTCTAACGGATCATAGATATATAATCCAATAAATGCAGCAATGCGTAAATTACAAACAATTCAAAGGAGCATGGAGAGCCGTATTCTTGGAATAACTAAGAGATATCGAAAAAGAAACATTTGGGTGGGAGAGCAAACAGAAGTAGAGGACATTATTGTTATAGTAAAAAGGCTGAAATGGCGATGGGCTATGTATATCGCAATAAGAACTGATTAACAATGGACAACTGGATTTCTAAAGATCACTGAAGACCTGGAAATCGTCCTAAAACTAATAGTGGATGAAATAAGAAAACAGGTTGAGAGAAAATTGACCGAGATAAACTTGTGTGGAAAGAATTTGGAGAGACCTGCATCCAGCAGTGAATAAATAATAGTTGAATATAATTATGCATATATAAAATCAAGTAATATTAAATTTATTTATTTATTTATTTATTTTGATTAATTATTTTCATTGGAAATATTACAAATTTTTTAGAGGGGAAAAAGGAATGATATATGATATGAAACGGAAATTTAACGTCGACCACACTTTTAAATGAAAATAAGTATTTATGAATATGTTTTAAGGACATTTCTTCTAGGGTTAGCTTACAAAAAATACCAATTTGGAAATGGTCCCTTAAGGCCTGCAGCTTTTATCTCAATGATGGATGCAGTAGGGCACATTTGCAATTCAAATTTTTAAAGACCTTGCATAGATACGCCTTCTGGGTATTTTGGCCCCCTCCTCACCTCAACTCATCTATTCCCGCAGAGATTTCCTGATCCCGGACGACGGTATTTCGATCCAGAAACAGAATAATATCACGGAAGAATTCCTT
>QLNU02015003.1:34419957-34430814 GCA_006491805.2 Dysdera silvatica | reverse complement strand
TGTAACCAGCCGAGGGCTTCTCTATTTTTCACGACGCAAAGGGTTGAATTTATTTATGTTAAAGATGTAACGATTCTATAAGGGAATCAAAGTTAAATAAACGAGTTTTATGCATAAGTATTTTTTTCTATACTTGTCCACTTAGAATTTGATTTTATAAGCTTCGAGTACGACCTCTTACACAACAAAAAAATTACTCAAAATTATTTTAAAAAAGAGTGAAGAGTCCAAAATTTAAATAAAATAAATAATAAAAATTTTCTATGCAGATTGAGATTTCCCCGGACGCCATCCTTTATTCACTAATGAAAGATAATCCTGCATGCTTGTAAAGAACCCTATCTCTTATACATTGTAAAATATACACAGTTTTATTCAAACTAATGATAATGATGGAGAAATTTATAAATTCACATATTTAAATCTAAATGCATTCCTCGAGGTCCTCATTTCTTACCAAAGTACTAACACATATCGAGTCTTGTAACACACTGGAAAATATAAAAAGTGTTCCCCTTGCATTTTCGTAGAACCATGTGTTTGCTTTTTTTTTTGAATACAAATACAAATGAATTTTATTTTCATACACATGTGTATAGATTACATATACATACATGCATGATGGATTACATGCTAAAACTATAGGTTAATATACATACAACCTAAAAACTTTAGCCATTTATGTTTCGTTAAATAAGAAATATTTTTGAGTGTATTTTTAAATTGTTTTATTGGTGTTAAATTTTTTATTTCGTCTAGTATGTTGTTCCAAATATTTAATCCGTAATAATTCATATTATCTTTTCCATAATTAGTTCGAATATATTTTGTTTTAATTTCTTTTTTATGACGAGTATTTTATTTGTGGTCTTCTTTTATTATTTCTATTATGTCTATGTGTTTTCCTTCATTTATTTTTTCGCACATATATTGAGATATTTTTAATTTGTGTATATTTTCTATATTAAGTAGTTGATATTCTTCTCTAAATTGAACAATTGATTGATATGGTGATTTTTATTTTGTTTATTGTGTCATTTAATGAATTATTTGTTTTTATTAAGTTCGTCTTATTTAGTTTTCCTCATGTTGAATTTCCGTATAGTAGTACACTGTAAATCGTTGAATAATAAATATTAATTTTTGCTTTGAAAGTTTATTATTTAATCTGGCTAATAGTTCATTTATTCTTCTTATTTTTTTTTATTTATATCATCTATTTGTTCATTCCATAAAAGTTTTTCGTGTAATTTAATACATAGAAATTTCATTGACTTAATTCTTTCTAGTGTTTTTCCATTAAATTTTATATGTTTTTTTATTAGCATGGAATATTATATAATCATTTTTTTTCAGCATTTAGTATCAGATCGTTATCATAGAACCATTGTTGAATAAAATTTAATTTAACTTTTATTATGTTTGGCAGTAATTCAGTATTTGATCCACCTATTGACCAGTTTATGTCATCAGCAACTAATAGTATATTATCGTTTAGGCGCATCAAATCATTTATTACCAATAAAAAGAAAAGTGGTCCTAGTATAGTTCCATGTGGAACACCGCTTAAATAAATCATTTTGTCTGATGATTTATTCTCTATTTTAACAATTTGGTATCGACCTTTAAAATAATTTTCTATAAGTTTAAACATTTTACCTCTTATTCCTAAATTAAGTAGTTTATCTTTTGGAATATCTCTGTTTATTAAGTCAAAAGCTTTACTGAGGTCTAGAAAAAAGCCAAATATTAATTCCTTATCTTCAATTTTTTGTTGTATGTTGTTTACTATTTTTAATAACAAATCCTCTGTTGACTTATTTTTTTGGAATCCATATTGGTTAATGTGAATTAGTTTATAGTTATTTAAAAAGTCAATCTTTTATGAATTACTTTTTCTAATATTTTTGAAAACACACTCATAATTGCTATTGGTTTGTAATTTTCAATAACTGTCTTTTTTACCTTTTTTAAAAATCGGTTTAATTACAGCAATCTTTAGTTCATTAGGAATTATACTTGTTTCAAAGATATCATTTATAACTATCGTTAATGGTTCTTTTAAATGGTGAATACTTTGTTTAATAATTTTTGGCGCTAGGTCGTCAATTCCTGGTCCTTTATTTGGATTTATTTTATTTAATTCTTTTACAATTTCGATTTCAGAAACCTCATGTTAGAAAATACTATTTGTTAAGCTTGGCTGAAGATATTTTTTGAACTTGCTGTTTAGTGAACTTGATAAATTTAAATTTTCTGATACGTTTATGTTGAATTTATTAAATTCATTAGCTATTTTTCTTGGGTCACCAAATATTTCATTTTTTAAGTATTTTTATGCTTGTTTCTTGTTTAATATTTTTTTCGTCCTAGTAATTTATTAATTGTTTTCCATTTCTGTTATATTTAATATTTTGATAATATATTATGATAGTAAGTGTTTTTTGTTTTATTTATAAGTTTATTTGTTGAATTTCTTATTTTGCTAAATTCATTCCAATGTTCTTTTTTTTTATTGTTTGTATAAATGTTTTATATGATTTATTTTTTGTTTTTATTAGCTTTTTAGTTTCATTTGTAAACCATCCTGATTAATCTTTTTATTTTTTTATTATTTTCATTGGGAAATTTTTGTCATATATTTCTTTCAATTTATTCATAAATAAATCGTATCATGTTTCCGATTTTGGTAAATTTTCTTTTTTAGTAATTCTTACCAATTAATTTTTTGTAATTCATTATGAAAAATATTTATGTTTTCATTTTTAAAGTTCTGCATTTTTATTTCTTTTTCTTTATATTGAGTTTTTTTACTTATATCAATAAGTATCAATCTGTGATCACTGATATGTAAGTCCGGGTGTATTGTTTCAGTATTTATTATACTAGTGAAGACGAGGACAATTTTACTTGCACTATTTTTAGTAATTCTAGTTTGTTTATTTACTATGTTTAAGACCATTTGATTCCATTAAATTTAGCGGTTTTATTGAACAAAAATTTTTCTTATCAATATCAATATTAAAATCTCCCAATATTAGTAAATGATTACGAATGTATTTTTTTAATTTATTTTCTAGTAATCTCAAAAAATTATCTATATTCATTGATGGCTGTCTATATAATGCCAATAGCGTAAATACTTTTGTATTTATCGATAATAGTTCAAGGCCTTTTTCCATAAGTGAATCCAATTCTATTTGTTCAGTTTCAAGTTCTTTTTTTGAGTACATGGATATTCCACCTCCTTTAGAGTTTTTTCTGAATAATGCGAATTTATTGTAATTATCTATGGAGTTATCAGAGTCACCGTTTTTCCACGTTTCCACTATAACAATTATATCTGGTTATTTTAATTCTTGAATAATATCATTTAATAAGTCCATTTTATTTTGTAGAATATTGGCGTTCAAATATAGTATTTTCGTCGATTGCGATGAATTTTTTTGAATTTTGTTGGATTTAGTGGTCTTTCTTTTCTTCTTAATATTAACTTTAATTGATTTGGCTTTATGATATTTATCTATTTCTTTTCAGAAATCATTTAGGTCATTTATATCTCGAATGTCAATCTTTTCCGTTTCCTTATTTTTTCTCATAAAAATCTTTCCTTTTTTAGTCCACACAAATTTCCAATTATAATTTTTTGCGAAACGTCGAGTTCCTATAAATATACTAACGTCTTTTTTTGTCAAATGTTCGTTCATGAAGATACTATCCTTTAAATTCAGTTCTTCCATTCCGTTTGGAATCTTGGATCTTTCTTTTCATCCATATTTCATTTCTTTTACCAATGTCGTTGAATCTTATCAAAATGTTGCTTTTTCCTGTTTTATTGATTTGCGGTCTGTGTGCTTCTTCAATATTTTCATTCGATATATCAATATTTAAAGTTTTACATATTTGTTTAACTTCCTCTCTACAACTTTCTTCTTTTTTTAGTGAGTAGCTAACGACGATTAAATCTTTGCGTCTGATGTAAGTATCTATGTTGTTCATTTGTTGATCAGCATAATAATAGTTGTCGTATAATGTATTACTTTCTTTATCTACTTTATCTTGTAATCGTGTACTTTCTTCCTTCGTTAATTTAATTTCAGTCGTTATAGTTCGAATCTTTTTATTTGTTATTTCGTTTTCTTTGATGATTTCCATACAAAGTTTGTTTGTTTTGTTTTGTTTGTTCATTATTTCATTAGATTTTATAATCATCATTTCTATCTTTTTAGATAATATTTCCATTGATTCTTCGGTTTCTTTTTTATTATTTTTTAGTTCGGATTTTATTTCCTTTAATTCGTGCAGGATTTGTTTCGATAAATCTTCTTCCATTTTACTAAACTTTTATGTCTTTTAACTATTTATAGTTGTTTATAGCTATTTTATTGCTAAAATAGTCAATTACAATAGTGTGTTATAGCTAAATGCATCTCAGTAACACTAGATTTAATGCGTATGACTAGTAGTTTTTAATTTGGTCGATTATCAATCAATTTTTAAGTTTTTTGATTTTCTACTGAAGAAGGACTTCCGATTCATGTTTTTTACGTTTTAGTTCAAGTAATAAAAAGATTTCATACCATTTTTTGACTGTTAATTTTTCAGCTTTTTTGTTTAGATATTTCACGATTGACTGTTGCCAAAGCTTTTTTACAAAAATTGTCCCTCCTTATTTAAGTCCTCTGTTTTGAAAGGTATTTATAAATTTTTTTACAGAACATTTACCTTTCAGGTCTTCAAACCTAGATCATATAATTGATATTGTTTTTCGTTTTCTTCTAAAAATTTAATTATCGAATATTTTAGTTTGTTTTCCATGATCTCCAAGTTAAGTTTCACAGCTAAGCCGCAAAAAGCTCTGCTTTTGAAATTTTGTTATTTCACTTGAAAAGAATTACATAGAGTAAGTAGAATGTCCTTAAATAAACTGTCAGAAGACATCCGCTGAATTTTAAATTCTTTAGCTTTTACTTAGTAATTTATTTCTATGATTACTAAAGCTTATTTATTTCTAGGATTACTAAAACTTATTTATTTCTAAGATTGCTAAAACTTATTTATTTCTAGGATTACTTTTTACATTACTTTATTTTCTTTTTAGATATTTTATTTATTTTATATATTTTTATTTTATTTTTTTATTATGCTTTCTATCCCCTTCCATTATAAGCCTATTTAATAAAACTAAAAATACTGCTGTATTACCTAAATGTAGGCAATTACACTGCTATTTATATTATGTGTCCATATGGCATGTACAACAAGTTCGACAAAATAACGCATACGTACACACACACACAAATAAAGAAACAAATAAATGAATTAATATTGTTATGATTTTTTTCTATATTACAACTGTCAGTACAACTATGCCATATGTGAATTCGAAACTGCAAAATGGACAACACTAGAATAATACCTAATAATATATCGACCCACAAAACTGAATTCTAATTGCAACAGCGTTTGATGTTAACTGCAAACAATCGGAGAAAGAGAGAGTAAGAAATGGTATATACCAAACAATGAAACCATATGTATAAATTTTAATTAATTTTGTCAATATCAAAAAAATATTGCAGTTTAAAATTTTTGATTCCCCGATGTGTAAGATACGTTGTTTATTTCGACCTTTTCCTTATTCTATGGCAAAGAGATAAAGTATTATCTTTAAAGGAAAAAAAAACATAATTTAAAGGAAGTAGCTGAGGATTTATTTAAATTACGTATTTTGAAGAAATATGACATTCAATTGTTTCGCAATAAATGGAATTTGTTTACGGTTCCAAGGCTTCAGAAATAGCGTTATTTTCAAATATTTGTTTTTCTCTCTGAGACTACGAATTATGCAAATTTTTGAAAGCAAACATTTCATAAAAATATTTTCTAGGTCGTTTCATCTAGTTTTCAAGATTATGAAGAAAATCCAAGTCCGCCAATAGAAGCTTTCATTTTAGTTCTAGGTATCACGATTTACTTTGGAATCATTAAACTGATTGGACGAAAGCGAATAAATACAAATGTCTTTCAAATAAAATTTAATTTCGTAACTAAAAATAAAATTTTTATGTTTACTTATTCTTTTGGCTCAATGTAGTACGGGTTAGGAAAATTTGTCTCACGCAAATTGCACAATTCATGTTTTACAGTACGTTTTAGGAATTGAGATGTTCTATAAACTTGGCTAAAATCGATGCATCCTTTAAAATTTCATTTCTCGAACTAAAAACAATTATACTACATACCCCAGGACATGTCAACGTTTTGGAGAGGGGGGGGGGCGAAATTTTTTTTCGGTCATAAACTTGCGGCGCCATCTGTTGTCATAAGTCTTCCACAATTATTAAAAATATTAATTAGTTAACTAAAAAATTAAAATAAAATGGATCGCTGAACAACAAATATTTGAACTATTTACAATTTTACTGACTTCGCAGAGCACCACGCTTTAACATCGATGATTCCACAAAAACTGAAACAAAATGTACTGGTAAAAAGAAACCAATTTTTTGCGGGGGAGGCGACACCCTCCTGCCCCCTCTTGTCGCGATACAGAAACATTAGTTACAAACTACGGTGCTCTAGTTAGCCTTAGAAGATTCCCCAAGAAGCAGGTAATTCCTGGAATCAGGGAATAAACTGCCAAAAAAATAGGCTTTTGTAGCTTTTCGGCTAGCTTGCAGCTAAAAATTCTAGCCGAATGAGGAAAGTTGTTTTTTAAGTTTACCAAAAAATCTGGTCAGAAACACTCAATTCCACGTAATGTCATTTAATTACTTTCACAACTTGACTGGATTCTTCGTTGCCTGTACGTTCACCATGCATGATATGAAACTTTAAAATAAAATTCCGTCCTCTCTGGCCCATTGATTGATTATGTTCATCAACTGGCTTACATTAGTGACATGGGATCTATTATGAATATACATCATTTTTTGAATTTTATTCGGAGCTTTTCGGCGACCTTCTTGGCAGTTTTTCTAGCCGAATTTTGGTCAACGTCGCCTTTCGGCTAAAAGGCTAGCGACAGATTAATCCCTGCCCTGAATTAAGGTGTTTGCCGTCATTTGTCAGCAACAAATATAAGTTTATTATTTATGCTGAGTGTCCTGTGGCTGTGAGTTCATTGCCTAAAGGCGCGTTTTCCTAGATCCGCATATTTTGCGGCGCAACAACAGAAAACGTCGAGATTTAACCCTGACAATAGAAAACCAATGGAAGTGTTCTCCTAGAATGCGCAAAACACTCACAGTGGTTTTTATTGTTTAACTCTTCATTTTACGTTGTTACGACGCAAAATATGCGCATCTAGCAAAACGCGTCTTTGGTAAGACCACTGTAGCATCTTTTCCTAAAACATTATAATAAAATAATCGATTAAAAGGTTCAACACTCGATTGCAAGATTTATCACGCGATTGTAAGATTTAATACTCGATTATAAGGTTTAACACTCAATTATAATATTTAACCATCGATTATAAGGTTTAACACGCAATTATAATATTTAACCATCGATTATAAGATTCAATAATCTTTATAAGATTCAACAATCGATTATAAAATTCTATTATGGATTATAAGATTTAACAATCGTTTATAAGTTCCAACAATCGATTACAAAATTCTTTTATAGATTATAAGATTTAACAATCGATTATAAGTTTCAACAATCGATTATAAGATTAAAAATGGATTATAGGATTCAAAATCGATTATAAGATTCAACAATCGATTACAAAATTATATTATAGATTATGAGACTTAGCCATCAATTTTGATACAATAATCATTTATAAGATACAATAATTAATCATTATGCGCCAATGATAGGTTATGAGATTTATTAACTATTCATGATACAATAGTTAATTACTAGATACAATAATATATTATGATGTGATAATACGAAAATCGATTAAGTTAATATAAAAACTCTATAATACTAATGCCTGAATGCTAGTATAATACAATAGTATAATATATAAATATCGCACGATTATATTATATTTGTTGTGACTTTTCGTACGGTACACCATTTTTTACACGATGCATGACTTCTTTATATGATGTACTACTTTTACGAGGATAATTATTTTTACTTGTCAGCTACTTTTTTAAAAAAAAATCTTTTAAGTCCCTATATAAATATTCAGGGTTTTCTTCCGAAATAAGATTATTGACTGAGAAGACTATGCGAGGAAAGGTAAAACCGCAAAGTTTTTATTCAAAATAAAATGACAGTAGCCCTCGTAAAGTGACAAGCTTGTTAGATTTGTTGCAGACGTCAAAACTTCCGAATTTTAAGCTCCAGGCAAAGATATATCCAAAATTGTCTAGGTGTGCAAAGTGTAAGACTTGCTCTTGTTGTTTCTGAAATGTCGAATTTCTGTCCCGTTTTGTGTCCCGTCTCTGATTTTTTTCTGTAAAATTATTCCAATAAAACTAACTAAATTTATTCGTGATTTACATAACTTTGTGATTCCCAATTGGTGCGTACACAGACAGACTTTCCGTGAAATCTATTTCGTTTTCAAAGAGAATTTCAGATCTACGAAATCCTAGAGTTATTTAACATATTATATATGAATATATGTAAATTTGTTCATTTTATAAAGGGTTACCTGCATTTATATGCAGAGCTAGTTATCTACAGAAGATGCATGGAGCAGATTAAAAAGAGATTAGAGCAGGATTAGAAACTTAGTCTCTTCTACTTTGCCTTCATGTAGATTATATCAATAAATTTCAGTTTGAGAAAAAAAATAAGTCCGTATTATGAATAGTTTGGCTAAAAGGGACACATAATTTATGAACTGGTATGGTTAGCATGGTAAATATACGTCCATTACTTCGAAGATGCTTTGCATTTAAAACCATGGCCCAGGATCTCTGAATGCCAGATGGATCTTAATCAAGGCAGCTCTCAGAATACAGCAAAACCCTTCTTAACAAATACCCTCAGATGTGGCCACCCCATTTATTTGGTCAAATAAATATCCTTGCAAAAAATATTTCACAATACTCATTAGAGTACGCAGAAAGTTCATAAATGGGGAGAGGGGGTTTACAGAACTACAACTCCATATATTCGTATGTATATATACAAAATGGGAGGTTATGACCCCCTGAATATGCCAGTTACAATAATATCAACCCTTTTTTTAAGGTCCCCCCCCCCCCCTCTTTTACGAATAAATTTTCTGCCCAGTTATTGTCCGCAAATGAGGGGTTTTATTGTATCATAAAAGAAGGAAGTGCTAAGGAATACTGGATAAAAAGGGGTACAGTACCAATTTTCAAAAAATTTTTAATTATAATTTTTTAATTTGGTTTTAAAACAATTTTTAAGATATTCTTTTCCTTTTTAAAACAATTATAGCATAATCATAATCATAATATGTAATGAAAACTATTTCCTTATCTTGTTTGTTAAAATTCACAATACGTGAAAAAAAACTTGAAAAACTAATGTCCATTATTTTTTATATAACTCAAGGTATTATTAGACCTTTGATGAAATAAAAATATTTTCTTATAAATAAGAATATAAAGAAAAGATCATCTTCACGAAATTGTGATAATTTGTTTATGAAAAATATCAAAAACGCATACAAACATAATTTTTGTTATTAAAATTTTAATTTCATAGTATAATACATATATGAAAATTTTGTAAAGGCAGATTAAAGGAAACTATATCAACAACATATTATAAAAATTTTTAACCCTAAATGGTTTTGAATATATTGAAATATATGCATTGAAACCTTAAAATTTCCAAAAACATCAATTTGAGAAAAACGCATTTAAGGTGCGTCGAGCACACCATAGACACTTCTTACAACTTTACAATAATTTCTATTTTAGTCGGGATCTAAATGCCTCAAAAAAAAATCAGAAACACATTGCATTCAGAAGAATCTACAGGTTTTTTCATGGAAAAATAATGAAAAAATCATTTTTTTTAACCAAAAGTTATACCAGATCCCCTTAATCTAAATATGTTTCTCATCTTTCTTTACTTTGGACTTTTTTCACCTCTGTGGCTCTAGAATTTCATTAAACCACATTAGTATCTGGCAGTGCTTTACCATCACCTAAAGGCAAAATATTGTCAGTCGTTTCCCCACATGAACACCATACAAACGATTCGTATCACTCTACGATACGTTTATAAACACACCACCAAGCTTACTTGGGGTCGAACACATACCAAGCGAGTAAAAAGCCGGTGATAATACCAACTAAATCACCGGTGCACAGTTTTTAAAGGGGTCTGGTACCACTTTTTATTAAAAAAAATCGATTTTTCATTTGTTACATGAAAAAAATTGGATGCTCTTCTGAATGCAGTGGTATTTTGAATTTTTTCCCAGGGCAATTAGGCCCCCCAAAAAACGGCAATTATTGTAAAAATGTAACAAGTGCCTATGCTGTACTTGACAAACCTTAAATACGTCTTTCTCGAATTGAAGCTGTTTGAAATGTTACGATTTCAATTTGATATATCTTCAAAATCGTTTAAAATAAATGTTATAAATTTTCAAGGTGAGTTGTTGATACAGCTTTCTTTAATTTATCTTCGAAAAATTTTTAACATATATATTACAACAGCAATTATGAATTTTAGCAACGATTTACAGTTCGAAAAATGCCAATTTTGTATTTTTATAGTTTTAATAATTTTTCTAAACAACTTGTCAAAATTTCCTGAATTTTAATCCTTTCTTCATATTTATATTTATAAGAAAATATTTTTATTTTATCAAAAGTCAAATAATATCTTGACTTATATCAAAAACGCTGACATTAGTTTTTCGAGTTTCTTCACATATTTTGAATTAAAATAAACAAA
>QLNU02015003.1:34391992-34416172 GCA_006491805.2 Dysdera silvatica | reverse complement strand
AGGAAATATTTTGAAATGCGTTGTAGAAAATATGAAAACTATTTTTATGATATAATATATATACTATATATATTGATATAAAACTTAATATTATATATTATTATATTACATATTAAAATCTATAAACTGAATTTTTACGGTTTCTGTTATTTTAGCCTTAATTAAAATTCTTAGATAAACAATATAAAAGAATATGTTCAAAATATTTCTTAATAACCTTCAGGTTTCATTTCATGCATGTATAAGAGGAAATAAAAAAATATATGAATAATAATTAATATAATTATGCACTTCAATATTATTCATGGATTATTATATACGCAAAGTAAAATCTACTATTGCAAAAATTAATTGCATTACTTCCATAATGATTGGAATAAGATAAGAAAAACACATCGTACATAAGAAATTATCCAAAGAGAAAAAAGTTCATCGAAAGAGATTTTTGTTGTTTTTCTGGAATCTCTATGCGCTCCACACTTCCTAGTTCTCTAAGGTTAACAAAATTCAAAATTTACTTCTTCCGAGAAATTCCAAAACTTTATCGAATGTTCGACAACGTTCATCAAAAAGAGGAAGAAGACGATCGTGAAGAAAATACGGTATTTTGATGATTGGGGAAAATATTTCCGGCTTTTAAAGAAGTAAACTACTCCATGAAACGGAGACCAAATGCCGCCGGCCCATAATGCATTTGTTGCTTCGGGTCTGTTCGATTATAAATACCTACAGTCATTTGGAATTATTTTTCCTTATCTGCTTTATATTAATATAGAAAACGTTTTTACCAATTTGAACCTATGAAATTTATCGACCCACGTTTTTCTTTATAACATTTTAGGTTATCGCGATGACGTCACGATACCATGCACGACGTCATTTTGTAACGTCATCACAAGATGTGGTATCGGCTGAATATAAACACTTGTATCGTTTTCGTCAATTTCATTTAATATTCATTTTATATTATTATTTGATATTAATATCATGCGCTATGCTCTTATTAGTAATATCCTTATTTTTAATCGAATGTGTCATCACAATGAGTAAGCAATTATAAAAGAATGGGCGCCAGGCATTCAAATCTTCTTCTTCAACTCCTGTTATCTTTTTTCCTTGTTAAGTAATGAAATTAGCTTTTATAACGATTGTGGTTTGGTTTTTGTGGAAGTTTTTATAAAATAACGTAACGTTTGTGGCAGAAATTATTTATTTAAGAATGCAAATTTCCTAAAAAAAACTTTTGACTGTACCTCTGACAATTTTATTATTCTGATTGTCTTCGGCAACAAATTGTATGAAGCAGTGAGTTAGTTAGTAGAATATAAAATGGAATATCAAAAGTAGACAATCAGAAGATGGAACATGGTTTCAGAAGTAAATAATCGGAATATAGAAGAGAGCATCAGAAGTAAACGATCAGAATATAAAATAGAAGAACTAAATAAGAAAATTGCAACGAAAAACTATAATGTCAAATAGATCAGTAAAAATAAATTGTCATAATACAAACCAGAGTGTTGTTTTCCTCGGATACTCTGTTCTACATTATATTACATTATATTATATTGCATTATATCATAGTACATTATATCATATTACTTTATATTATATTGCATTATATCATAGTACATTATATCATATTACTTTATATTATATTACATTATATCATATTATATTTTATTATATTACATTACATTCCTATTTTCTGTTTTATATTCTGCTATTTTATTTCTTATATTCTGCTATTTTATTTCCTATATCCTTTTTTATATTTTACTAATTTACTTCTACTATTACACGATTTGGTTATTTACTCATGCTACTGCATCCTATGGCCCAATTATTCATTTTTGAGATTGTATTTATGTTATAGTTTTCCTTTGCGTTCTTCTCTTTATGCTTTTCCAGTCTTTTTTTTCTTTTTTTTTGCAATTTTTTTCTATATTCTGATGGTTTACTTTGAACACTGTATTGTATGTTTAGATTTTATGTTCCTCATCTTGATACTTTATTCATATATTTATTAGGAAAAATGAAAATTTCATTTTTAATGAATAAGCAGCTTTGATGTATTAAAAATGTTGAATTTTCATGTACCTAAAAACTTTAAATCACGGCTTTTTACTATTTTATGCAGCTATTTACCTTTTTTATAGGTTTTACCCTCTGGTATAACCTTTTGTCCTTTTGTGTAGCTCTTTATATCCCTCAAGTTTAAAGCTTTTTATGCAGTTATTCAATCTTTTTCAAAACGTCTATGTTCTTTATAAGCATGGTAACGAAATTTTGTGTTTTTAATTCTACAAAAAATCTAATTTCCCGTTTAAAAAAATAAATTTCGCATTAAAGGACTAAAAAATGAAATATTCCATAAAAAATAACCTACACTTCATTAAAGTTTGAAATTCCACCTCAACGTTTAATGAGAAGTGGAAAAAAACTCATTGTCGAAGCGAATACGATTTTTTCTCTAGCATAATATAATAAAAAATGTTTAAATCTTATAATTACTGTAAACAACCGCGTAATTACTTCTGAAAAGCTTAAAGTATTATCAATAAAATGTAAAGAAATCAATTTTGAGAATTTTTGATAAAACATTTGATTATTTATAAGGGCTTTGGCTTCGAAAACTTACCTTTGAGCAAGTTTTCAAAATATGAGTTTATTTATTAATCCGTTGCGAAACCAAAGCACTGTCGAGTATTCTGAGATTTCTTACCCACAATGCTTACAGCTTTTCCAAGGAATTGCCACTGCAGATGATTTATTACCAGAAAACACGATAAAGCTTCCAACGTCTATGACCTGAGCTCCCATCCATCCTTTTCCTGGTGGGAAGCACAGGTCACTCTTAAATACATTTATTTGAGAGAGCTATAATTTAGAAATATAATACGCGAATTTCTGAATGGGTCTTCTAAGTTGTCCGTATACTTCAGTCTTTAGAATAATGTGGATATTACAGTCTTTAATATAATTTATATCAAAAGTATACAACATATAGCCTGTAGGCCTGATCCGGCCCGCAGACTTCTCATGTTTACTGATACTGGCCACGAGAAAAAAAATTAATTCCCATCAGTTTAAAAACAAATAGTTGGTTGAATTTCCTAAAAGACAAACATAAGAATGCCGGTGAAACAAGAATAAAAATGGTGAAAATAAATAGAATAGTTAGGTTTTAAAAGAAAAGGAATTTTTACAGAAAAATAATGACATTGGGATAACGGTCTTTTTTCCTAGAAAGACTGGAGACTAGCATTTATCGGAAAATTTAATAATTAAATATTAAATATATATGACAGTTACACAATATATAATTTAAATAATTTCCATAAATAGTGGGCTATTGTTATCAATTCTTCCTCGCTAAACACCTGCATTCCTTGAAACTGATGGCTGTTTGATCCAACTGTCAGTTTTACCATAGTCATCAGTTTCATTAAAGGTGAATGCAGAGAGTTCGTAGTGGGGGGGATTAGAGATATAACTCCAAATAGTCACATATATATATTTATAATAACTATTGCATTTCAATGGAGATTGAAACCACCATCACCATCGTACGCTAGTGGCTGTGGCCAGAGATATACTTCCTTCACAATCTGTCCCGCAAAATTCACGACTTTGTGCGCCACTGGTGGTATAGAATCCTTAAAATAGAATAACCTATATTGTCTTCAAACTAGCTCATACAATCTTCAAAATGAGCTGTATAGTTTTCAAATAGTCTATACTGTCTTCAAAATAGTTTCTATAGTCTTCAAAATCATTTTTATATTCTATAGATACATATGACAGTTTTGATAATTCCCTAAAGTGGCAAGGCATTCTAATAAAGACCTCCCCATATTATATTTAACGCATTTTTTTTTCCGACGAAAAGAGTAACTGTTTTATTGGATTGAATAATTTTGAAACAACTCATCAATATATTCTAATAATCATTAACACATCATAGCCTCGGTTGTCCTATAAAATGCACAGATTTTATGGTTCGGTTGTAATATAAAATGCACAGATTTTATGCCGACTTGGCGCTCAAAACTGGAAGAAACGAGAATCTTTCTCATAGCAAATAGATAAGCCGCTCTTTTAAATATTTGATATTCATTCGAGTTTTTCCGTTATTTCTTAAATAAAAGAATAAATCTTAAGCCGTATCACTCTCGGCGTTATTGCTGCCGCACATGAAATATGTAAACAGTCGTTAAGCTCCCCCCCTCTTGAGACAAACGTTAATTAAAGAACGAAGCTCTGATAGCTTTTCTCATTTTCGGTAAAGCGCATTGCTGAAATTTTAAATTTGCTCAGCCAAGAGAACATTTTTGATATCCAAGGAATAAAACAAACCAAACTGCATCCTTAACTTCAGTCTTACAATTTAAAAATCATGAAAAAGTGCAGAGCAAAAGATTTTAATTTATGAAAAGGGCGCTTTGGGAAAAGAAGTACTTTCAAATATAATTAAAAATACATACATTTTAATTAAAATGTAGTTTTCAATATATATATATATATATAATATATTTACAAAGGAGATTTTTATGTTTGTTTTACAAGTATGTTTTAGCGTATTTAAGAACTACAAATTGTATATAACCAACGGACTATAATTAACAATAAATTGTATAGAACTAGAAATAAATTGCACGATATATAATAATTATAATAACAATAATAATCGCGGTGCACTTGACTCCATCACGTCCAACTTCAAAAATTCTCAGAAAAACTAGCCATGTCAGATATAACTACAGTAGACCTGATAAAATATTCTTACAAGGCACATCTTACATTTTAAGAAGGTATGTGGGCAGTTCTCAAGTCTCTGAGTGAGACTTGGACTGAATAATAGCTCCAAGACAATAATATATAATAATAGTTTGAATATTTCCTTCGTTCTGTGAAGTACGTTAATGTATATAACGGCATAATTAATATCTGGTTACAAGGAAACGCCACGATAAAGTGGCAAAAATTATATAATGGTATAGGTATCAAAGTAACATCAGTTACCTACAAATAATGACTGGTAAAGCCACAACCCGGAAATATTATTAAAATAAAAACGAAAAAAAATGTTGTGCGAATTGTAAAATAAAAAAATCTTCAATGTTATTGAATATTAGAACGTTGAAAATGTATTCAATAACATTGAAGACTTTTTCCTTTGCAGTTTTGTCATTGGTGAATTTAAGCGGAATAGAAAAACTACGTGCGTACCCGTCAAAACTTGAATGAATACTATAAACCAAAAGAGAAAAAGCACCCTCTGGCATTTCGTGCCTTTCGGGTTACCATGATAACCAAAATTAAAAAGTAAAGAATTAAACACAATTGACATTTCTTCATGTAGCTATTATTGATTCCACCAGAATATAGTGGCAACAATTATTTTTCATTGGTTTTAACACAAATGATTGTATTATTAATATTATCATAATAAAGTGGCAACAACATCCTACCTTTATGAAAATGTCCTGAAAAAAATAACGAAAAATGTGACGCTTTTTTTTAATTGACCTCCGTAAAAACGTTTTCAACGTTAGAAAGCGATAAACACATTCCATATAATATACCAGATATCATGGTTTTAGAAGCAGAAACTCGTCTGGCCGATTGACATTTGCAGTGCCTGGTGACAGACGATTCACCAAGAAAGAGATTGTGAAGATCACCAAATACAAGAAGTTGCAAATCGGGGAAACAAGACCCTGGAGAAGGAAAGCTTTATCGTGCCCAAAAATCTAAACACCGCCTCACCCATTAAAAATAAGCAAAGAATGCGGTCACTAAGTCCAAACAGCTGCACTTCTGGGGACAGCTCACATTATATTCATATACTTTTAGTTATTGGAGATCTTTAGAAAGGATTTCATAATTAATAGATGAAACTAACCAAATGCAACAGAGATTATGGATTTGTATAATAATTATTTAATTATTTCAAATCTGCATCAAATTTTCTGACATGTTATATTTATGCACGTCATACTATGTGTACCATACTATACAGTATCCTGACATACTACTGGGCGGATATCTTGTGTTCTTTAAGCAGAATTAGCGCTTACGCAGGAAAAGTGTCCTCGGCATATTTTTGAGACTCCATTGTTGAGGAATGCTGGTAAACTTGAGGAATGCTGGTAAACTAAAGATATGAGGAATGCTGGTAAACTGAAGAGATGAGGAATGCTGGTAAACTGAAGAGATGAGGAATGCTGGTAAACTGGAGAGAATAGGAATGCTGGTAAACTGGAGAGATGAGGAATGCTGGTAAATTGGAGAGATGAGGAATGCTGGTAAACTGGAGAGATGAGGAATGCTGGTAAATTGGAGAGATGAGGAATGCTGGTAAACTGTAGAGATGGGGAATACTGGTAAACTGGAGAGAATAGGAATGCTGGTAAACTGGAGAGGTGCTAGAGGTAGAGAGATGTGTGTACAATAACACAAACGTTTACTAAGAGGTTGAAGGCTGTAATGCTACAGTAAGAAGATAGTTTCTCACATCACGTCTTTACATTAGACGCTAATTAGACCATGGCTTAAAGTCAAATGTGACGTGAAGTTGAATTTCTACGTTTTGCTTGTTAAAAATAATCGTGTTTAAGAATTTAAAATACTTTTATTTATTCATAATATTATAAATAACTTTTACAATTTTATTTATTCGTAATGTTATAACTAACTTTTACTTATTCACAATGGTATGACTAATTTTTGCTCATTCACAAATTTGTGACTAACATTAATGTACAATGGTATGTCGTAGTTAACACATTCTTTCGATTTATTTTCTCAGCAAACTGAAGAAAGCCGATGATGAAAGAGGTTTCGTAAGGGACGATGAATTGGGAGAAGAAGATTACTATGATGTGGAAGAAGATGAGAAGAAAAAGCCAACTCAAGTGAGATACAAACTGAAATATCCACCACCTGAGTGTCCATGTTGCAAGAACCTCACCAAGAGATATACCATCGCTCTTCTCAGTAGTGTTGGATTCATCATTAGTTTCGGCATAAGGTGCAACATGGGTGTAGCGATGACTAAAATGACAGAAAAAAGCAAACTAAACGATAGTGTAAGTAGACTTTCAGAAATTTGATTAGACTAATGCGTCAGAATTCCAAAATTTTGTTACCAGCAAGAGAGGGTTTGAGAGGCAACTTGAGTATATTCATATCTTTGGATAATTTGAAATTCAACGAAACAGTTTAATGGACGTATTTTAATGCCCAGACATTTTTATTGTTGGTTAAGATGGAACTAATATAGTTAAGTCCCACAACCGTCTTCTGCCAAGAATACAGGCACTCGACCGAGCGTTGCTGAAAAGCGTCATCGATGGCGGTCACTCCGTAGTGGGGTATCACAACGAGTCCCGCCTTAGCGCAAAACTTTGGCTGTGGTTACCGAAGTTCGGATTCTTCGTTAAACTGTAGGTCCAGCTTGCCAACACGTCTGACCAACGTGGTGAGCTCAAGGCCGCTTCTTCTGTATTTCTTTCACCGTACGATGTGTGACGAAGAGACCTCCATCCTGCAGTGGATTGCAAATGCTTGTTGATGATGGTGATGATTATCCGATTGTAATGAAATTTCGTATGCAAAGACATTTTGACCGAACATGCAAATGATTAAAATTTGGTGTCCAATGAATGAATAGCGGGAACTCCAGCGCATCGGAACTGCGCATTCAGCAGGTGTATATAAGGAGCGATTCTCAATATGTGGTCAAAATTTCTGTTGCATTTTGACTGCGGATATCTTACGTCGACTGTAACAATGCCTCGCCGAAAGATTCGTGCTCATTACGAGCATATGTCAGAGTTTGAAAGAGGTCGTGCTATCGGATTGAAAGAGGCTGGTTGGACGAATCGAAGAATCGCTGGACATGTGGGTCGAAGCGATGCGGCGATTGGACGGTGCTGGCAAGAGTGGGTCAACAACGGCAGATGTCAGCGTCGACCTAGGGCCACAACAGAACGGGAAGACAGAGCGATTGTCAGAGCAGCTGTCACAGCACCGGATTCGTCGTTATCAACTATCCAACGTGTGGCCCGCACACATGTGTCCAACATGACCCTCTGCAGACGACTGAGAGAGCGGAATTTACGCTCGCGCCGACCGTTACGCCGCTTACCTCTCACGCCTTTACACCGTCAAGTCCGATTACAGTGGTGCCGGGCTCGATCAACTTGGAACTGCGCTGACTGGGGACGTATAGTCTTTAGTGACGAGTCCCGTTTCCAACTGTGTCCTGACGACAACCGCAGACGTGTCTGGAGACGTCCAGGGCAGCGTGGGGATCCTGCCCTTACTATCGCACGCCACACATGCCCACAACAGGGCGTTATGGTCAGGGGGTGCCATCTCCTTTGATAGCCGGACCCCTTTGGTGGTCATTTCTGGCACACTTACAGCACAGCGGTACGTAGACGACATTCTACGACCGGTTGTGTTACCGTTCCTTTTGCGACACCCTGGACTTACGTTTCAACAAGACAATGCCCGGCCGCACACGGCACGTGTTGCTATGAATTGTCTTCAAGCTTGCCCAACACTTCCTTGGCAAGCTAGGTCTCCTGATCTCTCTCCCATAGAGCACATTTGGGACGCTATGGGAAGGCGATTGCAACCATCCCGGAATGTTGACGATTTAGCCCGACAGTTGGAGACAATTTGGCAAGAAATTCCGCAGGACACCATCCGGGATCTTTATCAGTCTATGCCACGCCGGGTGACAGCTTGCATCCAGGCCAGAGGTGGACCAACGCCTTATTGACTTCCTCCCTTTGTAACGGTCAAACTCTGCAATAAATCATTCAATTGTTCTGAAATTTTAATCGTTTCTTTTTCTATGTATGTTCTTCACATCCACCAATTTTTATTGCAATCGGACAACCCCTTCTTGGTGTGTCGATTTTTTTGTTACAGAGCATACAGTAAAGTTAGTTCCGGAGGATACAATACAACTTAGAGGACTTGAAAGTTCTTAATTTAAACTTTGGCCGCGGTCCTATGTGTCTCTTGTTGAAATAATGTAAAAAATTCGCTTAGAAATTTTTTTTTATTAATTCGAGATTTTCTTTCTCAGAAGATGTAGAAGAACACGATTTCCGTCGCGGGATTTTCTGTAGCCGAAATTTTCGGACGAAACTTCCCAAACAAATTGAAGAGGTCGCCATTATTATGTAGAACTGGAAAAATGTGAGATACGATGCAGACATTCCTTATAAAGATTTTTATAAATACTGACGGGAACCTAAAATTTGCAGGGACCTTATGGACGCCGAAATATTAGCAGACGTTAGTTAAAATAGGTCATATATTGTATCTTCAGATGAAAAAATATAGGAAAATATCTAATAAGTGAAGAATAGACAGAAAAATATATTCCAGAATTATTATCAGAATATATGGAAGTACTAGTGTTCAAACAATACAATGTGCACCAACCGAACGTAAACGACGAAACAAAATAGAGGTATTTGCAACTACTCGAAAAATTAACCCTAAAAAAATTAAAAATTCTTGGCTTTTTCAAAGATTTGCAAATACGTACCATTGTACATAAATAACTACATATATTTAAAAATGTTTTGATCTAGGAAGTTAACATTTGTAATAATTTTGGTACCCATATTAAATCTTTCCTAATTCTAGTTCTTGAATAACTTGTTCGAAGTTCAAAGTCCCTTCAGGTTCACGAAGTTCAACTGCAATATGTAATTAAACGTGTCTCTGGATAAAAGTTTTAATGGGTTTTTTTTCCTCACTTTTGCCCAGAAACTTAAATTTTTGGTTTTTCTGGAAACAAACCGCGTTCGTTAATTCTGATGAGATTGTAAAAACTAATTCTTGTATAAAAATGCGTCAGAGAAATTCACGTGAATCAAACTTGCATTCTTTTCAAACGCTGATGAATTATTGGGAGGATTGGGCTCCATGGGCTCATATAATTCTACGCTTGTCTACAAAACATAATGGATTTTACATGAGTGGTTTCTCAAACTTTCTCTTGCTCGTAACACTACTATTAAAAAGCAAATACATGGTAATTACTGTCTGTTGTGTTTAGATCTGTTACCGCCAGGGCCGCCATTTAGGGGGATACGGGTTCTGCAGTACCAAGGCCCGTACCTTTTAGGGGCCCGTGACGCTGAAGACGTTTTTACCAGAGGGCCCGTTAAGAAAATCTGTACAGGGCCCGTTATTGTGAATGGCGGTCCTGGTTGCCGCCCAATATTTAACACACTAGATAACTGTTTATTTACTCACAGGATGTGGCAATACTCTGCTTACAGCATTACAGTATCATATTCAGCCATCTTACTCTTGTTTGTCTCTCTTTTTCTCTTTTTCTCTTTTTCAGACAGCAGAATTCCAATGGTCACCTGGTACCATTGGGCTCATGGATTCGTCATTTTTCTGGGGTTACTTGATTACGCAGATACCCGGTGGTTTCTTAGCCACAAAATACCCAGCTAACAGGTAAACATTAAGAAATTGTTCAATCGGTGGAAATTACAATCGATAAAATCACGACTTTCCGTATTCAGTCGAAAATTTGCCGAGAAATTAAATCGATATGATTTGTCTATTGTTGTTTCCGCCAAGCTTTTTTGCCCATGCTAGAGCTCTTTCGGCTTATAGGAGTCCAGAAAAATAAATGATTATGCCATAAGCTGAACTAGAGCTAGCGACCTCCCGGTTAATTTTTCTAATAGTAAAGTATCATAACTATATGATTATGTGAAAGCCCATGATTTAATTGCAATCTCTGCTTGATTATTTTCTGAAAAATTTCATAATTAAAAAAGAATATATATTTTCAAAAAAAAAAAAGGTACATTTTAAAGACGAATTCTGTGTTTTGTAAAAGATTACTTTGCTGCCCATTTACTACTGAATGTCCACGGACAATTTTGCTTCTGAATCTGCCCCACTAGAGAGCTTTACTTGCCGTCTTTGAACCTGCGTATGCAATACCTCATACTAGAGATATGCCCAATTATTCAATGGTTAAATAACTGGACGGATCTTCTTGTTTTTGGTAGATGGTCAAATTCGTTTTGTGAACAATTCAGCATACCTCAGTACCATGAAAATATTAAGCGTGCAGCTGCAGAAAATTTTCATGGTATGGAGTATGAGAACAGCTTATGCAATTCCCAACTCAGTATTGATGTTTGCAAAATCTATGTTTATGTAAGATAAGCAATGGGTAAAACATAGACTGCATGGATGGCAACTAGATTCACCCATGTATTACTTCAATCTCTTCTTTATGTCTGCAGGAATTAATTTTCATGTAGACATAAACAATAGGTAAAGCATGGGCTTGAACAAAATTCACCCATGTATTGCTTTAATCACTTCTTATGTCTGCAGTAAGTTATCTTCTTGTAGACGAAAGCGATAGGTAAAGCATTACATGGGCTGCAACGGGATCCACAGTTACGCAATGTTTCACTCCTGCTTATGTCTGCAAAAAAATAACTTCTGAATGTTAATGTTTGGAAGTGATATTTAACAATCGTTACATCTCAGAGCACTCTGTTAGTCTTAAGACGTCAGAATCTAACCATTTGACAATGAATTCAGTTTCTAGTCCAATGTTTGTAATTTCCTTTTTACATTTCTTAGAGTCTTCGGCATCGCCATTGCCACTTCTGCCTTCCTCAATCTGCTCATCCCAAAATCCGTGGCAGTGCACGAAAGCGTCATCATTGTCGTCAGGGTGATACAAGGTCTCGTTGAGGTATGTAAAACAGAGAAATGCAACATCTCACTGAAAGAATTAAAGGGTAAGAGTCGACTTATCTACAGATGGGCAGAATCCGTCACTAATTTAGTCAGTGAAATATTTTGCGTAACTCTAAAATTATTTTTATAATTTACAGAAACGCCATTGGTTTGTAAAAATGAGCATAGTTTACAAACTATGTACAAAAATATACTAAAAAAAAGATTTTGGTAACCGTTTATTCTTATTTTAACGGCAATAGAATTTATCCATGATTATGAGTACATGAAAATGGTGATTTAACTTGAGAAATATTACAAGGAAAATATACGACTTCACAAGTTTCAGAAACAGCTTTTCGCTACGCGCAACAATTGAAATATAATGTAGCAATAAAAGCATATTTTGATAACCAATTAAAAATAATAGAATAGCATATATATATATATATAGTTGGATCCGCTTATATTCATTCGTTCGGCAGGAATGAAACCTCATCATTATGGCTTTGCCATACCTTTTATGGAAATACAGGCTGCAGACGCGGCCAACATTTCCAGTCACATTTGCACGCAGAAGAAAAGAAGCATATAATTACGAAACAGTTGTATTATTCCGAAAATCTAAATGGCAATTGTTGCAAAGGAAGCATTTTATGATGTTTGAAAAATTTTTTACACATCCAAAACGTAAAAACAAAACTTGAAACTAAAAATTTTATAAAACGGAAAACGTGAAATAAAGAGCAAAAGAATTGCTAGGAATCTTAGAAACGTTAATAACCATAGAAAAACAAAGATTTAGAAGAAGGCAGTTTTTCTCCATAAATATGAAACAAAAGCTATGACTTTTTTATCGATTCTATTACATTTCGCAACAGTTCTGGCAAAATTTTTTACTAAAACTGAGTCTTTCTTTCTGTTTATCCATTTCATTTGAATATTAAATGAATATTAATTAATTATTCCAAAGAATTCTATTTCATAAGGAAAACATCTACCTCACTGCTCCAAGAATTTTTTCATGTCTTGAAAATTATTAAGAAACTTCCAGTTTATGCTAATAGCACTGTTCTTTGCTTTGTGTAATCGAAAAAAGCACGGAATTTTGGTCTTTAAAAAAGTGGCGGACACGAAAATTTATTTTATTTCCATATTCATTCCCTAAATTCAGTTATTGAAATAAAGAAATCATTTTTTTGATGAAAAGCAAGTTAAAGAAAAAACATAACGAATCTATTTACGTATAGGACTACAGCCTGACCCATTAACATATAAAATACATTTAATATTACAATTAAATTTTACATTTAAATATATTTACATATTTACATTTAAAGTATATTTACATATAAAATTATTGCGCATTAACTCGTTTGAGCCCGTTAGCAAAATAAGCTTTTCTATATTTCGTGAACTCACTCGTGTATTAGAAATGGGAAAATAATTCCCCAGACCGAATTGCTCATGGAAAGCTATATTTCATTTATTGGATTTAATCCTTTGTTCAGTGATATATGATAGAACCCACTTATAGTAGGCCCGCATTTAGCGAGTTTTCGTGTTTTAGTTAGCAGAATACTGTCTGTTTATTATAATCATTATAATGTTAAAGCCTAATACAATTTAATCGCTCTCAGTGAGCACAATTGTTTGTACAGTTTCAACATTTCAACAGTTTGCAACAGTTACAACATTTCAACAGTTTGCAACAGTTTCAACAGTTTTAACATTTCAACAGTTTGCAACAGTTTTAAGATTTCAACAGTTTCAACGAAAAAAATTGGAGAATATTTTAAACAACAATGCAGAAAATTATAAATTTAAAGAAAAAAAGTTGATGATTGAGAATCTTTTCAGCTGATGCGTACATGATGAAGCAAATTTCCCAGAACTTAAAAACGGGAGAATTTCCGAGAACCCTTATCCTTTTCGTAATAAATATTAAGCAACTAATAACATCGATCCACGAACAGCGATCAGCTTGATATAGTAAAGAAAATACTAGTCTGTTTGTTACATAAAAATTCATTAGTTTTTTTAGGAGAACAAATTTTTTTGGCATTAAGAATAAATATAGAAAGCCATCCTGGCACTCAGAAAAACTTTTACGATAGTATAAACAATCGGCCGCATTCAAACAATCACTGGCATGCTATAGCGATGTTATCCGCAATGGACCTTGAACACATTTTCAAAGCAATGAATTACATTTATGCTCATGTCTTTAATGCACTAAGTGTTTTACGACGAAAATTAATTGAACTTAAACATAATAAAACGAAGCAAACAACAATGGACTTTTTTTTACCACATATAAAAATAAAGTTGATTTTGAGAATGACTACAAACACAAGTTCCTTTACATGAAGTTTTTTTTTCCCTTCAGCTTACTGTACGGAAATAATTATAAAATATGTTTCTCATTAAATTTTAAAGAAATTTCAAAGTCGAATATTATTATATGTATATTGCATGCACATACGTTAGCTATACAGATCTTATTTTCATAGTTCGAAATTTTAAAGTTCAAACTAGATTTAGCGAGCGATAGAGTATAGCGAAAGCTTTTCGTTAGTCCTAAACTTATAGTTATATACAGATCCTACTGAAATTGCATAGCATACAAAACGAGACAATTTTAGGGAGTTTTTAATCCACAACGGGAAAGTAAGGGACATGTTAGGGAAGTACTTATCGAAAATCGATCATATTGAAGATAAAAAATGAAAGTACAACCAACTAACCTTGAGCGGAGGAAAGAAGTAAAGGAAGAACATGTTCAAGAACTATGCAATGAAACGAGGTGAAACTTGATGAAGAAACAGAAGGCCTAGATATATTAATGGAGGAGGAGGATGAGGTGAGGCCAGCACGCAAGGTCAAGGAAGAATGGAAAAAATAACAGAAACGGATAAAGACCTAATAAAACAATAAAACATAGCGGTTATACAAGAGCTATAAAGTACTCGCAAAACTTCTTAACAATATTAATAAAACTGATAAAATCCCCAAAGAACAAAACAAATGAATAAACGCGCAAATACAAAACGAAAACAAAAGCCATCAATTATTGAAAATGTAGAAAGATTGTGCTGCTTAATCACTTAAGAAAAATATTTATTCTAGGAATTGATTTGGGTATCTAGGTTTTACACATTCCTTCCATGAAAAAATTAGCATGCATTTCAATCATGTTTTAATAGATATTGAACCCGCTATTGCTTTTGGTTTTCTGTCTGTACGCAATAAAAAGGGTAAGGTAAAGATCTTTCGTAAATGTAACAATGATGGCCATTGCTAACGTTGAAAACCCACCGACTTACTTGAGAATTAGAGAGTTGCGGATTAGAGAGTTGCGAATTAATGTTAATTGAAACCAGCTAAATTTGAATATCGACTTTAGGCGATTTTCTTTCACTTGTTTGTTTTTTCTTCATAGTGTCTTTGTCAATATCAAAAAAATGGAAAAATAAACGAAATAGAAAACATGATCACTGTCTACAATTCTATAAGCGCCACGCATTGATGACACTAATATGAACAATATCATTGAAAGAGAGCCCCGTTACAAACAACGCTCCTGCTCCCTTTCACTCACTAATGCTTTTGTTGTCTCCTTATGTATGTACAGCAGGAAATAAAAGCATTATTATACTGCCCTGCACTTTTCTCTAAACAGACGAATGTATCCCCTTTGTTGACACAATAATTCAACGTTTGGGTTTACACAGAGGCACTCTTAGTATTTTAAATTATTAGTTGGTTTCAATAGATATTGAACCCGCTATTGCTTTTGGTTTTTCTGTCTGTGTGTCTGTACGCACGCAATAAAGATAAAGGTTTTCCGTAAATGGAATAATAATGGCTATTGTTCACATTGAAATCCTACTGAGTTACTTGAGTATTATAAATGTGTGAATTAGTGAGCCGTGGATTAGAGAGTTATGGATTGGAGGTGTGGATTAGAGCGGTGCGGATTAGAGAGTTGCGGATTAATGTTAATTGAAACCCGCTAAATTTAAATATCGACCTTAGGCAATTTTCTTTCACTTGCTTGTTTATTTTTTGTGCCACAGTCTATGTTTTGGGTTATTTTTGCATAACTTCGTTCGGATTTCCAAAGCAACAACTAGCACATGTATGAAGTATGAGAATGTACGGCAGCAAAAAATATAAGACATAATATTGTGAATATACAATAAAAGGTAATGACAACAAAGATTTTCATATATATAAGGCTAATGTAACCGAGAATCCATATAAGGGGGCAAGAATAGTATATATATATATATCATCATCATCATATTCAACCATTATCTATCCACTGCTGGATGAAGGTCTCTCCAAATGCTTTCCACACAAGTCTATCCTGGGCCATTCGTTTCCACGTCACCCCAACCTCTTTTCTTATTTCATCCACCCATCTAGTTTGAGGACGTTTTCTAGGTCTTCGGTGGTCTCTTGGAATCCAGTTCAGAATTTCTGTTGTCCATCGTTGATCAGTTCTTCTTGCAATATGCCCAGCCCATCGCCATTTCAGCCCTTTTACTTTAACAATGATGTCCTCCACTCTAGTTTGCTCTCTCACCCAAGTGTTCCTTTTCCGATCTCTCCTAGTTATTCCAAGCATGCACCTCTCCATGCTCCTTTGCGTTGTCTGTAACTTTCGTATTGCTCCAACTGTTAGACTCCATGTCTCTGATCCATAAGAGAGGACTGGCAATACACACTGGTTGAAGACTTTTCTTTTTAGACATAAAGGCAATTTCCCCTTCAGGATAAAACTGTTTCTTCCAAATGCACTCCAGCCAAGTTTAATACGTCTGTTGAGTTCTTTCATAATGTTGCCATCCATTGAAATCAGTTAGCCAAGGTAAATATATGAATCAGCAATTTCTAGCTCAATGTTGTCAACTTGTATTTTTGTTTCCTCTACGAAATTATTGAACATGATTTTAGTTTTTTGTAGGTTCATCTTCAGTCCAACTTCTTTACTTCTAGTTGAGAGCTCCTGTACCATGTCTTGGAGTTCTGATGGGTTCGTTGAAAAAATAACAATGTCATCAGCAAACCGCAAATGATTTAAATATTCACCATTTATTTTTATTCCCCTGTTATTCCAATTTATCTGCTGAAAAATCATCTGTAAAGCTGAAGTAAAAAGTTTTGGAGAAATGGTATCTCCCTGCCTCACACCTTTACCAATTTTGATAGCTTCGGTATCTTTATGTAACCGAAATTTTGCACTTGCATTTTTATACACACGTTTCACCATGTCAATGTACACATCCTCAATGTCTGTTGATCTTAAAGAGTTGATGACTGCTGATGTTTTAATAGAGTCAAAGGCCTTCTCATAGTCAATAAATGCCACACACAATGGAAGTTCATATTCATGTGTTCTTTCAATTAATTCTCTTAATACTTGAATATGGTCCACTGTACTGAATCCACTTCGAAATCCAGCTTGTTCTCTTGGTTGAGCTGCATCTAATTTTTTCTGCAGGCGATGTGTTAGCACTTTTGTGAAGATTTTATAAATAGCAGGTAACAAGCTAATTGGTCGGTAATTTTTCAAATCCTCTTTATCACCTTTTTTATGCAAAAGAATTACTGTTGCAGAATCCCATTGGTTTGGTATGTTACCGCTGTTAAGACATTTGGTAAAGAATTTTGCAAGTATGTCTTCTACATATTCTCCAGCTTCTTTTAGGATATCTAATGTAATACCATCATCACCAGGGGCTCTTCCTTTCTTCATACTTTTTATTGCAAATGAAACTTCTTCTTTTAAGATTTTAGGAGCTGTTCCTTCGACTATTTCAATGTCTTCGTTTAATCCACTGTTACTTTCGTATAGATTTTTGTAGAATTCTTCAACTCTTCTAAGTATTTCTTCCCTATTTCTTGTTACGGTGCCATCCTCTCCTTTTAATGCAATGATGTGTTTCTTCCCAATAGACAAACTCCCTTTAACAACCCTAAGGCTCTTGTTATTTTCAATGGCTTTCCTTACTAGCTCACAGTTGAATTTTCTTATGTCTTCTTTCATGCTTTTGCGCAGAGTTTTACAAAGTTCTATGTACTCAATCCTGGAACTGGTATTTTGATTGTCCACCTTCATATCTCTTCGCCTTTTCATGAGCTGTTTCGTCTTCTCAGATAATTTGCTATTGTGCTTTTTACAGGTTACACCACCAATTTCCCCAGCAGTTTCAACTTTTCCCTTTGTCAACTATCAAAATTGGTAAAGGTGTGAGGCAGGGAGATACCATTTCTCCAAAACTTTTTACTTCAGCTTTACAGATGATTTTTCAGCAGATAAATTGGAATAACAAGGGAATAAAAATAAATGGTGAATATTTAAATCATTTGCGGTTTGCTGATGACATTGTTATTTTTTCAACGAACCCATCAGAACTCCAAGACATGGTACAGGAGCTCTCAACTAGAAGTAAAGAAGTTGGACTCAAGATGAACCTACAAAAAACTAAGATCATGTTCAATAATTTTGTAGAGGAAACAAAAATACAAGTTGACAACATTGAGCTAGAAATTGCTGATTCATATATTTACCTTGGCCAGCTGATTTCAATGGATGGCAACATTATGAAAGAACTCAACAGACGTATTAAACTTGGCTGGAGTGCATTTGGAAGAAACAGTTTTATCCTGAAGGGGAAATTGCCTTTGTGTCTAAAAAGAAAGGTCTTCAACCAGTGTGTATTGCCAGTCCTCTCTTATGGATCAGAGACATGGAGTCTAACAGTTGGAGCAATACGAAAGTTACAGACAACGCAAAGGAGCATGGAGAGGTGCATGCTTGGAATAACTAGGAGAGATCGAAAAAGAAACACTTGGGTGAGAGAGCAAACTAGAGTAGAGGACATCATTGTTAAAGTAAAAGGGCTGAAATGGCGATGGGCTGGGCATATTGCAAGAAGAACTGATCAACGATGGACAACAGAAATTCTGAACTGGATTCCAAGAGACCACCGAAGACCTAGAAAACGTCCTCAAACTAGATGGGTGGATGAAATAAGAAAACAGGTTGGGGTGACGTGGAAGCGAATTGCTCAGGATAGACTTGTGTGGAAAGCATTTGGAGAGACCTTCATCCAGCAGTGGATAGATAATGGTTGAATATGATGATGATGATATATATATATATATATATATATATATAGGGGCATTAAACTAATAACAAAATATATGCACTATTAGAACCAGCAAAAGAAAATCAGATATTGTCGATTTTGTCAATCCAAATTGACATGGAAATTATAAAATAAGATTATTAAATAACGGTGGCTTTTAAATCCTTTCTAACTCAAATGGCAAAGATTTTTGAAACATTTGTGAAGCCAACGAATAACCTTCCACTGCTTTAAATCAAATAAAAGGATCGTCGGTAAGATTTCAAGTTAAAATCTCTTTTCAGTGATTTATTTTAACAAGCATATCAAAGCTTTTACAATGTCTATTTTTATTCAAACCAATTTCTATACTTCAAGTCTCAGACTCTGATTCAGAAACAGCCTCTGTGGAACGAATCAAAAAATTTAATGGAATTATAATCATAGCTGACTTATAAAGGGTTCAGTATGCCCACATTTTAAAATATTTTTCTGCCTTTAAAAGTTTTATTTCTCAGATTTCTTTTGAATTTTTTCGTCCACAAAAGTTCTTAGTTAACTTTAAAAAAATCTTCATTTAGATTTTAAGCTCAGTAAAATTTGTTTCGACTCAACTTTCTGTCCACTCTATTGATGCTGATAACAGCAAAATATTACTCTATTCATCATACGAGTTCCTTTTAAAGTCATATTAAAATCAAAAACTTTCTGAAATAAACATTTCAAGATTTTCTGAATGAAATGTTTTTTGTTTTTTTGAATGAAATGTTTTAATTTTTTCTGAATAAGATATTTCGATTTCTTCTAAATGAAAGATCTTAAATAAATTTATTAAAAATGTAAATGAGTGCTTTAATATCAAATGTATTTTAAAATTTAAATGTATTTTTAAATAGGGAATAGCTAAATATGAAGTATTAAAGCATGGGCGTCAACTCTGAGGGGCGGGATCCCCACGCCCCTCCCCTAAATTTATAGACAATAAATAAAGAAATTCAAAACATAGTTGGGGGTAAAAGACATATATAAAATGTATTAATTGTCATTTCTAATATTTTTCTGTTACTGCAAAAATGTAGCTGAATTCCATTTCGGAGGAACCAGGCCTATTCTTTTTATTGCACAAATATAGGCTTGATGTTAAGATAGTTACCAAACAATTGAAATTAATGAAATTTTCCTTTATTCGTTTTCCATTCATTTTTAATAAAATTACGGGAAGATATGAGGGAAAAGGCCCCCCCTTCTCCCAATACATTTATTTACAAACATTCATGTTTTGGTAGAATTCGTACTGGTATTTTAATGATGTACTAAGTTTAAATACTTCAATAATATTAAAAAATGACAATAATAACAATAACAGCCATTGAAGTGAAACCGGTAGACAGGGTATAATAGTGCAAACATATGAGGCAGTACAATTCCTGAGATCAGTAGAATAAAACCAAAGGGAGTGCGAAAATTATTACACACTATCATGTTATTCATAGAAGGCAACGTATATTTGACAAAAGCACCTAACAGTAATACTAGTAGTAGTTAGGCTGCTTGGGACTATTACTGCAAATACGTTGATAAATTAGATATCACAGAATTTATAATAAGAGATTACCTGGCACTGTGTATGCATATCAGGATGATACGTGGACAGTTCACAGGTCTGTGGATTAAAATTGAACGGTACCAACAATGCCAGACAAGTTCTATGTGTTGTTATAAACTACGTGATTATATTAAAGAAATAATAACATAAAACTCGTTAAGGAACGTTACAAATTTTCAAAACTACTGGCTTCTAAGGCACAAGCAGAGACCTCAGTTGACGAGGTATAACATTGATGAGCTGATTTAATTCCACAAGCTTCGAAAACAGCTATGCAAAGTATTTTTAGATGTTAAGCCTCCTTAAATTCCGACTACACAAATTGTTGACTATACCTTAAATTGAGTCAAAAATCGGAGGGAGGGGGGGACAGACAGACGGACGGATATTCGTCAATCAATTTTAACCTTCAATAGATTGGGCTATTAAATGTTTTTAGAAGCTACAGCCCCTTTAGACCCCGACTATGAGAATTACACAGGCCAACACGATGTTTGCTGACCTATAGTTGAGAGTTGATTTTAAGGTATTTTGATGTGCTGAAATCAAAAATCATATTAGCTTTTGTACATCACGTCGTTTTTTTCTCTAAAATACTTTGAATGTCCAAAACTGGGCAAAAAGTGGGCATTTTGTGTGTGGTTTGAAGTAAAGAAATATTATATTCAAAATTGTATGATAGAGAAGTTTTAAAAATGTAACAATTACTATCTAACAGACATATAGCAAAACGAACTGGACTGTTTAAACAATTTTGTCTGACAGATATAATACCATTTTAACAATCGCATGATTATTTGATCCAATGTCAAAATGCCTGGTCATAATCCAAATATATCAATCACAAAACAAAATTTTTAATACAACTTTCCTAACATAAGGATCATGCAGTCTATTATTGATTTTTTCCAGATTTTTATCAGCAAATCCTGTTTGAATTACGGGATCAAAAGTTTGATTCATATAATATTATAATAATAAACACGGAACACGGTAGTTCGAAAACTTGACGTGCTGCAAAAAAAAAAAAATAGCGTCATATTTGAAATCAACATACCAAAATTAGTTAAAAACAAATGTCACATGTAAGTCAGCGGAGGCTTTTTTTTTGTCTTCCTGTATTTTAATTAAAAGATTAATTGACTCAAAAATCACTGGTGTAGATCAACCAAATTTGAAACTTCAATAGACCGGTCTATTAAATTTCTGTTTGAAAATCAATTTCAACAAAATACATACTTAAAGGAATGCACACAAAAAGTAATAATCCGATATCCCATATAAATCTTACACTAATGAATATACTTGACATGATGTTATGAAACTGACGTGGTGAGACGTTATGAGGCTAGCGTTTCGTAACGTTACGTAGCTAATATAACTGACGATGCGAAACAAAATTGAAGAGGATGATCCCTAAAATTGACATGTAAATTACGTAAAGTGACGTCATATGACACTACGTTAATTATTATATGAGGTTAAACAAGTTTATTATTAGTATTGTTATAGTAATGCAATATTTTTTATTCATTGGGCAGTCTTGCCCATGCCTACAATGAGAGTTTTTATATTATATTGTATTTTCTCCAAGTAATTTTATCCCAGAATTAATTTCTTGATTGCATGAAAACGGATGCCCTTGGGATAGTAGATCTGTTAGTTCCATACTTTTATAGTATACTATTAAAAGAATTTGTACCAGGCAATATGCAAAGAAGATCAGATAACCGGGGCAGGCCATTTTCTTATATTAGCGAAGGTGCGAGACACGCCGATCTTTTGGTGAAAGAAATCGTTTGTGGGAGTTATATTGCGTAAGGCGCCCGAGATAGGTAAAACCCATTTAAGGAACTTGCTCCTAGGAGTATTCAAATTTCTTTAATAAAGGAAAGCGATCGGGGCTATGCTTAATGAAGCGCGATCCTTATTAAATTGAAATTCCTTCCCGAGAAGAAGAGAACTACATAAAAAGAATTTACGGCATCCGTGAAGATGGGAATTCTCTCGGCGCGAAAGACAGTCACCTCTGGGTTTCCAGAAATATTGCCTTATTGACAGTATGCCGCGGGTCTATCAATTATTGAATTCTGGCTAAATTATTCAATATCTACGGAGAGAAAAAATTAAATGTGCTTTTAGAATTCAAATGAAGCATCTCTTGCGGAATTTTAAATAATGTAAGCGATACTTAATAACAGCCTTAATATATGATTTTGACACCTGAAATACGTATCTTGGCAAAGTGATTCCTTCTAATCTCATTAATTTAAATTTCGTATGCTATGGTCTTCTCACTTTTAAAACTTCTTCAGCAAGACGGGCAGCCCGATTAATCGATTTACCGATAACAAATATTATCGATTACGTATTTTTTAACCAATTTATTGATTATAGATAATTGGTACGAATTTGTCTTGTTTAGTACAAAAATCGACTGAGAAGAGACTGCATTTTGCCACTCATAAGCTGTATTTAGTGCGACACAAAATTCTTTCGTTTCCATCAATTCGGAGAGTATAGTATAGATACTGAGACTGTGATTTTACTCAATCTGATAAAGTTCCTTCCCTTTAATAACGAGAATGATAGTCTTCAAAACACTTCAAAACTTACCATTTGATATATTTCTATAGCAGAAGATAATAGTAAACGCCATGATAAAAACCCGTCCGAGGATTTGTTAAATCTTTGTCATTCATAAAGTAATTTTCCAATATATTTTAATTAATATTTAGCGCATGGTTTTTCGTATTGCTAAGGAAGATCTTTAAACACTTATTTTGAAAAAGTTCATACCGACTTATTTTAAAAAAGTCCATAAATATTTATTTTAAAAAAGTCCATAAATATTTATTTTAAAAAGTCCATAAAGACTTATTCTAAAGAAATCAAAATTCCACAAAGACTTATTTTGTAGAAATATAAACGTACTTACCCAGATAAATATTGTAACTTTTAATGGAAATATTGAAAATATCTCCATTCCATTATCAAAAACACTGCCACATATCGCGCCTAAATGAAATGGACTGAAGTACAGGGAATTATAAATAAGGTATTTTTAAATTACGAATGCATTATTTCCAAGAGATCATAAGGAAAACGCGAGTTCTTTAAATTACACTTTTGATTTATACAAATCCCCCCACTAATGGCACAGCTTCGCAAATTTCTCGCATGCTCAGATAATTTCATGAATACCAAATGAGAAAGCAGTAGGGCAAATGAAATTTAACATCGCCGAGAGGGAAGGGTCCATTGAGCCTTCGTTCCGCAATAGCTTGTACATCATAATAAAATTACTTCCATTTTTCATTTTTAAGGTGAATCGTGTTTCCGCATAACAAATCGTGTAGGAAAATAAAAACTCATTCACACGCTAAAAAGCATTCAAATTATAAACGAATTGTGGTAATGATACACAGAATACGCAGAAATATAAGAAGATACGTGAAAATTAGTAAGCCGTCTCCTCGTCCTTGAGCAGCCACACTATAAGGGATTGGATCTAAGTTTGTATAAGTATCATACAGATACAGACAGATAGATAGATAGATAGATAGATAGATAGATAGATAGATAGATAGATAGATAGATAGATAGATAGATAGATAGATAGATAGATAGATAGATAGATAGATAGATAGATAGATAGATAGATAGATAGATAGA
>QLNU02015003.1:34367468-34381714 GCA_006491805.2 Dysdera silvatica | reverse complement strand
TAATCTACGAGCATACGAGTATATAATCTACGAATATACAAGTGTGTAATCTACGAGTATACACTTGTGTATTCGTAGATTATATATTCGTACGCTCGTATGTTATATGCTTGTATACTCGTATATTATATACTTGCATACTCGTATATTATATGCTTGTATACTCGTATATTATATACTTGTATACTAGTATATTATATACTTGTATACTCGTTGATTATGTACTTACATATTCGTTGATTATATACTTGTATAGTCGCAGATTACATACTTGTATATTCGCAGATTATATACTTATATATTGGCAGATTATATACTTATATACCCGCAGATTATATACTTGTGTACTCGCAGATTATATACTTGTATACTCGTAAATTGGGGGTTCGAAAAATCGTCAGCCCACTATATAGTAATATATAATGATGTGTCTTATTCTAGGGAGTAACGTACCCTGCTTGCCACGGTATATGGAAGTACTGGGCTCCGCCAATGGAACGAAGTAGCTTGGCCACTATAGCATTCTGCGGTAATAAACCCTTTGAATAATGGCTGTTTTATAATAGATATATAACGTTCATATATGATAGATATAATATATATAACATTCTATATCTCAGGTTCTTACGCTGGCGTAGTCGTTGGAATGCCCTTATCAGGTATGCTGACAGATTATGTAAGTTGGCAGGCTTCTTTTTACGTGTATGGTAAGTGTAATTTAATTTAAATAAATCTTTTGATATTAAAAGTAAAGGCCATTGAAAAAGATTAAGGTCAATTCTTATGCAACTTATTTTTGATATCATATGTGCAGAAAATTTTCTACAAATTGTGTGTGAAAATGATAAACCATTACATGATTCTACCTCTATTGTTAATTACGCAATAATCATATTACGAAATATTACTTCATAGAAATATAGATTATGAAAGAATCAATCATAATATGTCGTGCGAGATCTTTACTATTTATATTACATTAAATTAGCACATTCCCTGTTCATATTATATCAAATAAGCACCATCATTCATATGACGTCAGAAGATCACAATCATTCATATGACGCCAAATGAGCACAACCATTCACATTACACTGAATAAGCGCATTCACTTTAAATCACATATCAAATGGGCACATTCACTATTCATAGTATGCATCAAATGAGTATATTCATTATTCATAATCAGGGCCGGCTTAAGCAAATATGCCGTCCTAGGCAAACGACGTGTGCGCCCTCTCCCGTAAAATTGACACCCCCAATACATCTTGTAACAATCGAAAGGTGAGGAAATACAGCACATTCCGCCCTCTCACTGTAGTTCTGGTTAAAACGAAATATGTAATAAATTATTACAAAAAAGAGTCTAGGATTTTACAATTAAAGGTGAAAATTGTAATTCTCATGCTTTTAATAGTGCACAAAGGTATAAAAAGAAAAAGCGTCTCCAGGCCTTCAGTAAGGCAGCGGTAATGGGGAAAACGTTATGCAGCGTTCCATAAATTTAATGAATAGAGGAAAATATATTAATGAAAAACAGCAAAAATTGAAGGGTATAGAAAAAAATGGATAAAAGAGACATACAAGGAAGAGTAAATGTTGGTGAAGGCATTCAGTCGAAAATAATCCATTCAGTTCCATTTATTTATTTATTTATTTATTTATTTATTTATTTATTGCCAACTTTATATGAATCATCCTACAGTATTAAGTATCTTAAAACAAAATCTGTCTGGTACCGCCGCCCTAGGCGTACCCTGGATTCGCCTATATGGTTGCTCTGGGCCTGTTCATAGTACATCAAAATAGGCTCAGTCATCTATATTACATAAAATGAACACAATAACTCATATTACATTAAATGGGCACAATTATCCATATTACAATAAATGGACACAATTATCCATATTACAATAAATAGGCACAATTATCCATACTACAATAAATGGGCACAATTATCCATATTACAATAAATAGGCACAATTATTCATATTATAATAAATGGGCACAATTATCCATATTACATCAAATAAACACAGTCACGTATATTACATAGAATGGACAGTCATTTATAGTACATCAAATAAGCACAGGTGCTTATATTACATCAAATAAAAGCACAACCGTTAAAGATCTCAATCCTCCAAAAGATGATTTGTTATTTATAACTGCGGATATTTAAACGGATTCAGATCTCTCCAAATAATCATTATAATCTCCATTTTAATCAAAAATAATCCAAACAAATCAGCAGACAGATGGGAATTAATCCTTACCTTAAATATCCAATTCTTGAGAGATCAGCTCCCCCATTCTCCTCTATATCTCAACACCCCTGAATTGTTTTACAGAATCCTTCTTTTACAAGAAAAAGAAGATACTACTTTTAGTGACTCCGACAGATGGCGCATGATGCGTTGATATCGACCTCTGTGCATCAAGCCGAATTTATCTGATTTGTATTTTGCGAACGGATTTAATTTAAGCTTGATAATTCGATTGCAGGGAATATGCTTATTCCACACGAATGCTATTTCGCAGAACTCTTTTCGCTAATCAAAAACCGACCGAAGTGTCACTTTCGGCATTTTGAAATTTCATCTTAAGTTAAATAGTTTTCGAACATTCCAGCAATACAGAAGGGCTACCATTAATACGAAATGTATTTTTACTTAATAATTCTCGACACCCACGTAGAAAGAAGCTCAAACTAAATCTGTTTTTTGTTTTGTTTTGTTTTTTTTTTTAGGGGAAAAAGAGACGCGTCCTTATCCTGGATTCGAACCAGGGTCCCTCCGTTTAGCCCGGAGTGTCCTGACCTATTAGAGGAACCGGCGTTCCTTAAACTTTTTTGGTCACGGAGCCCTTTTAAATCCAAAACTATATGACGGAGCCCCAAATTCTATCACGTAAACCTTAAAAATTTAGCAATTCATTATGTATAAAGGGGGCATTAAACTATTACGTAAGCATCTTAGGAGGGATGGAGGTATAAACTTTGCTTATTTTTTATTTTTGAGGAAACGGGGCTGAGTGAACTATGCTTACGTAAGTTGCGTAATCATAGTTCTGTTGTATTATTTTCGATGTCTTACGCATCGAAAATAATACAACGAGCACAGTAGACCTTGTTGCCAAGTGATAACTACCCTAACAGAATTACAATAATTAATTAATTAATTAAAACCTAAACCAATTTATAAATTTCTTTAAAAAGTGGTATTTACAGCAGCAAATAAAAATCAGAGAATAAAAACCTCACATCAGTATGGAGGTGGGTATAGTAGTTGCATTTTTTTGCTTATATATATATAGAGAGAAAGATATAAAACAGCCCAAAATTTATACTTAAATTTAAATAATACTGGAGCGACCTTTAAACGGTGGTAGGAGGAAATACGCTAACAAAATTCCTACCCTCTTTGCGAAGGAGTAGTTGGTGAGACAAAGATCAGAGCTTTTTAAAAAAATTTATCTCATTTTATTTTAAGAAATTCTTATGAAATTATGATTATCCATAATCAACAACGAATTTTCAGGTAGTCAGCTGTGTGGCAAAATGATTATTTATTGCTAAAACTTTACGTTTCGATTCGAACTGTGCGAATCTTCGTCAGAAGAGGTTAAATTACATGAAAACCATTTGAGAAAATTGTAGAATATACATGAGTTGCGGAAACAGTATAAATACGTTGAAATAAATTATTATGAAATTTTTGAGGCGAATATAAAGGCCAAAACAGAAGAAAATGAAATCGAAAAATAAAAACTGACATTCACGCGTTATAATATTCAAACGAGACAATATTATTTGCAGTAACAAAACAGTTTTACAGAATGAACTCAATTTTCTTAGTGACATTTTGGAAGAAAATGGTTACAATCATCATTATATTCACAAGTGTTCAAGTCCAAAACTGAAGCATATTTTTCATACCTAATATCTGACCGTATTTCTTTTAAAAGAAATGAGCATAAAGCCTTCCTACCATTTATAAACTATGTCACTGACCTTTTACTTTTGAGACATAATATTGATACAGTATTTATTCCAAAAAACAAGATTTTTAGTTTCCTACGTTCTGTTAAAGAACCTGTGGATCCATACAAAATTCCTGTTGTATATCCCATCCAAATTCCTTGTTTTTGTGGACAGGTATACATCGGGCAAGCAGGTCGATCCACTGCGTGCCGAAAACGGGAGCATGAAAGCCTCGTGAGGAATAAACAGATAACAAAATCGGCAATAGCAGAACATTCAATTTTAAATAACCATTTAATCCTTTTTGACCATACTAAAGTTCTCGCAAAATCAACTAATTTTTGGCCCAGATTATACAGAGAAGCAATAGGGATCATCAAGCATCCTAATAATTTTAATAGAGACGATGCAAAAACCATTCCCGTTGCTTGGCTACCCATTCTAACAAAACTGTAACGTGTAAATGTCAGTTTTTATTTTTCGATTTCATTTCCTTCTGTTTTGGCTTTTATATTCGTCTCTAAAATTTCATAATAATTTATTTCAACGTATTTATACTGTTTCCGCAACTTATGTATATTCTACAATTTTCTCAAAAGTTTTTCATGTAATTTAACCTCTTCTGATGATGATTCGCACAGCTCGAATCGAAACGTAAAGTTTTAGCAATAAATAATCGTTTTGCTATACAGCTGACTACCTAAAAATTTGTTGTTGATTATTATAATGCGCTGTGAAAGTCTACGTGAAACTATGATTATCCATATTGCATATAAATAAAACACCCCGTTTTGGAACTAAAAAACTAAATTAATAAATTTAGTTAAGAAGACATGATGAATTATTTTGATGCCAATGTTTTTTGGGGAGCCAGATGGTTCGGGGAGCACAGTTTAAGAACCACTGTACTAGAAAAACGAGAACAAGAATAACGGCCTTTTTCTCCGTATATGAGGATGTAAGATATTATTACCCTTCGCAGGGATAACACAATTGCCAAATATGGTCAACACACAAAGCCAATGGGGAGAGTTTTTGTGAGTTTTCGTGGGGAATCGTTCATCTAGTAGACTAGAACCATCCGGGCTAAACGGAGGGACCCTGGTTCGAATCCAGGATGGGGAAAGCGTCTCTTTTTCTCCTAAACAAAAAACAGCTCTAGTTTGAGCTTCTTTCTACATGGGTGTCGAAAATTATTAAGTAAAAATTATTATTTAATTTAAACACTGACTTAGTTCTGAAGGCTAACTTGGGCTTCACACCTACATTATTGCCCAAATTACAATATTCTCGTTCGACATAAGCTTATTCACATATTATAAATTGTTCGAAAATACTTCATACTGTTTTCTTACAGATGGTTTAACGAGACCACCAAATAAATTACGTTTACACCTAGGTTTTAATTACGGAATCAGTAATATTTATTATAGTTCTTTTTTTTTCGTTAATCCGATGAAGTAATTTCGATATTAAAAAATGACTAAATTAATCCAAGGGTGTTATAACTGATAATATTCACTATATTGACAGTATGGAAACTATTCCCTAAAATATTGTCTCCTTTTCAACCACATGCCTACCCTGTTTACGTTTTTACTGCCTTTTTACGTCAATTGTCAGACTCTCTACCCATTTGTAGACTATAAATTAAACTTCAGTTTTGTTTTTGTTACAGAGACATAAAGTTTTTTAGTAATTCCCTGTTTTCTTTTAAATAGAAAAATTTTACACTATTTGAAATGGTTACTGGTGAATATATTTTTTATTTTCTAAAACGAAAAACGTATAAAGCTTTTCGAAGTTCAGAAAATTCAATGCAACTAATGGAGCATTACGCCAGGCCCTGGGCGGTCGCCTGTCTCCCCTTACCCTAAAGCCGCCTGTGCACCTAGGCAATCGAACCTCGGATTACAGATATCCGTATAAAAAACCGGAAAACTGGTAGCTGTAAGAATTAAAGTTGGATTATTCACATGTTAACCAAACGCCATAACGCCACCGCAGTGCATTATGGTTGTTTTCACGCCCTCATCTGCTGGGACGTGTTCGTTCGTTTAGTTCATTCGCGCTCATTCGTCAGGAGTGGGTCAGGTCTTAGCTGGTCACATTCATTTTCCTAGTTTATGATGCAGAGAAAGAAGGGCCAGGGGCGCCGAGAGCAAACGCGGGCCGCCCAGGCATACTTCGACCGGGCCCATGGTCTCTCCTCTGGGCCGGGTCCCCAACAGCATAGGTCCTTGCCACCGCGGGCCTCTGGACTTCATTCAGGCCCCCAGGCTGCTTCCCCTACTGCGCCCCCTCTCGTCGGCTCGGAATGATGAGAAGCACTGACTGAATTTTACCTTCACCTTAGCCCTGACCCGACCTGACCGGAGTTGACTTGCTGAAGATACACATTTCAGTAACTGTTTTGTTAAGCCATTGCTAACTTTCATATGAAACCTTATTACTTATGCTCAGGGCCGGCGCAAGCAAATTTGGCGCCCTAGGCAAACGATGTGCGCGCCCCCTCCGTAGGAATATCGACACCCGAATACATCTTGCAACAATCGAAAGGCGAAAAAATACGGCACATTACTGACTATAGTTCCGATTAAAAAACGAAGTATGATAATCTCAGCTTATCTCACAACAGCACACAAATGATCAAAAAAAAAAATAATAATAATTTGGGATTTCGCTGTTGTAGGAGAAAATCGTAATTATCAATGCCTTGAAATAATGTACAGCGATATCAAAAAGAAAATGGCGTCCTCCAAGCCTCTATTGCGGCAGCGGTACTGCTCGCACCACTGAAAGGTGTAGCGGTAACGGGGAAAATATTATGCAGTTACGTAAACTGGTTAGAGAAAAATTTGTAAATGTGAAAAAGCAAGAAGTTGAGAGTGTGGAAAAAAAGAGATAGGGGAGACATGTATAAAGAAGAACGAATATTGGTGAAGGCGTTCAATCGAAAAAATCCATCTGTTTCCATTTCACATTGCCAAATTCATCTCGATCGTCTTAAAATATTACGTATTTAAGAATAAATAAATCTGTGGTGGTGATTCACATATATCTTCCCGCCATGCCTGTTTGCGCTTTTTATACACGCCGAATTTGTAATCCTCTTTTTCTTTTTTTTTTAATAGATTGCTTGAAATTACTAGTACCGTTTACTGTTCAGTTTTGATGAATTTATTTAAACTTATTTTGAATTTCAACAGGTGCTATGGGGTTAATATGGTTTGGCTTCTGGTCTTGGTTGACCTTCGAAAGGCCGTCCAAACATCCCACCATCAGTGAAGAAGAACTCATTTTCATTGAAAATAGTTTAGGCCCAATATCTTCGACGTCACCTACGGTAATAGTTAATACTAACTAAAAATTTTACAAACGCAGACGTAAAGTGAGCCACAAAATAATGTCTTCAAACGATTATCGTACAAAACACTTTTCTTTCTAACGCCCTCCGTTTTTATTTTCTAACCAATTCGCTGTCTAACAACTTAAACTACCATAATAAGTCGTTTGAACATCAGAATAGAATTAAATATCAGAATAGGAGATTGACATCATCCCCACAACACATTTATATCTAACCAATCTTATTTAGAAATCAAACCAAAACCCAGCATGTCCGAAAGCTATGAACATCGCCAGTGGAGCAAGTTTCCCAAAACATCAGTTGTTGGTTAAAAGCGTGATGAACAAACCATTTTATTCATCTTCTTCTTCTTTCGCCTTGCCATTTCTCATGTTATACGGGGTCGGCGTTATGGTCCTTTAATCTTCCCTTCCACAATCTTCTATCCAATGTCTCTTCTCTACTCCATCCATACTCTTCCAGATCTTCGGTCACTTTATCCTTCCATCTCAGCCGTGGTCTTCCCCTCTTCCTCTTACCCATTACCACCAGCTTATCCAATACCTTTCCCACATATTCCTCATTTCTCCGCTCCATATGCCCAAGCCATCTTAACCTATGTTCTTGTATTTTTCTTCCTATGGGTCCAACCTTGACCGTACCTCTAATTAGGTTATTCCTTATTTTATCCCTCCTTGTAACGCCATTCATCCACCTCAACATTCTCATCTCAGCCACTTCCATCTTCCTTTCATGCGCTCTTGTAATTGGCCAAGTCTCCGCCCCGTATAACGTTGCAAGTCTCACCACCGTTTTTTGCAATTTTCCTTTCATCCTACTTTGTTCATCATTATTATTAATTTATTGTTATTATTAATTATTTATCTTTATTATTTATGACGTGACAGCACACCTGTCTGAACACAACACGAAACCGACCATTTTAGGAAACCCTGAAGGAAGGGAGGTGGGCGGATATTTTCGACAGGATTCAGAGAGACGCGGAAGAGCAGGATGTGAGGACACATGCCCCTTGCTCTAGCTCCAGTGTCGGGCCCTGGTCGTTCTTGTTTAAAGTAGAAGTTTCCATCGGATGTATGTATTTTCATGATCCTATATGATTTTACCCCCGATCCGGATAATACGGCTTCGTTGTACTGTTTTCATCATCACGTAGATTCCAGCATAAATAAAGTAGAATTATTAGTCACGGCGTCTGTGTTTTTCGACGGAAAGTTCGTAAGTTGTCTCATACTTTAAATACCAGGGGGGGAACCCAACGAAACGCCTCTTGACGAACCAGGGCGCGAGGTTGTGCCTATAGGCACAAGGTGGCAGCGAAAATCCCACTCCGACGCCAGTGCAAAATAAGCGGTATCTACATACCTTTTCAACCAACACATTATTTATCGTTATTATTTATTATGTCGCCATTATTTATTATTTTGGCGCAGTATAGCCCAGATGCTCTTGCGCCATAAAAAAGCCAAACAAACAAACAAACAATTATTTATTATTTATCATCATCATTAGTTATTATTTATCATCATCATTAGTTATTTATTATAATTATTTATTTATCATTATTATTTTGTTCATAATAAGCGTTTCGAATTTCTTTATCTTCGCAAAAAAAAAGTCATAAATGAGAAAATGTAATGAAATTTATTTATTTGAGAAAAAAGAAAGCGTTATGATTGTGCTGCCAGTGCGAATAGCAGACGATAGTTTAAAAATATTGTAAATATTGAATGGAAATAATTTTCATCTGCAAGGCCGATGTTAGCAGTATTACTTGTATAAATCACACGCAAAAAAAAAAGGTTTTGTTCGTTCGGTGAGGGACGAACCAACAACCTTTTCATTGAACGGTTGTGGTGTCATGCCCCAGCGAATGGGCCAAATTTTTCTTTTCTCTACGAGTGATTTATCGTTATAAATATTTTTTTTAAAATAAACTGATCGTTATTTTACGAGTTCTGTCGTTAAGGCTTTTTGTCGTTTACAATTAATGTGGGTAAATAATTAAAATAACATGCATTTATTGTATCATTATAGTTAAAAACCACTCCATGGAAAGCGATGCTGACATCACTGCCAGTATATGCCATCATAGTGGCGAATTTCTGTCGTAGTTGGACCTTTTATTTACTACTACTGTCACAGCCTATGTATTTCAATGAGGTGCTTCATATGAATGTCGGAGAGGTCAGTATCACAAACAGATTAAACACCGTTATTATTAATCCATTGTCATTAGTCCTATGATTTTCCTTCTTTTTAGTGGGAGGGTATACAGTAAAACCTTCTTAAAGGACACTCCGAGCCTGCTAATATATTTTCCGATTCCTAATCCCAATACTTATTATGTCCTAGAACTCCCAAATAGCGAACACATTCTTAAGTCCCGATGTGTCCGCTATCCAGATGTTTCACTATATCAAGGTGGTGCAAAGGTCATGGTGGTTCTTTGACAGTTGATAAATACGTTTAGAAATGCATGAATACAAAAGTTCGTGAATAATCATGGGTTAGATTGGTATCAGCTCATTTGACAGTTGTGCTTATGCACGGATTAGCTCTACAGCTTGCTGAATGGCTGCAGCATTCGCCGTCGAAGTCTGCCAGACGTTCTTTGTCTTCAAGACTGCAGTGTCCATTTTTAAATCATTGAAACCAGAATATTGCAGTTCTTGCAGATACTGCTTTTCACCTTCTATAGCACAATTTTTCCTTGCTTCAGCTGCTACGGTCAACCGTTTTCAAAAGAGGAACCGTGATATCGTTCGGATGGTGTATTTCTAGTCCATAGTAGGACATTTTTCAAATACAGGGTGGTCTGTTTAAATAATAACGTGGTTTTTACCTATGACTTTCTTTTTATAAATCAGAACAAGAACATACAGATAAAAAGAAAAAAAAAACAAGCTCTAGTCTGAACTTTAAAACGTGGAGTAAATTTATTAGTAACATACAGTAAGTTTAAAATTATACATGAAGTATTGGAGAATAGTTTTATCCAAGAAAATGAAATTAAGAAATGTTCTATATTTTCTTGTAAACACTGCTAAACACGCCGCACCATAATCAGTCATGTTTTATGTAGAGTGCGAATGGCAACATTGCCAATTTCATTCGTGATTGTTTCTTTTAATACATCCAACGTTTTTGCCCTATTTTTGTAAACTCTATCCCTGAAGTAATCCCATAAAAAGTCAGTGGAAGCTAAATCCGAAGGTCTGGGAGGCCATAGGTTTTTTGAAATGAAACCCATATCCATCTTCTTTGATAAGAGATTAACTTAAAACCCTATGGCTTCCCGAATTTCCAGACTTCACATCCCCTGACTATTCTATTCCTATTCTGACTTTTCTTATGGAGCTACTTAAAAGATAAGATTTATAAAAATACTCCAAAAGCACTGAACGCTTTGCGTGAAACGATCACGAATGTAGTTGGCAATACTACTGCTCTTGTTCTACGTGAAACATCACTGAATGTGGTGTCGCATGTTCAACATTGTTTAAAAGAAAATAGGACATTTTCAAAATTTGCTTGGATAAAATGATTCACCAGTACTACATGTATAATTCTAAACTTGCTGTATGTTTTTGTTGTGATTCATAAAAAGTTATAAGTAAATACCACGGTACTGGTTTAAATGAATCACCTTATACATCATGGAAACGTATGCTTCTAATTATACCAAAGAGATATGCGTATTTTTCAAATCGTTCATTATTCCCATCAACGTAGCGCATGCGCACGAAATAATTGCCCAGCATGGAAAGACTTTCCAGAACAGCAATGGCTTTTCAATCATACTACTATTTCATCTTTTTTTTTTTATCTCCTGGTTACGTTAATATAGCCTTAAAATTGCTGTTATTACTGGAGTTTATTTCTGTGTCAAACATATTTTTAGGTACGATCTTTTTTTTTTCAGATATTATTACCTTCCATGGGATTAGCACTGTTGCCAAATGGTCAACACACAAGGCCACTGAGCCATGTTTTTTGTGAAATTTTCATGGGGAATTTTATAGATAATAATTGATGAACAATACCAAAGAATATTGTTTGGAAAAGGGATGTCCTCAAGGTTCCGTCTCTGAGCATTTTCTGTGGAATCTCATTATGAATGATCTTCCGTGTAAATTATCTACTTTCCAGAATTGTTCTAGTATTATTGCTTTTGCTGATGACCTTCCTTTAATTGTTCAAAGCAAAAATTTTGCTGATGATTTTTCCTTGTCTCAAGATATTTTGGATAATACTTTCAATGGTCAAGACATTATAAACTGGAGTTTAGTCCATTCAAGAGTAAAGTTATGATGGTGCGTAAAAAATTAAGTACTGATTGCAGAATTAGTCTATCACATGGAGATATTCCTATCGAAGAAGTTATGCAAATTAAATATTTGGGAGTTATCCTGGATAATAAATTTCAGGAGAAAAATCACATTTCATACCTCTCCAATAAATGCGAAAAGCATTTTTCGGCTTTGTATAAAATCTCTAGGAATACTTATGGACTCAAAATGGATGTTCTTAGGTTAATTTATAAACAAGGCATTGTTCCTTTTATTTTATATGCATCAAGGGTTTGGGGAAATTCCTTAGAGAAAAAAATTAACTGTAAGCTCCTTAGAAAAATTCAGAGAAGGTTTCTTCTTAGAATTGTTCGTGGCTACAGAACTGTTAGCCATGAGGCCCTTTTTGTTATCTCTGGTATTCCTCCCCTTGACATTGAAATTTTGAGCAATATGAGAGAATCTATTTCCAGTTCCTCCTCTTCCTCCTCCATTAGTGATAATCTCCCCCATTTCCTGTCTGCCGCATCTCATAAATAGAGACCCCATATCAACTGTTATTTATTCTAATGATATTCTCGAGAATTATCATTTAATTTGTTTCACTGATGGAAGTAAAGTGAATGACAGAGTTGGCCTTGCTTTTGTGGTGTATGAAAATGGAAAAGAAAGAGAATATAAGCAATATCGAATTTGCAATAATTGTTCTGTTTTTCAGGCTGAGTTGTTGTGCTTAAATCTCTCAGTGAAATATATTCATGAGTTCACTTTCGTTTTGGGATCAATTTAATTTTTGATTTGAAGTGACTCTCTTTCTTCGTTGCAGCTTTCGCAGAACATTAATCCGTCAGAGAAACTTGTTAAAGTACAAACAATTTTAAAAACTTTGCGAAATTTGGATACAGACATCCATTTTTCTCATGTCCATGGTTATTACGGAAATTTTGGCAATGAAAGGGCTGACGCCTTGACAAAGCTGGCCACCCATCTAAATATAGAACTTCACCTGAAGTTTCCCTGCTTCCCATAGGAGAGGCTTTTTCGGGAAAAATGCTATTTCTAATTGGAATGCAGAACATCTCTGATCACCCAAGGCTCGGTGGACCAAAAAGTTTTTTCCGACTATTTTCCACCGGGTAAATTCAAAAGCATTCACAACAAACTTCAAATTCTCTCAAATTTTGACTGGACATGAAAATTTTGGAAGCTACTTGAAGCGTTTCAAACTCCCTTTAGGTGAATTTTGCAGTTGTGGTGACGGCGAAGATAATGTTGAGCACATTATTTTAAATTGTGCTGTGTACTTTCCGCAGAAAGACGCTCTACAGGCCACCTTACAGAAACTGCTTATTTCTTGGCCACCGTCGTTTTTTTTTATTTAGTGACGTCGAAAGAGACTTGTTCTGCATTTCGGTCTTTTGTATATAAATTGGAGTTTTAACTTTTTTTTATGTTTTTAGCTACTCTTTTTATTGTATTTAATTCTTTCAAATCATATAATATTCAATTCATATTCATCAATATTCAACAAATAATATTCAATTCTTTTCAATATGTGTGTTAGTGTTTTAACTTACTTCTGTAAGCCTCGTGGTATACGATGTAAAACACGAAGAGATAAATTGTATTCAATTTTTAAAAAAAAATTGATGATACCTACGCTTAAGCTTAAACAAGCAATTAAAACAAAATCGCCTAAGGTCAATATTTGAATTTAGCCAGTTTTAATTAACATTAATTCGCAACTCTCTAATTCTCAAGTAACTCGGTAGGTTTTCAACGTTAACAATAGCCATCATTATTGCATTTACGGAAGACCTTTACCTTACCCTTTTTATTGCGTATAGACAGATAGACAGACAGAAAACCAAAAACAATAGCAAGTTTATTATCTATTGAAACTCGCTAACTAGAGCTTTTATGTATAGGAGAAAAAGAGCTCTGGTCTTATATCTTACGAAAACAAATTAGAAACGGATAAAGGGAGCATCATGCCTGCATCTTAATGGCTTAGCAGGTAGGCACAACGATTCATACGTTGGGTCCCAGGTTAAACTCCGGACCAGGGCGTTCTCTCTTTTTCTCCTATGCATAGCATTACTAGGTAATACCTATACTCGTATTTCATTCTTTTAATGTATTTTCTTTAGAGTTTGACTGGTCTGTTTGTGAATTCTTTTTCATGAGTGTATTTAGTTGGGAAAAAATGTACACAACGGATGGATTTGTTTTCTCCCTATTCCCAGTCAGGTTTCCTTGGCGCTCTTCCACACCTCTTAATGACGATCATTGTTCCATTTGGCGGGCGTTTGGCGGACATACTCAGAAAACGAGAAGTTCTTACGACGACAGGGGTTCGAAAAATATTCAACTGTGGAGGTGAGAATTTATGCAGACTTTCTACACCTCTTTCTACAATTCTTAGACTTTCTACACCATTTTCTATAATTTCTAGATTTTCTACGTCTAGTGAGAACGTTTAAGTAATTTGCCTTTAATTACCTGTGTCATTTCTTGGCGAGAGGAATTATCCGAAAACTCTGTTTTATATTAGAAATATTCTTATTATTATTTGGATGAGAGAAGTATTGTTCTTATTATT
>QLNU02015003.1:34315287-34360164 GCA_006491805.2 Dysdera silvatica | reverse complement strand
ACTTTCGATTGTGATGAGACATTCTTTGACTTTATACAGCACTAGCGACAGCCGTGGGAAAATTGCAATTTGCATATGGTTCGCAAAGACTTTTAAACATTGTTATCCTATCTTCATCAGTGAGGTTAGATTTCTTGACATAATTAGAAATATCTGCAGTCAGAATTTCTATTTCAACTGTTTTGATCTACCTTTACCTCCTGGAAAGCGTTTGAAGACAGCCCCTAGCCACTGCTGTTGCCTTACTCAACAGCAATCTCATCAATGTCACAAGAGTTCAGGGAAATATCATCGAGATCGTCGCTGCTTTCAATTTCACTACTTTTAAAAGAATAATTTCAGTGTCTGTTGGCGTAATAATTTTTCGCTTTGTTAGCACGGGGGGGGGCCGGGCACCCTCGGTGGGTGCGCCAGTGATACCAAGTGAGTACTTGGACGACAACCATTTTGGTGGCAAAAGATTGTAGTATGCATTGGTAATTCATCCATCGAAGTTTTATTTTCTGAACAAAAAATTATGCCACGATCACATGCTGCAATTAATTGCACAAACAGAGCTGACAAAGGTTGTAACCTTTCATTCTATCGGTAGGAGCTTTTTTGTTATTTTTTATGTTTATTTTAGTAATTTCATAGCTTTGCCTTTTAAAGAACAGAAATCGCGCCCGATGATGCACTTGTAAAAATCGGGAAGAAAAATATAATCGTATTGTAGTTACCATTCGTTAAGCATTTGTTATTTGTATGTGTAAAATTAACGTTTTTACTGTGCACAATATATATATAATATTAAACTACACTACCATCCTAAAAGGCGCTAGAAAGTAGGCATGCAAGAATATCGCGGAAATACGATACTAAACGTCTTCGAGTATGGAACTGTTCCATACTCGAAGCTAAATATGGACACTAAAATACATTTAACGCTTTTTACACTAAAAGGGGAATTTTGGCAACGGATGCCATTACTGGAGTTAAGTCTTTGGTGGGCATGTTCCATCTAGGTCTCTTTTACTATATCTGTACTCTAAACTAGGGTTGTCCAACCATTTTGGGCAGTGGGTCACTTACGAATTTTTCACGGACCTCGCGGGCCAGCGGTTTCAGTAAGTTTCGTAAAAAAAAAGTTTAATTACAAAATACCTCTCTTCAGAACTTCTTCCGATTATTTACTTGCTTTTTCACTGGCAATATGGAAAGGGGTCACTTCATGTGGTTTTTCCTGATTGCTTAAAAAAAATCTAAAATTTTTGTTTTGCATTTTTTTTTCTATTCTAAACAGTTGTCGGCGTACCGGATTGTGGTCCGCGGGCCGTATGTTAGACAATCCTGCTCTAGACGATGTAACACCCCCCCCGCCCCCCCCACATCAATCTATACTGCCGCGCCGCCGACCATGTTTCAAAAGCTAAAAACTAGCGAATTGTGGAGCTCGCAATTTTTTTAATAATAAATCTCATAAAAAAAAAAGCTTGCATCGGTCCCCACAGGATCCCTCCCCACAGGCATTTGACCCCATCTCCGGCCCTGCTTTTCGCGATTAATATCTGAAATAAATATGAATATATATATATTTTTTTTTTTATCCCAAACGCACAAGATCGTTTTCTGACATGCATGTTGTCCTGTTCTCAATTTGAAACAAAAATTCTGGATGATAACGTGACCATGGTATTGAGTACACAGAATGGGGCAGGTTAAAAAAAAAAGACATTCCACAAAACAAAAGTGCTTATTCTGAAAATACCCCTTGTTTTTACATTAAAAAAATGTAACAAAGACATAACAATAATAGAAAAAAATCAATATATATAATAAAGACGGTCATAGAACATTTGACAACCATTTTGATAATCCGGGGTTGATTCCAGCAGATGTGCAGCGTTTGCCTTTTTTTATCCACATCCGCAGTCCGGGATTTGGTTCTCCAAGCAAAAGGAGTTCGAATTTCTCGGAAAATTGTAGGTCCCTTTCCACGGTAAATCCTTGACTGGAATTATACGATTGGAAAGTAAAACCATCTGGGTTAAAGCAATGAAATGTAAAAAGAAGACAGTTATCGTAAACTATCTTGCGGAGAAGCTGCTTTACCCGTTTAACTCAATGGTTCCAAACTAGAGCATAGCGAAGATGACACAAGGAAAGCACCTTATGGATTTACAGCACAGATTTACTTGAAGTATACAAAATAGATTTAGACCAATGTAGGTTCCCACAAAATTGAAAAAAAAAAACTCTCTGGCAAAATTCCTTGACTAATTTCCTTTTGACTTGCGGTCTTTGAATTCAACTTAACTTCGATTGCGCAAAAAACGATTTTTACGTTCATAGACTTAGCTATTGAGTATTGGAGTTACGAAGGTTTTCTCTGAATTTTAAAAAATGCATTTAAATTCCCTGAAAATTCCAGATTCTTCCGATGCAGGTGAACCTTACCACTGTCTAAAGCATAGCCCAGCCGGTTTTTCATTCGAAAATTCGCCGATGCAAGGTCTCTAATATTTGAAGTTGCTGCAAAAATGTTATTTTAAAATTATTAACGGTTAAAACAACACTCAGTCGACTTCATATCACCAGTCGGCACATGCACAATTACTCATGCTAACGTTACTTCAACCGCTAATAATAATAAAAAATAACGGTTCTGAAACAACTCAAAATTAAGTGCTGGAGAAAATAAGTTCAGTAATTTTTCTGTCATAAGCAGGATGGTAAAGTATTTACATGAATTAGGTATACAAGGATTTGTTTCATGGTGACTTGCAAAGCATTTTAAACATCCAAAAGCTTTTATAATTACGTCATCTAAATTTATTTAAAAAAATATCATAAATGACTTAGACGAATTTGTAAGTTCATAAAGGTTTTTTCTAGTGACAAATTTTAAACCGTGTGCAAATTACTTTTACCGGTGATGTGAAGTCGTTTACTCATGAGAATAAAAAGGGGTGTGTAATTGAAATTTTGAGCTAGTCGTAAAAATGTCAAGATCTAAGCAACTTCCAAAAATAAGTAATTCCAAAAATTTGGAAATTACATGGCAACGGTATGTCTCAGAGGAAAATTGTTTTGACAATTGGACGCTCTCAGTCTGCCGTTTCGAATGTTCTTAGGAGGGGAATTGAAGGAACAGTGGGAAAAGTTTCGGGTCGAAAACCATATCTTCCATTAAAAAGCAAGCGCAGAATTAATGGGCTTGTAACAATAATGAAATTATCCACGACAAAAATAAAGGACAATCTAAATGTCTAGTGTTGAAGAAAGAAAATTTCCATAATTTTGCAGAATTCTCCAGATATTATATACACAAAAGTACATCGGAAACCACCACTAACTTCAAAACATAAAAATGATCATTCGAATTTTGCTAGAAAGATGATGAGTTGGATCTATGAATGGTATTCAGTCATATTTTCGGAAGGAAAAAAAAATCAATTTGAATGGGCCGGATGTCTGTAGTTTGTACTGACATTATTTAAGGTTCGAACGTTAAATGCAAATGACACGGCAAATGGGAGGTGGTTCGGTCATAGTTTGGGCGGGATTTTCTGCTCAAGGAAAAACGGATTGTGTTTCTGAACGCACGAATTAAATCTCAACAATACGTCACAGTACTTGAAAATCAGTTACATGTTTATGGTGAAATTTTAGGTGGTGAAAATCACAAATTTCAACAGGACAATGCATCTGTCCATCGTTCAGCATATATATAAGAGATTGTCTTAGAGAACAGAATTTTGATGTAATTACATGGCCTTTACGTTCACCAGATATTAGCCGCATAGAAAATTTATGGGGCATACTTGCAAGGGAAACATATAAAGATGGGAGACAATTTTATATGATTGACGGGCTAAAATTAGCAATTACCGAAGAATAGGAGCGCATTCCGTGTGAGACTTACTTAGTTGAATCCATGCCAAATCGTATATTTGAAATAATAAAGGATCATGGAGGTTCTATAAAATATTAAAATTATTTAGTTTTTCTCTTTTTTTGATAAAAATGAATTTAAACTGATAATTCTGTCCGTACCAATAATATGTTTTTCTTGTGTGTTTGCAGCAAGTCGCTGAAAATATTTGTAATATTGTGATCAATACTGCTGAATATATTAAAGTAATAACTGGTCCTTTACATTTGAAAGACACATTTCTTCTAAATTATTTAACAAATTTCAGGTGAAATATTTTTATCCACCAGTGTATCAATAGCTTCGCATTGGCGAATAAAAAGCCGATAAGGTCATGCTTTAGACATAGGTCTGGAACCTTGATTCCGGCTCTGGTTCTCAGAGGGAGCAGACGCTCGGCACACTGCTCTTCCTTTACCTTTATTTTTGTATCCCTTTTTCTTGCCGCCAAAATTATTGCTCTGGTTATTGCCCCTGGTTTTGCCTCTGATCGTTTAATTGCCTTTTTCAGTCTTCCCCCCCCACCTCTCTCCTAACGCTTTCTCTTGCAGTGGCCGTGTGTCTACTTCCAAAGACTCCATCAGAGTGCTCGGCAATGTTTTTCTTTTCGGGATTCGTGGTTGCCTTTGCTCATCATTTCTGTCTCGTGTTCGTCCTTGCCGTCGATGGTGCTTCTACTGTTTCGGCTCTGATGTCCTTCGCCTGCCATGCTGTGCCTTTCCATTGCCTCGTCCGCTCTCTCCGCGTCTTCTCATTCCTGCCGCTGTGTCTTGGCACCTAGGATAATTGCATCCTCATCGCTCACTGGTTCCTGCCTTTCTTTACCAAACCAAGATTAGTCCTGCCTTTTCTGATCCATGGAACTCCGTCATGTTTCATTTCACCCTTCATCGTTTGGAGGATTGAGATGGTGCTGCATCACTATGGCTTTGCCACACCTTTTCTGGAAATGCAGTTCCGCTTGAATGAACAACCTTTCCAAATCTTCATCTGTGCATACAAAATCAATCAAAGGTCTGAAATCTGTTTTATACACTTCAAGCAAATTGATGAGATTGTTATCAGACGCTTATCATTGATACCTAGGCATAGAAGAAAAATCGTGATACACTAAAGGCACTGTGAACCAAAAGAGGTTAGGAACGACTGATTACTACTTAACGCTAACGATTTATTCCCCAAAAACAGATAAACTAGCTTAACTTTTGGAGAAGTTGATTAATCAAAATAGGGCACGGATAGCAATATGAGAATCATTGTTTATAAAGTTCGTACGGAATCTGTCATTGCTATTATATTTGGGGAGCAATTGCCAAAAACCAGTTACGCTTCCCCAACTGACCCGCAAAAAAATCAAACTGCTTTGGTTGCAGTTTCGTCAGAGCGCTTCTCTTCAGTGTTAGACTGTCCCTGTTGAGTTCGGCCAGAGATGATCAACCAGCTTTTTGTAATTTCTTCGCTTTAGCTCCAGCGTGGTAATTTTTATGAAATTCCTGAACACTGACTTTACTGTCCATTAGATGCCACTACTGGCCAATTTCCTACGACATTTGTTGTGGGAAAAAGTAACATTAGAAGGGTAAAGATGTAATTATTGGGTGGTTTTGTTTGCATGTTTTGATTTTGTTTACACTTTTATTTCTTTAAACTTTTTTTGCTGCATCGTCTGGCGAAAGTAACGGTTTAAATGGAATTGGCACATCATAGTAATTATCAATCCATTCTTTATTCTTCCTGGTCAGAATAAGATAAGGGTTTGCTTTTGTGAAAGGTGAAGTTAAAGGGCAAATATAATTGTTTTTTAATTATTCTCACATACTTCATTAAATATAGTAACTACATAATTCTTAATTACACATTTTTACTTCAAGCTACACTGAGTGGCCAAAAAATTAGGAACCCTTCAACTCAAACTTCGACTTGTCCATGAAGCATGTGTGCTGACGTAATAAACTAGATTCGCTTATATAAAGCTTTCCCAGGGTCAGAAGCACCTGTGAATAGGGAAAAGAAGAGATTTGAGTGAGTTTGTATGTTGCAGGAAAGCATTTTCCTGGTATACGGTATAACAGTGCAGGTCCCTTAGTTCCATTGAAAACATCCGTCGATAGATTCGCCTACCTCGACATCGTTGCTGACCAAGTGCACCCGTTTATGGCCATAGTTTTTCCTGATAATGATGGGTATTTCCAGCAGGACAATGCACCCAGCCATCGGGCTAGGATCATCTCAGATCGGTTTGTGGAACATGATTCCGAGTTCCAATTGCTTGTATGGCCCCCCAATCGTCTGATCTCAACCCCACTATGCGTTTGTGGGACAAGGTGGGAACATTTACTCATAGCTCCCGAACACCACCATCTAATCTTAGGGAATTAAGAGCTGCCAACCCGTTACCATGAGCTAATATTCCTCCTTGATTCTTTCAGTAACTTGTAGAGTCCATGCCTAGAAGAACATCTGCCATCATCAAAGCCAGAAGAGGTTCAACATGGTATTTGTACTATGTAGCAGGGTGTTCCCATTTTTTTTACCACTAAGTGTACATAATAAATCATAGTATGAAACACAGAAGATATTTTGATGGAAATTTTCAAACATAATTAGTCAGTCAAGAGGTAAAAAAGTTTGCAAGAGGAGAACATAGAGCAAGAAGGCAGTAGTAAAAAGACCACAGCCGACATTGAACGTAAAGATTTAGAAAGGTATAAACATTCCTAATCGAGCACCTGGTGATATTCTAAGAATGAAAAGCCACAATATAACTTCAAGCCTTAATAGCTCTCATAATATCAAACTATAGCTTCATAAAAATATGCACAAGAGATCAAGCCACATTTCTGATTTCAAACTAAACATAAAATCAAGGTACAATATAAACACTAGGCCAAAGGGAAAGTACAGTTCGATCTCTTTTAATAGCGCTAATGAAAAGTCTACCACATCCAGTAATCCGGCATTAGATATCATAAAAATTATAATAATCTAAAATGCATACACTAGAAAACATTTAAATTACTTAATTCTCCGATTATTTATGCTAAAAACACATTAATTTACATAATCTATAAGACTGCATAATGTAGGTCTTCCCCTCATTCACCATGTGTCACTGAACAAGTGTCAGAAAATGATCTGAGATTATTCGCGATTAGTATGTGAGTATAGGCATTGTCGTCAGCTTTACTTGTGTTTCCTTGTTTGGGGTTACTTGTGATATGAGACAGATTTAAGAAACATTCGCAACTTTGCGGTAACACAATAATCATATTTTTTTCTACAAGCCTATGTATAAATCTGTAATATGTACATAAATTTCATCATAGAATTGTTAAGTTTTTTATTATCCATAATCCGGTGTTTTCGGTAATCTGGCAATGGCCTTGTCACATATGTCAGGTTGCGGATTGAACAACGCTGGATTTCAATCCAAAAATAAACATAAAATCAAACAAAATCTTTAGTTTTAAGGTATGTCCAATCATAAATCCTGCTGTTCAACTAATCTATTCCCCAATTAAAACAGATCTTCATTTCGGCATTGGACATTACTGTACTCTAGTGCAATATTTTGGATTAAGAATGACTCAAGAATGCAACGAAAACCACTACTGTAACGCAATATTAAGATGTTTCAATACAATTTAAACAATGTAGTTGTATGTTGATGTGTGTCCTTTTTATTCTCATTCATCAATACTGTGTATACTGTATATGTTACTATGCACAATCGAACAGCGTCATCGTTTACTAGTCAATATTTGTTTTTTTGTTTGTATTTAATGTGTTGTTTCAAAAGCCAATATCTCACGAACACATGGTTCTACAAGAAAGGATACAAATGCTACAGAATAAAATATCCAATATTTAATCATTACTTAATCAAATATGATGATGAAATAAACAAATCGATATTAATGATTCTATCGATGTTTATAAAATTCCTGAAATTAAATTATCGATGTTGAACAAATTATCGATGTTGTTAGTTCGATGTGAGCTGATCTGTCCAAACAAATGAGTTACTGAGAATTTGTGCATGATGAATAATGCGCAATATGTTACATTTCTCTTATATTATACGAAGAATTGTTATAATTTTGTTGCCAAATTTATTATGCTCTAAAAAACTCTATGTACGAAATAAAAGTGTTCTAGTTGTGGTGTACCTATTGTCGTTTCCTTGCTTTCTGGTTCTTTATTATCTAATAAAATTATGAGGAACTGAGTGAGTTTAGGCAAGGCAGAATTAGGAAGGATAGCTGTCGAAGGCAGCAACGTAATCCCAAACAGGGCAAATCATCTGCGCAACCAACCACTATAACCACATGGAGAAGAAGAGGGGGGAGTTGATTGTACACAGACCAGGAGGTGTCTGTACATCATCAATTTCTTTTTCAAAATTATATATATATCTGGCTTTCAAAGCTTTACAATAACAAATGACGAAGTCTATATATTAAGAATGGATAGAACCATTCTTTTCTGGGAATGCATTCCTTCAATTCCATTCTTAAAAGGACATTCATTTATTAAACATGCCCTTTTTCCCATTCTAAAAACAAAATGGATTCTTTGGATTTATTTCCATTCTATAAAGGGCATGTATTCTATGGACTTACTACCATTCTAAAAAAAGAATGCATTCCCTAGACTTATCTTTAAAAGTGAATGCACTCTTTGGACTCATTCCCATTCTTTAAGGTGAATGTATTCTATGGACTTCTTTCCATTCTAGGAATGCATTCTTTCTTTAAAGAGAATCTATTCTGTGGACTTGTTATGTGTTCTCTTTGGAATGAATATGTAGATTTTGAACATTCACTTGTATTAGCCCAAAACAGTTGAAGAGAGTAAACCCATTTCTCACGATGTTTAGAGCTTACAAAGGCAAACAAACAAATGGTTGGTTGGTTGTAGTTTTATGGCACAAGGACAACAACGGCCATTCTGCACCAAACAAATAGTTAGCAAAGTTTTTTTAAACATGTTGTCGATTATCGAAAAATTCTGCTTGATGTGACACAACTGCCATTGTCTTTGCAATATAGGCTAAATAATATTTCCTCATCAGTGGGATCAACAGAGGTTACTAAAACTGTCAATGCATTTACCTCATGTCATTCCACATCAAGTGGCCCAATGACGTTTATCTTACTATTTTAAATTGCTTTCATTTTTAGTATACTAAAACTAGTATAAGAGAAAGTCCAAGATTTCAATTTTTTTCTTTTTTGTTCTAAATCTCATCTCATTTTTGAGTTATGGTGGTTTGAAATTGCCAAAAATGGGAAATTTTTGCCTTACCTGACTGCATATGAACCTAAAAATCTCATTTCAGAATTGAGACATTTCAAAAATAAGAATACCATTCTGTTCAGAATTTCGTATACTTTAATATGACATGCCACATGACGGGTTACTTTTGAGTTTTCAAATAAATTTAAAAAATTAAAAAGTGATAAAAAAAATAACATGAAAAAAATTCAAAACAATTATATAACTTATGCCATATTTCCAAAAGCTCTTTGCAAAATTTCAACTTGAGATCTCAATGGGATCCTAGTTTTCAAAAATATTATATAGGTACACCCATGCCCTATCATGCTATGTTTAGGATAAAATTCCTATGTTTAGGATGATATCCCAATTAAATCCCTCTAAAAGGGATTTTTCTCAAAAGTCTTTTATAGGGATTTATTTGAGATATTATCCCTAAATGTAGGGATTTTACCCCAAACGTAGCATAATAGGGCATGGATGTACCTATAAAATATTTTTAAAAACTATGAACACATTGAAATCCCAAGCTGAAATTTTGCAGAGAGCTTTTAAAAATATGAAGTAAATCATTTTTTTTTTACTTTTTTTATATTAATTTCTTATCACATTTTTAATTTTTTAAATTCATTTGAAAATTCAAAAATAACCCATCATAATGCATACCATATTAAAGTCCAGGAAATTGTGAAGAGAAATGTATTTTTATTTTTGAAATTTCTCAATTCTGGAATGAAATGTTTTGGTTTAAATGCAGTTAGGTAAGGGCAAAATCCCCATTTTTGACAATTTCAAACCACCATAACACAAAAACGGAACGAGATAAAAAATCCAAATTTTAGATTTAAACTAAGTTTAGGCCATTAAACAAGCGCATATAAGTTTAAGAAAATTGAAAAACATGAGGCAAAAAATTTATTCAAAATTGGATCATTTGACACGGAACGACCCATGTGCTTCACAGCGCAAAGAGAGCTAAAATTATGCAGCACCAGGACCTGCCATTCTCTAAGGGATACAACTCTCAGTTGCCAAGGGAATGAAAACCCCAAAATGCGGAGTGGCAGAGAAAACATCAAGGGCATAGCACCAGGTGGGTTCAAAACCAGATTTTAAACATGGCGGACACGCTCATATTTGCCAGCATCATAAACAGGGAAAGGATTAAATTTAAAACCCATGTTTTCAGTACCATAAACAGGTAGAATTTAAAATGCTTATTTTCAGTACAATAAACAGGGAAATGGTTACATTTAAAATCCTTATTTTCAGCATTATAAACAAGAGAACGGTTAAATTTTTCAAAACTATATACAGGGTGTTTCAAAAAGAATCACCCAATTGGAAATGCATATATATTGAAAAATATTGAACACAGAAACTTAAAATTAATTTAATATTACATGGCTAATCATAAAGGTTTTTTACAAACTAAATTAAAGGTGCTCAATATGTCCACCTTTGGATACACAGCATATGTCTATGCGGTAGTTAAATAATCCATCACAAACTTTTGCGAGCATGTCTGCTTCCACGGCTGTTGTTATGCGTATCTTCAGTTCGGTTAATACGGCTGGAAGGGGAGACACATAAACGAAGTCTTTTATAAGCCCCCGCAAGAAGAAATCGCACAGCCACATGAAATTATACAGCACGAGAGAGACTCGCCAAAGGTTACTGGGTTTTTTTTATGCTATTTCTCGGGAAAAGGTATATAGTCCCTTTTTTTTTCACAGAGGTCACTATTACGGGAATCACATACCTCGATATGCTTGAAAACTGGCTTTTCCCACAGTTAGAAACTGATTCAGAAACCTCGTTTTCCAGCAGGAAGGAACACCACTAAACCGGAGCTTGGACATTCAAGAATTTTTGAACAATTGCATTCCTCAATGATGGATCAGTCGTTCGGGACTTGACGATTCCGTTAAACATCACTGACCTCCAAGATTGCCAGACCTCTCAGTGTGCGATTTATTCTTGTGGGCGTTTATAAAAAACTCTGTTTATGTGCATCCCAGCTACATTAGCCAAACTGAAGATACGCATAACAACTGCCATGGAAGTCGTGGATGCAGAGATGCTCGCACAAGTTTGGGGCGAATTTGATTACCGTACAGACATATGACGTGTATCCAAAGGTGGATGGACATACTGAGTACCTTTAATTTGGTTTGCAAAAAAACGTTATGATTAGCCATGTAATATAAAATTAATCGTAAGTTTCTATGTTCAATATTTTTCATAATATACGCATTTCAAATCGGTTGTCTTTCTGAAACACCCTGTATTTTAAATCCCTTCAGACCTGGTGTACGGTATACACAGGGATGATTGTAAATCCAAACCAGATTCCGTGAATATACCAGAACATTCCCTGAAAAATTATGTAATATTTTTGGTAAAGACACTAATTTCCAAAGGAATACAAAAAAGTATAGGAAACAAAATGAAATTTTGTAATTTTTAAAAAGAAATCCCGGAAGAGGCAAGTTGAAATTTACAGAATTTATGGAAATCCTGGAACAAAATCACCCCTGGCTATACCGTACATCAACTTTCATACATAATTGCATGCAAAACTATATATATATACACCTCTTGTGATGGGCTGTCAGGTATATTGGACATTACATAACTTTTTAATTTTCATTCAAATTTAATAAAACTTTATATTTATTGTCTTTATGACCTTAGAACATCAGATTCCGAAGGGAAGATTTTTAACTCAAATATTTCAAAAATCCATGAAGGGGGTTAATAGATAAGCTTTAGATACTAATCCAAGGTTGCCAAACACCTTGAAATCATGATAATGTCCCTAAAGTTCAAGGGAAAACGCTACTGTTTGATAAAACCCGGAAAAGTCAGGGAAAAACCTCCTAACCTCTGTTCCGAATACCTAAATGTTATGCAAATGTGAAGCTATTTTCAGCAAAACCAAAATTCAATTCAAAGTTTTGTTTGCGATTAGTCAGGAAATTTTGTTGGAAAAGCCAGAGGTAAGAACTGGAGAAGTCATGGAATTCTCTTCTCCAAGGTGGGGGGGTTGGGGGGGAACCCTGTCAATCTTTAACGACTGCCTATTCATAATTTTTGTCTTGAAACTGCATGGGGAGAGTTCAAGTATTACATAAGCAATATTTTGGCCATGTCGACCTCCCTCCCAGCCCCATATGCAAAAATTAACATTGACTAACATGGGAAAATAAAACCAATAGCAACCCTCCCTCCAGATGCTTATGTAATACTTGAACACTTCCATGACTGGCTATTTGGGATAGGACAGACTTGACTTCTGTCAACAACATAAGCGAGAAATTATAATCACTCCAGTGAACTAAAAATAACAAGTTGTAAGCACAGATTGAGATGAACACTTTGTACGTAAAAACAAAAACTTGAAGCAAACAATGAATAAGCAAAAGTAACCATAAAAAATGTAGTAAAGTTTGAATACTATTATATTCGACCTATGACAAACTGGCTACCTTGAATAAAACACAATATTTTTGCCATTTAAAATATTTTTATTACAGCTTGTGTACAAATGATGAGAAAATTACCGTGTCATCGCACATGCGCAAACACGCATGAATACAACAATGAGCAATTAAAATGTTCCATTCAAATGGAATGTTCAACTTCCATGACTGGCTATTTGGAATAGGACAGACTTGACTTCTGTCAACAACATAAGCGAGGAATCATAATCACTCCAGTGAACTAAAATAACAAGTTGTAAGCACAGATTGAGATGAACACTTTGTAAGTAAAAACAAAACTTGAAGTAAAGCAAACAATGAATAAGCAAAGTAACCATAATAAATGTAGTAAAGTTTGAATACTATTATATTCGACCTATGACAAACTGGTTACCTTGAATAAAACACATTTTTGCCATTTGCAATATTTTTATTACAGCTTGTGTACAAATGATGAGAAAATTACCGTAGCCATCGCACATGCGCAAACACGCATGAATACAACAATGAGCAATTAAAATGTTCGGATATTGTGGGGAAATGTCATCTCAAACTTTAACGAGTTTAAAAAGCGAAGTGAATGAGAAGTCCATGAGATACGTAAATATTCTATAACTAGAGGAACTCCCATCTTTTTGCATTCAGCACCACAATATAATACTGGCCATAATTCGAACTAAACAGATGAGAACTATAAAAATTAAAAAAAAAATTGTACATATACATTATTCAAAATGCTTTAAATCTAGTTTCTAACCCATAATGAACCTGCATTTAGCTTATAACTAGAATTACAAAATAAATATGAAACAAAAATTATGTCTTCCTACTGTAAAATACAAAAAATATAATCGAACATGGAGATAACGAACATCACAAGGAACTTGTAGATATCCTTCACTACAACTGTAATGCATAACTATTTATCAAAAATCACACTTTTGAAAATCATTAGCAGTCAATATATTAATAATATATATATATATTATTAATATATTCACTGCAGCTTGTGTTCGCAGTGAAATTCCTACTGTGATTTTGTTATCCTGAGACAACAGATAAAATTTCTTAACTATCATATTCATTAAATATTAGTCTTTTTAAAAAGTAATGATATTTGACTGAGAATACTGATTTATAAATGGTTTTATATATATATAACCATTTATCAATCCATTTATAACCATTTACCAATTATCAATTTTAAAATCACAGTAGGAATTTCCCTGCGAACACAAGCTGACTGATATTAAAATCTGGTTTACTTTTTACGTGTTTCATTGGGTAAAAGTTCCATTCTTAAAGTAAACAGAAGTTCCAAAATCCTTCAATATAAGGGTAAAAATGAAAGTAGGGAAAAATCAGTTTGTTATATCCATGATATTTCACGCACCGTTGGGCCCTCTTATACTGAAATTTAACATATATCAAAGTTTTCCCCATGTCGGTTTAACTTCGTAATATTTACCAGAAAAGTAAATGCTACCACGGCATATATACAGTTTTCCAATGAACCCAAACCTCCTACGGCCTAGGGAACCAAACTACACTGAGCAGTTAGCGAACATGCTACCACTGTAGCAGTGCCTCAAACAGCTTGTGTTTTATGATACAAGAGCAGTTAAACGTTTGGTTGTAGTTTTATGGCGCAAGGACAGCAATGGTCATTCTGTGCCAAAAGAGCAGTTAAACCGCATAGTAAAACTTAAAACTCGGGTATTTGGTTAGTCGCCACTGGATTATTATCAGAGGCCTTCTAATATTAGAGGCCACCTCATTTAAGTTGTAGCCACTTCCACATGGCCACAAAACATTAAAATACTGAAGCCTTAGGAGGGTTTGTTTGATCAACATTTTTCATAAAAAAATAGTAAGTAGTTTGCGGTTTCAGAATGTAACCTCCCTGCAGAGTCAAAATGGACAAGATTGCATTGGGAAACAATAAAGTGACGAGTATGATGGTGACTGAAGTCGTATTTTTAATCGCCATTCCCCAATATTTAGTTGCCCTGGGGCTGGTAGTGACTGTGAATTTTAATCTTTACCATATTGTGACAGTTTTTTGAATAGATCCAAACTAAACTTTGCAACCTGGAGAATTAAACCTTGACCTAGTTATTGGTAGAACAAAATGGCACTCACACACGCAGTATTATCGGGAATTAAACCAAGATTTTCAGAATGGAAGACAAATACATTATTCGATCTAACTTTAGGAAGTCAATAACTTCTAAAATCTTCATGGCTTCGCAATATGGCACCAAGCTGGCCTGACACTACAGCAAAACCTCCTTGACAGACACATCGGTTTAATGAACACCTCTCTAATTTCCAGTCTCAGTGCTTGTTATCCCTGAACCCTCCCAAATAGCAAACGTCTCTTAATAGCAAGCGGATACACAAGTCCTGAAGTGTTGAATATTTAGCAATTTTTGGCCTGTGTTTGTTTTGTTTTATGGCGCAAGGACAGCGAAGGTCATGCTGTGCCGGGCCATACAGTTTTCCGGGGAATCTGAACCTTTTAAAGGCCAGGGAACCAACCCTCTAGAACACAGGGAACAGAATGGTTTATGCATTTCATTGTACAGAAATTTTCCTCAAGGGGCCAGCACATTTCTTTAATTCGAAAGATATTTTTCTTTTGGCAGTTCAATATATCTATATAATTTATACGCAAAGCATATTTAATATGAAGTTTATATATAAAATTTGTTCCACAGACAGCAAACTTTCAACGATATCAAGCGTGTCAAGAGGCCGGGTAGATAATGCATTATGTTACAGGCTTGCAATGTACCACAAATCTTTATTAACCTTCAATGAATGGTTGTTCATTTGCCGTCATGACAGGAGGGCAGCCAAGTTCATATTACGCTGGGGCCTATAGTTTTTAGAGAAACCTAAACACCTTTTTTTCTTCTTTTGCCTAGAAATTGAATCAACAGACCGGATCTATAAGTGGGGAGGGGAGAGGAAATGGCGAGTGTTGGGTATCTAAGAGAACCAAACCCAAATTATTTACATGGGCTCAATGAATTGGTCTGCCAGGTGAAGGAAAAAAATTTTGTAAACTAACTGCTGTATACACTAAAGCATATGGGCATGATATATAAAATGGCTCCCCTTATAATACAGGGTGGACATCATTTAACGTGATGGGTTTAGAGCCTGATAGTGAAAAATCGATAGTGACCAAACCAAATTTGGTGTACACAACCCTGGGACTATATGATTTTGATTTCTAAATACATAGTAAAAATGAAAATAAAAAAATAATTCAAAATTTTGCCACTATAAGGAAAATGGACGCTGAAATCGCATAACTGTCCATATTTTCGCTCATAAACAGCTAGATAGTCAATTAGTGAATATAAGAAAGGCTGAAAATGTGCTCTGCATTTGCTTGATAAAGGTGATGTAGTCCAGTAATGATCGTGCTTTACTGGAAACCCTGTTACCAAAAAAAAGTGGTATGCTGTTCACACACACTTACAAAAAAAAAATTCCAGAAATTTTTAATTAAAATCCCTTAGCTTGGATACAGGCACTTAATTTGGTTCAGTTTAGCCCAATAAATTTTTCAATATCGGGCTCTAAATTATGGCCACCCTGTATTAAGTATTTGCAATTTTATAGCAACTTTAACTATTATGCTGGGCATGTAAATAATGGTAACCCATAAGTTAATGAGACTTGAACGTAAACTAGTTGATCTAGCTTTGAGAAGTTATTTGAGACTTAAAAAAATTAACTTACACTAAAAAATTCCAGTAAAACATTTATCAGTACTGATGAATTTGATTAACTTTCCATGGACACTAGAATTAAAAGAAAAAAGATTACAATTCCAACCAAGCTAAGACCACACACATACATACACATACATATATACGTAAACTGCAATGTCTAAGACAGAAAAAAACATTAAATAATGGCAGAAACTCCAATATCAGAACCAACTGAGACTGAAATAGGTTCCAATAACGGAACACTGACATAAATATCAGGTAACACATACAGTGTAATTTCAATTTTATGTTGCTGCATAATACATGGCCAGTAATTTTTGACACCTATGCCTAAGTCCAAACTAGAGTTTTTTTTAATACACAAGAAAAGACACCATCTTGGCAAAAAATTATAAAAAAATGTCCAGGTGACTTTATGTGTTGACCATTTGGCAGTTTGGTTAACTGTGAGAAAAGTAATAATATCTTACAACCCAACATAATACATTTTTCCTACTTCGATAGTCATTTTTCCAAAGTCCCAAACACAAAATAAATTATTAATTATAATAATCCCGCTTTGTTTGTTTTCCAGTTTTGTTTTTTGTTTTTTTTTTGCAATTCCCAGAAATTATCTTCAACATTCAGATATTAGTCTGAGCGCTGCACCAGCCAAGCTCACGTAAATGCAACTAACAAAAAAATTGCAATCTTATCAAGTTATTAAAAGCTTCGAAAGACGAATTTCCATTCGCAGAGTGAAAGAATAGCATGCATACAAATTATGATGCACTAAATTCTGAGTTCTCAATAAATTCCTCATGGCAATTTGAACCCCTGCCTCAATTTGAAAATGAAGGCCGTGCCAATTCCTCTTCAAAGTTGGAAAAGGATTGAAATTGCTGTGATCAAAATCAAGCCTGCACAGAAGATGGGGATGGCATCTCTTTCTTTCTCCTAAACAAAAGGTAGTTCTAGTTTGAACTTATTCATACGTGGGTGTAGAAAATTATTGTAAAAATGGTGAAGGCATTTCAAACCCAGGTTGGCAATTTGGGTTATGTTAATGCGGTAAAGTGGGAACGGAAATTATCATGAAAATGGATGACACCAGCTGAAAGCAGCCCTAGACACTTATGTTAAATTACCTGTTTCATTTTATCCAAAGTTTGGCCACACAATTATGACATACACTTTTTCCTTACGCTAGATCTCTAACACACGTGTGACCATCATACTAACAACACTTGTGATGATATGTACCCAGTTTATACTGCCACTTTCTGTTTATTATGTTGTTGCACACACACTTTTGCTTTTATGCAGTGATGCATGTTATTTATTCAAGAAAGGTGAAGCTACGTAGCCATTACTTCTATTAACGTTTTCCACATTTTCAAGACCAGGAAAACATAGTGAATGATCTACATGTGTGTGTATAACCATGACATTCAATCGTCGTTTACCCACTGGCAGATAAAGGTCTCCACCAAATGCCCTCAACATATGTCTATACTGGGCGATTCATTTCCATATTACCCCAACCTTTCTTATTTCACTCACATGTTATACATAGGCAACACAGTTACCTTCTTTTTCTGGAGTCTTCACCTCATCATCTTCTCCCGAAGTCTGAAGCATTTCGTCGTTTTCGTTTTCAAATGTTTCTTCAGAAATTGTCGCTGCCTCAGCATCATCTGGATCGTCACCCTGGTTTAAAAAATAAGAAGAAATGGCATTCAATATTAAGATTAAAAACAGTTTTATTCACTAAACAATAATGCTCGCTGACTCAAAATACAACAGCAGTTACCTCTTCGGACTTTTCCTGCGGAATTTTAAGGATCATTGACTCAATGTAGTCGGACGTTCGTTTGTATTGGATGTTGTTGACGGAAAAAAAATGTGGCGACTTCATGGCCAGCAAACGAATACCCTTCCAGGAGAACTTTGGGTCATTCACCTGCCTAAAACGAAAGCACAAAAAAAAAAATCAAATGACAATTCCAAACCTCACATTCATAACTGAATATTGATTAGTTAAATTTTTATGGCGCAAGGACAGTAACAAGGGCCATTCTGCCCCAAACAAAGAAAAACTGAACCATGGTGCATACGCAAATTCTACTTCAAACATCCATAACCTTCTCAGGTTTCCAGACCAAATTTTAATCAATTTCCAGTCACTAATTATAGTAACAATAATAAGTTTATTTTCCATGTGCATACAATCATTCTTTATATCAAAATTCAAAATGTTTAAACACTAAGTAAATTTACTGGACACGTGCATGGCATGATGGAAAATGCATCAAAATGAAATTTATTAACACATGCATTCCCAAGGTTACACCCGCATTTAATTAGTGCGTGCTAATATATGCATTTTCAGTTGTGATTTAAATCTACAGATGTTGTTAATTTCTTTTATTGGCTCAGGCAAACAATTCCAATATTTAAGGCCATAAAAATTTATATTTTTCTCACCCATTCTAGTCCTTATTTTAATAGGTTCATATTTATCTTGCAATCTTGTATTTCTTATATTTTCCTTAACTTTAAAGTCGTATTGTATTTATATGTTTGCCCATTTGTTTCCATTCATATATATCCTTTAAGATATTAAACTCATGAGTTTTAGCAGCACTTAATATTTTATATTTATTTCTTATTTCTGATTTTTGTTTATTAGACTTACTCGCTATATTTAAAATTACTCTATTCATAATGGTCTGTACGATTTTATTTTTTGTAATTTCCATATTATCCAAAACACAGTTTCCGTATATCAAATGACTATTGACCTAAGCAGAGTATAGTTTTACTGCAATGATCTGAACACATTAAAACACAGTAAACATCACATTAAAATTTACATAATCAGAAAAGGTTGAAGGCCATAAAATCCACTAACAAATCCCAAAGCCCCTTATAACTCGATTACAATGAATTTACAAATACAAAACTGAATTTCTTTACACTAAAAACTTGCATTAATTAAATATTTACAGCAACGTTTCCATTTGGCCCTTTTTGGGTTCATTATAAAAGAGTTTAATCATGTAATTGCAAAGTTGATGCTTCATCTTTTATTCCACCTAAAATGACGGTACGACTATATATAAGGAAAGGAAGACTGGTATAATCAAAATCCTTCACAGATTTGAAAGATTGAATCTTTATTCTTCGGAGCAAAATTATTGTTGTGGATGAAATACTGAAATATTGATAGTAAAATTCTAACAATATGGATCTGATAATGATATAACAGTAAAACCTCTCATTAGCGGGCACTCATAGGACAGAAAAATGGATCACCAAAGTTCAAGCAGCATTTACTGCAATTATAAACTTGGATGGTGACCTCCTAGAAATTGCTGGTAACTCTGTGTGCTATTGGTGAAAGTCCCACAAAGCAACATCGAGATGGGGCACACATCTGCCATGGAGAAAACTTGGTGCTTTAATTCCTTAAAAATTAATACTGTAAAGTATTGGACTCTTTTCTATTGCCTCGGGTTATTCTAGTGAAATAAGCTGGTTAAAGTTCGGGTCCTTCGTTAAACTGTAGGTCCTCTTGACAGGCGACTAACAACCACATCCAAAAAAACATCAATAACAATCGTTAAGGAAACCTTGAAAAGTAGGACAAGGTCTTGCATGGATTGTATGTAAGTGCCAGTAGGGGTTCTTTTTTTTCCACTTAACATTCTAAAACTGCTGCATTGTGGGTAGGACCGCCACTAGGTATTATGTAGCTCAGCGGGGCAAACAAGCGTTTTGCTGCCCCAAAATGACTAACCATACTTTACAGTTTGTGTAAAAATCTGCCACTCAGAGGAAATGATGGGTCCCCCCCCCACAAACTTTGGCACCAGCCCCGACTGTGGGTCATCTACGATGGGACTGATGGCTTAATATGACCTTTGAACCATGACATACATATCTAAGTTTAATGAAAGTAGGACCCGACTTGGGAGACAACAGATAAAACCAGTGGCACAGTCATACCGGGCACTGTGCGCATGCATTTTTGTGACCCAGAGCATATTGTTATGATCAACGTAAAATTGCGAGTTTATCAAATCATCAATTCTCGATTATTCAAAGCAAAATATGACGAGACAAAGATGGACAGGCTTTTAGCCTCACACGAAGCTGATTTTACTTCAGTGCCATCCCGACTCATACCGCCAACTTGTGGAACCTTTGGGGATAAGGGATCTAAGGCTGTACCACCGAAAGAAGTGCTTAAATTTGCGTTATTGAACATTAATTTGTTGTGCCTATCTGAATAAAACCTAACATAATACAATGACTCCTTTGTCACATAACGAGATAATTATTTTTATTGCGAGACGACTTGAGATGAAACTATGCTATAACGTTAACTGTGTTTAACATTAATCATATATGACGACAATAATAAACATGTTAACAGTTATAACACCATATTGTGTGGCTTAGCATATTTACTACCAGTATTTTATGCCATTGTGATGCGTTTCGTGAAGTGCCCCGGCACTTTATTTTACAATTACACCACTGGACAGCACTCAATAAGGCATGCATGCTCTTATGAACACAAAAATGTAGACAACCCTAGATCCAGAAAGTCACTTGACCGCCTACTCACCCTTTGTAGCATCCATTACACTCAATCATCCAAGCTTACTCACGTCCAGATGACAATTTCACAGAATCAACTCTTAGTTATTCCTTATATAAATAATAAAAATATCACTTACTTATACTGATGTTCAATTTCACTTGCTGGATCTGCTTCTTGGATTGCAGTCTCGAAGAATTTCTCCATAGAAGGCACAAATTTCCTTTAAAATAATTTGATTGGAAAGAACATATTTTTAACTAAGGTGTGCATAATTGTTCACTGCTTAAATCAGAGAACAATTATGCTCATCTAGGATAGATGAACACAATTGTTCCCTGACTGAATCAATGAATGTTCTGTCAAACAAATCACAGAATGAGTTCACTAGCGATGCTTTACACCTATGATACACTAACAAAAAAAAAATCAAAGAGTTGTTCAAATTGAATTAAACTTTATATGTGTGAAGGTAATGTTTATATATGTAAGTGATTATGCATTAGAGCAAAGGGATAAGTTCAAAGAAGACTTTAGCACTTTGTTGGTTTGCCTCTAGCCTGGATGCAAAATGTGATATAGTCAAGCACAGACAGATCGGGATGATTGAATTTCGGTTTTGGGAAAAACCGCTCCAGGTTCACATAAAACTTAACTACTCAAAACAGGAAGGTTTTCCCTGACTTTCCCAGGTTTGGCCAAAATATTTCGTTTTTCCCGACTGTCAGAAACGATTTCAAATTCCTTAACAATTCTTAAGGTTCTGCGGGAACCTTGCCTTTTAGAAGACAGATGGTACTACATGTGATATGCTCAGAATTGCAGCCGGTGGGCAATCAGACATACCAAAACATTCAACTTTAAAATCCCGTTTCATAGGTAATAGATGCAACTAAGCCAGCTTGGGACCATAACACTATTTTCTACCACCGTGCTGCTACAAACAAAATAAGTGTTGAAGATCGGATAACTCCAAGCTGAAGCAATGTAGTATATATTCCCTAGAAACGGATCTCTGATCTAGTATAAAGATACTCCACCAAATACACAAAGTTCGTAATCTGGTGGAGTATGACCTTAGTGATCTTCGTTCCATAAAACACATGGTAAAATAAATAACATGCAACTGAATAATGCAGACAATTAATTTATGTTACTGGCAACGTTCAGTACATAAAAAAAAAATGGAAAACGAAACAATAAAAGTCAACATAAATATTGAGAAGAGAATATTTACAATGAAGTTTGGAAATTAAAATAAATTAGTCTCTTTGTGTGTTTTATAGCACACGGGCAGCTAATAGCATGCTGCACCAGGAACTCCAGTTTTCCAAGGAATCCAAACCTCTATTGCCTGTGGAATCGAACCCTGAACCACAATGGGCAGAAAAAATGGTGCATGTTCCATGTACTGTTAGAATCAAACCCCAATTAACGGTACGATAGGCGAAAGTGTTACCAGCATAGGGCTAGGACATGTTTGCGTTTAGCAAATGCCCGACCTACAGTGTTCTGAGAAATCCAAATCTTTGCTGACAGGTAAATCAAACTCTAGTCTACAATGTGAATAAAAATTATATGCATTTAATAATATCATTGGGAATCAAACCCAGGTTACTGGAATAATAAGTGAATACATTACCACTACACCACCATAAAGAAGTAGACCAAGGTCGGTGCTGGAGGGGGGGGGGGCGTCGAATGGGGCTTTCGCCCCAAGTGGCAGAATTTTAGAGGTAGCGAAATGGAATTATTAGAAAAAATGAAGTCATTTCAGGGTGGCAAAACATGAGTTTGCCCCGATCGGCATACTATCTAGCACCAGCATTGCAGTACACCTACATATTTCCAAGTAATCCGAACCTCATAAGGCCAAGGAAAAAAAAAACCAGGGTCTTTTTAAAACATCACTGGGAGCTAAACCTGAATTAACAATAAACTTAGTTGAATGCTTTCCCACGCACAATAGCAGGGCCAAGGCTAAAACAAACTTAAATCAATATTAAATTACACAGCTGGTTAAAAAAAAAAGGCAAAATTACAAAAAATAAATCAAAATTACCCTATTTCAATAAACATATCTTTACATTTAATCAATATTACATAAATTTGAAAGCTGTCGAAATTTTAACAGCTAGTTTGGACAAATGTAAAATTGGTTTACTGAGATCTGGATTACTCTGTTCAAAATATAGCAAGAAAATAGTCCCAATCATTCTTACTTTCAAATTTTTTAATAACTGGTTTATGGGTGTGTGCATGAACTGGCTCTGGTTCACAATTGTGTGCGTGAACATATGTGTGTGCACATATAATCATAACGTACCTTTTCTTGGATCTGCAGGCTTCCCAGTTGTCTGGACATATGGTCCATAGTTCATTGAGCGCTTTGCTTAAAAACACAAGAGCATTTAATAATTATTTAAATGTAAATAATTTAATATAACAATAGTAATATAAATCAGAGTAATGCAAATGTAAAACATTTATTAATAACGTTAAATACGGAGATTGTTTTTTAAGTAGAGGCAACAGTACTGTAGCGACACTATGAAACGGGGCCAGGCAATGTCGTTTATACTGCCTACCCTCCTTCATGCGCGTGCACAGTGGTAACAGGAACAGAGCATTTGCAAAAGAGTGGTTGCAGAATACAGTCGCAATGTTGTTGAAGGAAGAGCAGAGGAGCTGGTTAAAAATAGAATGTACCAGGGGTCACAATGCACAACGGTGTCACTAAGGACTGCAAGAGGCTAGCAGTGCATCTGCATTACCTTACCAAGCAGTAGCAAGAGGGGTAAGAGCCTTCAGAGAAGAACGAGAAAATGTGTTAAGACATGCCTCAGTCTGGTCATCCACCAGTAAGTGTCGAAGATATGCAGACTGTGTTCGCGTTAGTGGAGACGGATCATAACTCCATGATTCGTGTGTTATCCAGAGATATAGGATTGGACCTTCAAGTGTTCTTCACATCTTGAAGGACCACCTGGGAATGCGAAAAATTACCTCAAGATGAATTCCACATGATTTAACGAAAATGCAGCAATGGCTACGACACTGCTTGTACTCACTTGCAGCACTATAAGTGCAAAGGAGAGTTCTCCTTACGGTGTATCATTACAATTGATTAGATGGGCCTGATCTTATGTACCAAACCTGAAATGCCAATCAAACGAGTGGCATAATTACGGATCATGACTAAGAACAGTTTGGCAGACCGACATCAATGTGAAAGCTATGCTGATCCTTGATTACGATTGGGATGGTGTTATCATAAAGCATACTGTTCCCCCAACGCAGACCATTAATGTCACGTGCAACTGTTTGTTTTTCCAAAACGATCTGCGAGCAGCTCTGAGAAGAAAACGGTGATACTTTATGCACAACCCAACCATCATTCTGCACGACAATGCAAAGGCGCATACAACATGAACTGTGTCTGATTTGTTAAATCGCTGGGGCTGGAAAATGCTCTACCCCCACCTACTCTCCAGATTTAAGTCCCTGCGACTTCTACCTAATCCCTAAGATGAAGAAACTGCTGCATGGGATTTGCTTTCGAACAGTTGAACACCTTCTTCAAGCAATAAATCGCTATCTTTGCACCATCCAGAGATTATGCAGTGCAAAAGATATTCAAAGGCTTCTACGTGGCTGGGAATATGCTGTATGCAACGCTGGTGGATACATCGAAAGCTTGTAACACTTAGAACCTCATATGTATGCTATATTATGTAGAAAATAAATAGTTGTCACTACTAAAAAAAAAACCTATGTAGTTTTGAAGTAAATTAATAATTTTGAATAAAAATATATAATTAAGGTAACATCCCCAATAATAATTTGATCATTAATATAATCAACGCGTGAACTAGTGACAAATGACACAATTACTTGTTAAGATACTTTATTAGTATTAAAATTTAAAATCTCTAACGAAATGGGAAATAATAATTGTTAATTATTTCAAGTAAATATAGTGGAGCTTTTAATACACATTAAAACTATTTGCTTGTTTGTAAATAGGACAAAACACTCCAAAAACTTACTTTCCAACGATCACATTGCCGGGTTGGCGAAGAAGTTCACTTAGCTTTGGTCTTGGTCTGCAATAAACGAAATTCAACATAAAGTTTTCGAAAGGAAATGCACATTACAAATTTCAGGAACAAATTTATAGCCTGCTCCTTGCTGGGAATACAGTGCTGCTACCTGGAGCCAACTATTCTATATTAACTCCAATAGCTGGGAATGGGGAGATTAAGTAGAATAACTCACTTTGGACGTTTTACGGTGGACTTGTCGTCTACGGTCTTGAAATCAGGACAGCCCTCATTCTTCCAAGCATTCCATCGTTCTTCTCGCTTTAAAATTTTCTAAGCGGAAGATATGGGAGAAATATGGAAAAAAAATTCCAGAACATTTTCGCACAATTAAAAAAAAAAATCATATTATACAATATTTTAATTTAATTAAGTAAGACTGCTAATGGTTAAGGTAAATGGACTGGAAGCAGCTGAAGCAAATGTTAATAAACTTCAGGAGTCTTCAAGGGGGAGTCTGTTAACTAAATAATAACGTTACAAAACAATTATACCATTTAATGTTTTTTATTTTTTATTTCTCACACGTGTTTTAAGTTCAGGATAGAACTCACCTTTCACTCATAATAAGAATTTGTTACAATTTTCATGCAATAATGCTATGGTGAAATTTTTTTCTGTGGGAAAATATATATACTGCTATCTAGCAGTAAAACTAATAAAGGGTTTCTCTTTCAAGCAAAATGATTAGAATTCACATATAATTCAGCTAACAAAGGGTTTCACTTTCAAGCAGAATGATTAGAATTCACATACAATTCGAGCAAGAGATGAACCTACAAAAATGAATCCATGAGTATTAAAAAACGTAATTTTCAAAATAACACTGTGAAAGCAAAACTTCTTCAAATAAAGTTAGAATAATGGTGTCGTAGTGGTTGAGAAGATCAAGTTCAGTCAATTTCTACACAGTTTACAGTGTACCAGAAATTGAGGGATCACAATTTGCAGCATTATAGAGTTCAGTTGCAGTGCAAATTTCACTGCAGTACATTCTTGTGCAAATGCAGATCTAGGAAAATGAAAGAGACTATACGGAAACACACATAAAAGTATAATTGTAAGAGGTAAAGAAAAACACAAATACGAAAAAGCTATAAATGGCTAGCATCAGTAGTTTACTGTGTAGTTAACATATTGGGACAGAAACTTAAAAGAATGGTCAGTGCAAGGACTTTATGCACACCAAGCAAAACTTAAAATCTGCACTTCCTCATTAAAAATATTGTACACAAAAATAAAATTACACCTCCATCTAGCCATTTAAAAAAATTATGTCCATCAACTCCTTAGACAACCGATTAAAGTTATCTAATGGACGGGCCGACTTTACCTGAAGGTTGTTAATTGGAATTGATCCAAGGACAAGCATTTATTTTTCTTCTTGGATTCACGAGACCAAAGAGAGAATCCATTTGGGATGGGATTAACGGCTCAGTACAATCTCCAAATCATTAGGTGTTTGAGCACAATTAAGAATACTCTTACTCATCCCCAGACCAATGAGTTTGAAGGCAGTAACCTCTCAACCACAATATTGAATTTTGTCCCGAGACTCAGCTATGGGTCATCTGAGATGAGACTGACAAATTAATGATTAATTAATTAACTGGTTAATGTGACTTCTGAACAACGATGTATTGACATACACCCAAGCTCACAAAGAATCCAGTGTAAGTCGGTGAATCCAAAGACAGATGGTCATAGTTATTGAGACAAATGCAACATTTAAAAAACTCACAAATGACTTACTTCAACTGTTTCAACGAAAACGGCACCATCTGGTGGTGTCTCTGAAAGTAGCTGTATAAAAAAAAAAAAATGCAGAAAAATTTACCAACCATAGTAAATTAACTGAACACAAGACTAATTATAATATGGTAATAATCATTAAATTTGATGTGACATGCAAAATTATTCTTTGAATAAACAATGGCATAAAACAAGAGGGACAAAATTATCTTCACCGGTGAGTATTTCATTCCATATTTCATTTTTAGTTTATAATGGCACAAGACTGCTAATGGTTGTTTGTGGTTTTACGGTTCAAGGACTACAATGGTCATGCTGCGCCGGGACCTACTGTTTTCCGAGGAATCCGAACCTCTTAAGGCCTAGGGAACCAAACCCCGGACTACAGTGAGCAGTGCGATCTTTATGAGATCTATGAATGAGAGTTTTTTTCCCCGTTGAGAGTCAAACCTGGATCAACGGCGCACTAGGCGAATGTGTTACTACACTGTGCCACCGACGGGTGATCGCTAATGGTCACAAGTTCCGAATTTGACAGGGTGGCTATTTCAACATTTTATGTCACATGACCTCTCTCCTAGACAGCACTCAACTGGAACAGACAAGTTAGCCTTTTAATGATATAATATATCCATATTATATATATATAATAATTCGACCTAACCTCTTTTAAACAAAAAAAAAAATAATAATAATATTGCATTCAAAATAATTCACCTGTTCTAGATGCAGGGCTCATACACATTATGTAAAAAAACTTGCAGGACTTTTCAAGAATTTCATTAAAATTTCCAGGAAGCTTTTCATCTCGCTTTGCCCCCACCCCACTCTTCAATGAAGAATTATAATGTGGTTTAGCATTAACATAAACAGTGAGGCAGCCAGAAAAAAAATTCTGGGGGTTCTTTGGCTATATATATAATATACATATATTGGGGAGTGGGGGTTCAGCCAATTTTTCGATTACTGTACTAAGTAATATGCGATTTCCCCCCAAAAAAATTGGGGGGGGGGAAGGGGTGTTAAATTATAAAACCGAAATTTTAGATTTGATAGGTTCGGAAAATATGTATGCAAATATTCTGTGAATAAAGTTCAATGAATATTTACAGAATGTGGTCTTATTTTAGTGATTATAGTTCCATTGTAATTCAACAAAAATAAAAATTAAATCTGATTGCCTTTTACATCCATATGCTACATCTCTCCACCAAAAATTAATTGCAGGTAGTGGATCACATTCAGACATTTTTAGTCTATACCAGGGTTGGCTTTCTGCCGGCAGAAACTAGTTTTTGCCGTGCCAGTGGCAGAAACTGGTTATAACCGGTTTTAACTGGCAGAAACTTATAAAAGGTACTTAAAATAGTATTGTATTATTTAGTAAATGAAAGATTACAAAATATATGTTTATTACAATAATTTAATATATCGTAAAGCTTTATATTAATTGTTTCAATAATTAAAATATTTTAAAATAATTAAAAAAACACTCTAGTAAATACAAATAAAGTCGAAGATTTTTTACAAAAACCATCTTTCGAAGGCCATATTTTTTAACTTATTATGCCTATTTCGCCTTATTTACCTTATTAAACCTTTGGCTATAAAATAAAAAGCAACAACATTAACAGCTTGGTGGTAAGAAAAAGCCTTAGTGGTTTATAACCAATCGGTTAAGCTGTATTACAGCCAATGAACCACACTTTTTTTAAAATCTGTTGGAAAGCATGTGGTTTCTGCTTAGAAATCGTTACAAAGTGCTTGGCTAAAGGAATATGCATAAACACTGTGAAGCCACGAATACCTGGCAATAGAAAATAGAAAAGTCAGGTGGATAGCTTGGAATCATTCATATAACTTACAGGTCATGAAAATGATATGGATGATAAAGGTGCTGTTCAAGTCATAAATAATCAGATGATTAATAAAGATGTAAAAAGACTTGTTGCAGCTTTTAAAATCTATTGCTATTGCCCTGTATAAGATTCGGAAAGATGACTTTTCAATGGCAGATACTCGTGAAATATGGTTGACCATAACACGTGATAATAATCTCATGGAAATGAATCAAAAAAGGGTAAAAAGTAGACTTAATCAGGCAATAACTCAACATCATATATGCCAGTTTATATACTTCATCCAAAGTACATGTGATCTAAATTGTCACATGAGCAGGAAGAAAACACTATGAAATTCTTTAATGTCATTAACCCAAATTTTATGCTTTACGTTATAGCTTTTTGAGCAAAATCAATTCCTTTTCCTGAAACATACTACTCCAATAAAATCTTGGAAAATGTCCCAGTTCCTATATGGTGGTCTAGTTTAAAGGAAACAACTATAAATGATGATTTTGTAACTTTTGTTCACTCAGTGATAATATTGCCTGCAGTATTGTTGGGCTTGGAAGAATATTTCTGTAACGCTTTTCATCTATTCATAAAAAATTAAGAAATTATTTGAATTAGGAAATCGCACCAAAACTGATATTTTATTATAGACTGCTATGAAAAATTATAGAATAAATATATAGAATTTGCTATGATGTAACCTTTGAATAAATACTATACACATTGTAACTAAACCTATTTTACTTTAAAATACATTCCCTTTTGCCATTTGGGGTATTTTAGTAAGTTCTTAGCACATGAAATCCCCAGGTTTCTGCCGGTTATTGCCACTTTTGTGGCAGAAACTAGTTTCTGCCATGCCAGTTTTAACTGCTTTACTACCCAACCCTGGTCTATACAGTTTAATAAATAAGTAATCCACAGGAGGAGGAGGTAATAAACAGTCTTGCTTGTCTTTTAATTAAATTAAAATAACCAAAATCTGTTTCATATTCCACTCTACTCAAAGGAAGAATCATCATAGAATGGAATACTTCGCTTAAATTACAAAAGGAAGATGATAGAGATTCTGCCATTAAACGCTGCCAAGCAGGCTCGCATGAAAATTCATACGTATAACATGATGGTATACATAAGAAATATAACTTTTTATTTGAGGGGGCATGGTGAAAAATTGGAGATGGCCCATTTTTGAAGTCACGCTATTCTCACGGTTAAAAATTAGGAGCACAACGTTGGGTATCAGTGGCACCTAGCGGTTTTTCTTCCGTTACCAAAACGTTTTACTTGGTAATTAGCAATTAAAAAAAAAAATTCTGTAGAGATAAACACTAATTGAACGTTTTCATAAAGGTGCCTTTTAATGAAGCTGACATTATTTCATATTTCGCCTCTAAGTAGCAAGGTTGTGGTCAGAAGCATCGACCCCGTTAACCACAGAGAGGCACATTTAAATTCACGGAAAATGTAGGAGGCATTTACAAGCAATTTTATGCTAAAACGAACAAATGCAATTTCGTCGATCCTAATCCTCAAATGCGACAGAAAATCGCCAAGTATACTTGGTGGGGGGGCGTTATGATTACCTTATGTACATTGTAAGATAAAATAACCAGAACGTTTTTGCGAATTAACTTATTTTATTTGACAACAAAATTTTTATTCCCAATTTTTATTTTGTGGGGGGGGGGGACTTTTTCGAAATTTTCCAGAATTTCAAGTTGAGACATAAACGGGATACACGCTTTCGAGCAGAGGGCAGATCGACGGAATTCTGGAAACTTTACTACCGGTTTCGTTTTGCATAACCTTAGTAATCAAAAGTTAATAGCAAACTTAAAAATCAGAAATGAACGTGAAGCCAAAGAATATCGCTAAATATAAACTATTCCTAAAGAATTTCCTTACAGGTAGAAAACGCTACGTTGAGACGCTAGTGTAATGGAAGGAGGCAAGATACCGTAGTTGGCCAAAGCCCACTAGATTGCAGAATATGGGTTTCCCCATTAACGAAATTAACACTGATTATGAACTTGCAACGTGCGTTCGTGAGATTGGCAAAAGGAAAAATAAAGGATTGAGCAATCGAAATTTGCATTATATAAACAATAAAAATAAAGTTAGGTGCCAAAAATAACGACAAGGTCTAAAATCTTGGTCGTCAAAACAAAATTTATAGGTGCAAAATATGACTAATGACCACTAATTTCGAGCCGTGGTCAAAAGAAGAGTAAAGCTCTGTGCCACTCCAACATGAAAGACATGGCTTCTATGCAAAGCAAAGTTGCCGCAGGAAGTGGAGGCAGTGCAATCACTGGTCTTACATTATCTCTAAGGAAGCTTAACTTGTTACTCCCTTCTTTGTCTTTAATAAACGTCCTGTCTGGCAACAGTGCCCACAGGAATTTTCCTGGGGGGGGACAAACGTTTTCTTTGTTATTAGTAAATAGAGTGGATGGGCTATAATAAAATTCAAAAGACCGAAGGGGGGGACCACCCCCTATTGCTGGCGCTAATACTATTTGGCGATTCTAGTGTTCATTCAGTCACACAGATAGCAAGTTACTTTAAATGCCAAGGAAACTGGAAATGCAGTGATTTTGGGGAAACTTTGGAGCCTAAATTTGGTACTACAAAATACAAAGGTTAAACGTAATTTTGACAAAGGCGAAACTGAATTTCCGCGCTCTGGAAAAGTTGACGTTTTGACGCAATCTGGAGCAATTTTACAGAAATCGTTAAGTTTGGCGAATATGCCCAGCAATGTCATTTCTGGGCAGCTATCCTCCCATCCTTCGCCCGTAGGACAGACACGATATCCTTAAAAATCTTCAAACTGATTACAAATGGAAAATAGGGTCCGGCTAAAAATAGAATTTCTAGAGGGGGAGATTCACTGGCAATCTGCCAATTTTTAGAGAGCTGGAGATATTTGTATCTGGCCAGTCCATGTCCAAAGCATTGGGGAAAACGTGAAAAGAAAGTGGTGAAACCTACAGCAGCATATTTTCTACAACTTTTCCAGGTCCCGCAAATTTCAAGGACTTTTTCAGGCCTGAAATACCAAAACAAAAAATGAATTTCAAGGACTTTCCAGGTTTACCAGTACCGGTACAAACCCTGTGGATGTAACACGTTTCTTTTTAGGTGAAGTGTATATTCAAGCACCTGTGTGTGCTGAACTTTACCTCTAAATCAGGAAATCTTGTCTGATTTATTCATGAAAAATAAACTACTGCATCCAATAGTACGCATGCATCCTATTGTAGATACAGTATTTTTTAGACAAGCAGTGTACATTCAAATACCCACGCATACTTGAGTCTATCTCTAAAACAGGAATCATGGTCCAATTTCATTATCTAGGGTGGGCAGAAAAGACGATAAGCATTCTGCAATATATTGGAATCAAATCCAAATTAATTTTCTTTATGTCACCATAAAAATGTTCTCATATTCTTAAAACAACAATAAATTTAATTTATATATATAAAAAACTAAAACAATACAAACCTTGTACACCTTAGTTGTAGTTTCTTGCACCCAAGAAGCTTGATCCTCGGTTAAAACGTACGATTCACTAAACAAAATTGGTAACAAACGTATGTCAATGGTTCATTAAACAAAATTACTAACAAAACCAGTTTACGAACTTAATTTGTTTGTAATTCAAGAAATTAAAAAACAAATTCCAACTAAAATACGCAGGCATTAATTTAAACATTAATTCACTCAATTACTACCATTAAATGACTTAGCTCCTGTCATATATTAATCCAAATGTTGTCCCAGATTAAGTTATTACCATACATTGTCAAACATTAATCCAATTAGTTCTATGCATTAATTAAATTACGGCCAGAACGCCAAATCAATTCCATTACAATCATGCTTTAATGTAATTAATGCCCTAAGTAAATTCAATTACTGATGACAGTAATTGAGAATGATGAGAAATTGAGTTGAAAATTTTGAATGTTTATTAAAGAAAGAATTTATATTGGCCAGACTCGACCCAGTGACTTGTGGATTACTGAACAGATGCTATAACCTCTGCAGACCGAATGCTTATGCTTTATAATGCAAAAAAGACAGAAGGGATCATGCTGCGTTAGCACCTACAATTTTTCAAGGGACATGAATTGATAAGACGAACAATGGCAAACACCCGGTATCAGAAAAGTTAAAAACTTTTTTTTTTTCACGTGGAAAGCAAACATTCTACTTCTACGCCATCATACGACCACTGCAAACTGAACATGTGAACAGATTTTTCTTTGTGCTCATATTAACAAACAAGTTCGTTTTTATTTCGAATGCATACAATAATTTAATACGAGTACTTTGAAATCGCAATTATGCGCTTTTCTGGGACGTGGTGGGGAAATGCACTAAATAGAAATAACATTTTATTCAATTAACGATTCGTTTCATAGTTGGGATTTTAAAAAAAAGATGTTTGAATCAGACAAAATCGAAAAACACATTTGCAGCGGGAAATGTGCATTATACAAGAATGTAAAGTTGGGGTTTCGCTGTACATAATTAAATTTGAAAGTACTTACAGCTTGAACTTCACAGGGTTCTGCAAATATTGGAACAGAATCAGAAACTGGAGTAAAATGCAACGGCGAAAATTGCTATCACTGAGTTCGAGTTCCAATAACTGAAAAAAAGAAAAGAAATCATTTGAAACAAATTTCTTGAGAACACGAAAAGGCCTATTTACAATAAATCGTCTCATATTCTTAACATTCATTTTCCCCCATATGAATTCATTTTTTCAGCCTCTGAGGTCAATGCACAACAAATTATCCACATTAAGAGCAATTCGAAAAGGAGAATTTTAGAAATTCGTATTCTAATAAACTACTCCAAATCGGTAGAACAAGAGGGGGGAGACGGTACACTGAAGGACAACATAAAGGATGAAGTCATACCTTAGGGCTTGTCAGATACTTTGCAAAATATCCATAACCACCACCAGAATCGGAAGAAGTCGAGGCTGTACCCAGTTTGGGGTCATCAGACTTGAAGCTCCCAAACACAGTTAAAACATCATTTGTGCACTGCAACAAATTAAAACCAATGTATGCAACGAAATTGATGCATGAAACTTAATTTAAATCATTACATGAAACTTCAATCATTGCATAAAACATGAAACTTAAAAGCAATCAATGTATGAAACTTAAAACTCAATCACTACATGAAACAAAACCAACCACTACATGAAGCTTCATTGTCATTGGAGCCGCGACATCCAAATCACAATACATTTACACACAACTAAACTGATTGGAAATTGTCCCTGGCCCCATTGAACTCAAAGGCAGTGGTTGTAATCATTGGACAACTGATTGATTGTAGTGATATGGTGGACCCAAAAATTTTTAACAGCCTGCTGCTGCACGTTTATATGACAAACTGATACATAAACAGGTAAAAAACTTGGCTAATGTTTCCATCTTCCATTTGTTTACTCTGGACAATTTTCTTTTTGTAGTACTGATGAAGGGCCAAAGACTTAGCCCCAAATAAATTTACTGATGTGTGATGCAAAGCCGAAGCTAAGATTTAATTTTGAGGGGCATCAAAATTTCTTACACAAAATAATGAAGAAAGATGTTGCCTCTTTCATAAAGAAGAAATATAAATACATCATACAAAAATAAATGAGAAAATACTTATTTTGCCTTCAGACATCATTGTAAACTTTTGCTTATATTTGTCATCAAACTTTTTTTTTATAAATGCCCCCCCCTACTAAAATGGACTCCATTTATTTGAAGTATTCTCAAATTAGTGGTTTACGTAACGAGATCTTGTGGTCAGAATTTTGATAATTATCTGAAGTTAATTTTCTCCACTTTTTTTATAAGTTTGACAAGTAAATATGTATACATATTTTTGCGGCCCAATTACAAATTTAGTTTCGGATAGGGGAGACCGGTCCCTAAGATGCCCCCGGATATAGGCATGATATAACCCCCTCCACAACTTTTCTCTTTAATTAAAACAACCCCATCCTATTTAAGTACGTAGTTTACATTTTATAGTGCAGGTGTTAATATGATCTTTCTGTGCAGGAACTACAGTTTCCAGAGAAATCTGAAGCTTTTTGGCATGGGGAATCAAACCCTAGACTATGGATGTGTAAAATAAAACCATCAAATTCCGGTACTTACCGAAATTACAAAAAAAAAAAGTTATTTGCATGGTACTCAAAGATGTTATCATCACGCCCTCGCAGATTTCAATTAATTGGGAATTACTCTCCCCCATAAGAACATGATTTTGATAATGAACACTAATCATTAAACACAGTAGAAGTTCAATAATCTTCAAACCAATCGAATATCCTGATCACAACCCTCTGACTAGAACGAGTCTAGAGATGCCGTATCAGCTTTGAATCTTGTATGTGGTCAATCAGAGTCAGTATTGAGCCAATATGGCTCTTTGTTTACCCAAGTTGTGCAGGTCTGTAATAGATGCAGGGTTTCTACTGACATTGGAACAAAAAAAAATCCCACACTTTCAAGGCTTTCCTGACAAAATTCCCTAACTAATCGTAAGCAGAATTTTTAACTGAAGTTTAGTTTCGGAGAAAATAGCTTCATATTCATGCAAAGTTTAACAATTCAGAACAGAAGTGAGGAAGGTTTTTCCTCACTTCTGCAGGTTTGACCAAGAACTCTCGTTTTTCCTGGACTTTTCGAGACAATTTCAAATTCCGAGACAATTCCGGATTTTCCAGGCATGTGAGAACCCTGTAGATAGTTGTTCGACCTTTTGATGACCTAAGCTCCTCTTCCTCCTCTGGAGCATTATAGCCCAGATGCTCTTGCGCCATAAAAATCCAAACAAACAAATCCTCTTTCTAACATTATTACACCCAATTAATGAAATTTCTGATCATCTAGAATACCTTAAGGTTCGTAATAACAGTGGAGGAAAGAAGTCCATGACTTTTCGGCATAGTTCTATGCCCCATTTGTTTGACTGCTCTCAACAAATTCAACCAAACTTGGATTGTAAGGAAAACAGTCTTATGTTCACAGGAGATTCAGCTATCCAAAACAGAAGCTAGGAATATTTTACCCCAACTTTTTTAGATTTAACCGAAAAATTTGTTTGTGTTCCTAAGGCGTAAGGACCAAAAGAGTCATGTTGCACTGTGAAATACAGTTTCCCCAAGGGAATCAAACCATGGAAAAAGAAAAAAAAAGACATGCATTCCATGCTATCATTGGGAATCAAATCCAGATTAATGGCATGATAGATAAATGTGTTACCGCTTCGCCACCACAGGGTAGTGGACCTACATTCTGTGGGGGAATCTTAACCTCTTAAAGCCTGGAGAAACAACCTCTGGACTATAATGAACAGTTAAGTCATTAAGTATTCTCTTTTAGATACTGTTGACAGTCTAACCACGATTAATGACGCACTAAAAGAAAGTGTTGACACGGTAAGACATCCAACAAATCTTATTTTTCCCTAATGGTTAGACGATTTCAAATTCCCTGATGGTTACAGCTGTGTGAGAACCCTGTGATGAATCCCAACTGATCTAATAATTGGCAATTTAGAAGAGGGACACTATATTAGAAGACTGGCATTACTATAGCACTCAGCCAATTTCATGAGCAGTCAGCCTCTCAAAAACTGACCACATCTAACGTTGCTTAATTTCAGTGATTGGATGGAAATTAACGTTTCCAACACTGGACAGCTATGGGTCAGGTTGAATCTTCAAGTACAGAAGTTTCAACTTGGCCCACAACCATCCAATGTTGAAAACACTAATTTCCATCCAATCAATGAAGTTAAGCAACATTAGGTGTGGTCAGTTTTCGAGAGGCTGACCACTCGTGAAACTGGCTATGTGCTATAGTAATGTCAGTCGTTTAATATGGTGTCCCTGCTCTAATGAATGACCGATGGCAATTCGACATTGTCTAATAATTGTACACTGAATAAGTGAAAAGACTAAAATGGTGAACGTTGAAAAAAAGAACAATAATAAGATTCCAACTTTAGGCAACTTCCCACTTACCGCATAAAAACTTCTCCAGTGCGATTTATTAAAACAAAAAATCGGATTCCTAAAAAAATCCTGCAGGCTCCAAAATTTGCGGTATAGGTTATAATCAGTGGGTTTTGACCTATACGAGTAAAAAAACAGTATCAGTTATGCAGGAAAATAACAATTATAACTCAAGCCCTAATTGAAAACACACAGTGTACGGCTATTGGTTGCTACCTATACCGTACGTCAGGTAATCTATACTCATTGTAACACAGGGTTGTCCAACCTTTTTGGGCAGCAGGCACTTATAGATTTTTCACGGATCTCGTGGGCCAGTGGTTTCTGCAAGTTTCGTAAAAAATAAATACATAAATACAAAAGGCCTCTCTTCAAAGCTTTTTCCGATTATTTATTTGTTCACTTGCGATATGGAAAGGGGTCTCACATGCGGTTTTTCTCGATTTCTGAAAAAAAAAAACTCTTTTTTTTTTTTTTTTTTTTTCTCGTTCCAAACAGTTATCGGCAGGCTGGATTAACACCGTTGGCAGGCTGAATTGTGGTCCGCAGGCCATATGTTGGACAACCCTGTTATAGCAGAAAAAAAAGAAAAAAACATGGTTGTGGACAACTCCATTGGAAGGTTGTTGAGGGTAGTGATGAACAGTCTTAAATAAACACAATGAAGAAAGTATGTATTAGGACGAATGAAGAAGACACAAGCTAAGATACATGTAGGTAACATCCGCTTGTTGCCGGGAGATGATGTGCACGTTACGGATACATTATCATTACCATGCAATTTGGGAGATCAAATTAGTGTGTATTGCATGGCCAAAAGTTGAGCGGCTAAGGGAATGTTTTCTGGTTGAAAACATTTCTCAACTGAATTTCAGGGTTCACACCTCTATTTGCTAGTGGTGTACAAAGGTCACATGGTTACATATTGGGCCAGGATGGGTTAAAATTTTACGTTTGGTATTTGATTAATGTGTATACTATAAATGTCTTTTAGTTTGAGCTTCTGCGTTCGGAGATAACCAATATGCCTTACTTAGAATGTTCACATGACCTTTAGGGTTACGATAGAAGGGATTTTAGGTTGAATTTAAGATGGCGTATAACCACCACAAGTGAATTACTGCGATCAAAGTAAAATAACCACCATTAAATTACCATAGTGACACTCTACCAAAAAAGAAAAAGAGAGAGAGAATAAATAATTGCATGCAAATTAATAAGTAAATTAATGAACAACTAAGGGATAATATTTTGCACACAGTTAACAAAAAATATATAGCAGCTAAAAACAGGAGCTTAGCTAATTAGTTAATTTAATAGTCACTAAAAAGGAATTTTGAGTACCTCGTCGCTCCTTCACCATGTTCTTTTGCAATTTGCTTGTTCTGTTCTAAAACTTCTTCCCTTGAACTAATAGTTGTCTTGTTGTCCAAGTTAAATTCGCTGATAATATTCAAACCTATCAAACGAAAGAAAAAAGTTCATTATTAGGACTAATTAAAATAAATGTATACTGTAAATAGAAAATGTACACTTCATAACATTAGCGTATGCTGAAAGTTCATAAGAGGGTGGGAGTTACAAAGCTACAACTCCACATATTTACATGTATATGGGCAATTCCAGCATTACGGATGTAACGTATTGCACACTTTAAATCTCTATATCTAGACTCAGGATAATTTAAAGCAGCAAGTTTTTTTTTTTTTTTAGAAATAGACTGTGGTGGTATTTATGTTATTCCCATTTTATGAAAAATTTCACCTATTACGGAAACTGGTAATTAAAAAAAAAAAACCTGCTACGGACGTAACTTGAAAAACAGTATAAATTCCACATTGTCGTAATAATTCACAGAATTCTGTGAGTTATGCATGATGTTTTAAAATTTATTTTTCTATGTCTGTTCAGAAGACCTTGAGCTTTTAGGAATAGTAAAGCTTTAGTAGATGTGACTTGTAGTAATTAACACAAAGACAAATTAATTTGTTACGGACGTAGCAATTTGGAGTTTCGGACGTAACGTTCTCTGCTGTCAAATACTGGGTGGACTAACTTAAGTTGATACTATAAAATATCTAAAAAAAATAGCATTTTACAAAAAAAAGTTTGAATCAAAAGTGGCTTGTCTTAACGGGGGGGAAAGTGTTTTTAATCATCTGTATTTTACTTGTGGGTCGTTTTCAAGGTCATATGAAGATCAAACTCGCTTTTTCAAAGTGAAACCTGTATTTCTTATTAGTATTAAGAGTGAAAAAATAAACGACTTTGTTTCAAACTTTTTTTTTGTAAATGCTTTTTTTATATTTTACAGTATCAACTTAAGCTGGTCCATCTTGTATACTAAGTGAGAGAGTGGGCGAGAGAGAGAAATGCTTAGAGTTAAAAGCTGCCATTAAAAAACAATTTAAAATCTAAAATATTAAGACACAAAAGCTTCAGGGTGTAATTTGAAAATTATTTACCCAGTTTTTTGATACATGTAGAGGAAAATTTTCAAGAGAAAGGCGACTTTTACAAATCTAATTCAGAAAAACTGATTTATTTCTTGTAGATCTGTGGTAGATTTAACTAGTACTTTTCTTATTTGAAGCTTATCAATTACAGCAATGCTTTCTTCTGTAGGACAAACAAATTTAAGACCAGATTTCTTCAAAAACTTAACTGTTGTGGTACTATGGCTTAGTTGCTCAATGATCTGTCTCACAAACTCGGAGTACACTTTTACGTTCTGAAGTAAATTCCACCAATATCCGTTTTCCAAATCGAATGTCTTCATTATGGTCATCTATGCTTGTTCCCATGTAGCTACATTTAATTACTGGTGACAAATCATCAATCATTCTGAAGTAAAAAAATATCTCCTTTATCTGATGTAGTAGCAAACCTCACTAAATTTGTTGCATACGAGCACAATGTATCCGATGTGTTTTTGGCAAATTCCCAATACTCTCCCAACACTTCTCTAATTTTTCAGTTTCGCTTTTGATTTCTGCTTCAGGTATATAGATAACATTTATATTTTATGTTATTGATGCAGCACACTACGAATAAGACAAAGCATTGCCATAGGCAGAAAGTTCATAAGGGAGGGGTTATAGGCTTAATGGGAGGGGTTACAGAGCTACAACTCATATATTCCTATGTTAAATATACAAAATTTCATTGCAATGGGGGGGTTACAACGAAAAAGGGAAATTGAGTTTGGGAGGAACTGGAAATGTATATGTTGAAGTTTTTCGTCAGTTGCTTAACTGGCAAGATGGAACTATCCTCAAAGAGAAACAATTACACATACCTCACGGAATCTTGGGGCCAGCAGGGCACATCCACCCAAATCGGAATTATCCTGTCCAAAACAGGACATCTGGTCACCTTAGGTGCACCCTGCCAGCAATAATCTTCGGTGTGAATAAAAATCAAAATGTGACAATTTACCTGAGCGTTCTGAAAGTGGAAATATGCGAGCAAGGAAAAGGAGTATGCGACCGCAGAAAACAGTATCTCGAGAACGTGATAGTCGGCGCAATAAATCTGGAAAAGAAATAACAATGCTTGAGAGAGAAAAATCTTGTAACAGGTCTTAGAAGTAGTCTGATGAAAAAAGGTAAATGGTTCTGACATACCATTACAGGATCGTAAAAGATGGTTCTTGCATGTCTTAAAAAATATGTCCTGAAAGTGAAAAGAATTAACAGTTGATATGCAATAAAGCCACTAATCTATTCAGAGATAAGCATGCATGATGATGTTACACACACAAAGAAGTTTGTACAAAACACATCCACACTTATTAAAGACGAAAGGTACTTAATTTTAAAATTCATAACGCCACTTAGATTATACTTGCAAATCAATTTTAAAAGTATATATATTCAAAAGAAAGTATCAAACCTTCTTGAATACTTCAGCTCTGCTTTCAACAAATGTGAAAATCATTTCACATTCACGCAACAGTGAGCCATCCAGCATATCACCCAACACTAAGACAGGTAAATTTCCTGAACATAGATCTAAAAAAATAAAAAACAGAGCGACAATCAAAAGAAATTTCCTCCCTAGCTTTATCGATTACCAACTGTTACTCAATAATTACCATAATAGGTAATAATCATTATGAAATCCATACGATGATCGTTATGTGCCATATGCAGATACATGATGATATTTGTGTACTTGCATGTGATAATTACAATATTTCACATGTATATTTGACAAACACAATGAAAAAATAAATGAAGAAATCATGTCCAAGTTATCACTTCAGACATGAGAACTGAATACAAAACGTTAAGACCACAATGTAGTTAATTATAAGTTCGACTTGTTTGAAATCTTAGAAACCAAAACCACACGAGGAACAATTTGGAATGAGATTACTGCCTCCATGTTATTCCCAAACCATGATACATATATACGATCAAGCTTCCTGGAAATCAAGGACTAACCAGGGAGCTTGGAGGCTGAAGTTGTGGCTATTGAATTAATGGCTTTATCTTACTCTAAAGAAGCCTCTCAATGTAAACTTTTATCAAACCTCCAACCTCCCATTCTTCCAAAAAATAATTACAAATATCCACTACCGAAATTATGGAAACCAGGAAATATAATGCTCCATTCATAGAAGAATATCACAACTGAAAAATGAATATTTTGAGTGGTTCAAAAATTGTAGCTTTTCTTTTTTTCAATTAACATAAGTATCAAATATTGTAGTAAAATATAACGTCTCTACTGAAATAACTATAATTATATTAAGTTGAAAATAACTATAATCTTTAAATTGCAGTTCAGAAAAGTATTGAATTTTGTGTTTTGACATTCTTTTATAAACGGGGCAAAAATTCTGATTTAATCTTTGGTGGCTATTTTCGTATCTTCGTTATATTCATGTGCACATGCACTTTATATATATATATATTAGCGACTAGATTTTTACAGCTGATGAGAAGGAAATCTACTTTTCCAACTAGGTTCTTATTGAGATGGACGAGTACGGCTCACTGCGATTTGTCAAGCCCTGTATAAAGCTAAGTAGTTATAGTATCCACATGGCAATCAGAAGATTATTAGTTCAAGTCCTGCCTAAAGCATGTGTTATTGTCTTTCTTTTCCTGACTGCAACTTATTATCAAAAAAAAAAGTCTAAAATTGTGGAAATATAATAATAAAATAATATAAAAAAAATAAATATATAATATAAAATAATGATAATTATGATCCTTTGGTGGAAAGGAATGCAAAAATAAACCATCTGCTTGACAAATTTTGCTCAAGTTCCTTGCATGCATACACCAACTTGAGGTCTTTCAAAGGAGTAGTCAAAGTTTTCATTGAAATACAGACGAAAGTACTCATATACCCCTTTTGCATTAGGACTGTCCGCCTTGAATTTTTCATACAATATTTTGACACAAAACGAGCATTTACGTACTTTTTCTTTCTCTGATTATCGAGACACTTTCGTTTCAAGGAATGCAAGAAAATCATGAATATCTTTTGATGTGAAAGGGTTAATGGCATTGTAACCAGGGCTGCTCTGCAGAAAATGATCAAGAGTATGCGGTGCTGTCTTAATTAAAGAGTATTGAAATTGCGGGGTTACTGGACTTGGTGACGTCATCGCGCCGCGCTGACTGGCATTTGACTGGTCGTTTATCGCCTATCCAAGCCCAAGGTGGCACATGCCCCTTCCATCAGTTTTTCATTCCTCTCCTGGTCGTACGCAGGATATTATTTTGAGGCTTGGTGGATTCAGGGGGCTTCCTCGTTTGTTTTCATTCAAGTTTGTAAATGACTAGAAAAGAAAAAGAAGGCTGAACTTTGTTAAAAGTTGCCCGAAAACCATAAAATACAAAAAGTTTCTTGAGATCTTGAGAATATGGGGCACATATTCGGTATTTTTCAAAATTTCTTGAGAGTATCTGGTGCACACGGCGTGTACCCTTTGGGGACAGCCCTGATTGTAACCTGTTTTCTTTCCCCTCATATCTCTGGACATTTTCCTAAAACTATCAGGTTGCACAGTCGCTCAACTCCTCCTTTATCCCGTGTATAGAAGCAACTGCCTTTTCGTCTCTACCAACCGGAAGTTGTAAAAAGAGGACACGTGCAGAACATATCCCCTTTTTTACAAAGTTTCTGATATTAGCCCGTCCATTTCTCCAATTTAGGTTACTTCATGAAATTCTCTTTTTTGCAGAGTATGTGAATCTTGGTATTGAAATACGATTGAGCCGAAAAGTCGTTTTTCAAAAAAATGTCACATATCCCCATTTTACAACTTCCGATTCATTTATGTAATACACATTTACATTTCTGTAATAAACTTTCTCATGTCCTGCTTCTCAAAAATTTCAATGATGATGATTCATCATAAAAGAATTCACAATTATTAAATGAGTGATAAGCATCATTGGGAACATTTTCGGTGAATTAAAAACCATATGTTAGAACATTTATCTTTAAAAAATCGATAAATAGAATTTTTTTCAATATATATAAAGTTTTTTATGAAATAACCATGGGGGGATTCACCAAAAACTTCGACACATGGAAATTTCACTGTAATCACAATTATGGAGGCTAATAGAATTATTATAAATATTAATAACATAGAACTTCTTCCATGTAAAAAATTAGAAACTAATGAAACCATTTCAAATTAAAGTTAATGATGATACGTTCACCCTACACACACAGGCTGTTATTGTTACTAAAAGAACAATGAGGTATATGTAAAACATGAAATAATAAAATTCTAACAACACGTGACAATAGCACCTCTACAGCAAACGACATGAACTTACCCGCAAGTGCAGCATTGATCGTAAACTGAAATAACCTTTCTAAAAGCTCGGTTTCCATCTGTGTATTGACCTGAAAGTAAATTGTTATAGATTTCATAACGTTCAATGTTTCCGAACTTCTTATTTAACAAATATATGAAATCTTTCTTTAAAGTAAATTCTGATAATAAAATAAACAACTTCAATTCTAAACTAACCACAAAACAGTGAATTCATGTGGACATTTACACATACCAATTTAAAAATACGCTTTTAAAAAAGCCACTAGTAGAATAAAGGGTTTTTCCTTCATCAACACATTGTACATCTAAGTGGGTGTCAAATTTATTAACTATAATAAAAACCCACGAAAAACTCACAAAAAAGCCTGTCCCGGAGGCTCTGTGTGTTAACCATTATTTGAAAATTGTGTTATTCCTGAGAAGAGTAATAATGTCTTACATCCTTATGTAAATAAAAAGAGAGCGTTGGTCTAGTGCAGTGGTTCCCAGCTCAATTTAAACCGTGGACCACTTAGAAAAATTGTCAGAAGCTGACTGCAAGACCTTAATAAAAAAAGAAGCCGGGTCTTTTGGGGGGAAAATGTGCTTGTAAAATCGTTCTTTGCAAAAAAAAAAAAGAAAGAAATAATAAACATAAAAAAATCTAATGATAATGCAGTCAAACCTCGTTAAGATGAACACGCTTAAGACGAATTACTTTTAATACGAACCGTTTTCTGAAGTTCCATCAGATTGTAAAATACTACAAATATACCATCAATTTCATTTTTATATTTAATTTTAATATTTAATAATAACAATTTTTATAAGTATTTTTGTTTTCGATTATTTTTTTTAAATAATGAACCCATCTTGCAGACAACCAGTGGTCCACGGAACACCAGTTCGGAACCACTTGTCTAGCAGTTCAGGCACTCCAGGCTCAACAGAGGGACCCTAGTTTGACTATGGAACAGGAACAATGTCTCCTTTTCTCCTCCTATACCAAAAAGGCTCTAGTATGAGCTTAAACGTGGGTGTAAAATTTATTTTCAGCATAATAAAATAAAACACAAAAAGCTCACAAAACATCTGGCCTGGTGGCTTTGTGTGTTGACCATTATTTGGCAATTGTGTTATCCCTGAGAAGGATAATATCTTACACTCTTATACACGGAGAAAGACAGACAACGTTATTCCTGTCCTCACTGGTCAAGAGGTTAAGGCCTTCTGGGCTCGATGGAGGGACCTTAGTTCGACTCTAGGACAGGGACGATGTCCCTTTTTCTCCTATAACAAAAAAAAGCTCTA
>QLNU02015003.1:34292010-34315187 GCA_006491805.2 Dysdera silvatica | reverse complement strand
TTTGCATGTTAACCATTATTTGGCAATTGTGTTATCCCTGAGAAGGGTAATAATATCTTACATCCTTATATACGGAGAAAGAGAGCATTGTTCCTGTCCTTGTTGGTTTAGGGATTAAGGCACTACAGGCTGAACGGAGGAACCCAAGTTCAACTCTACGACGGGTCAGATGTCTCTTTTTCTCCTATACTAAAACAATTCTAGTAAGAACTTAAACATGTGTGTCAAATTTACTAACCTTTATTAAAAAAAATACAAAAAATTTGACCTGGTGGCTTTGTGTATTGACCCTTATTTGATAATTATGTTAGCCCTAAGGAGGGTAATAATATCTTACATTGTACATCTAATGATGAAAAGAGCCTCCCCCTGTTTTTACAATTTAATTGGTTAACAGTAGTTGCTGAATGAATCCCACGTCATTTCAAAATTAATGATCTTATAAATCAAGCGTCCGGTTTTTCCATTTTCAGAAATATGTTAAATAATAACAGGACTTCAAAAATGCATATTAAAACAACCAACTCAAAAATTATTCACCCATACCATGTTAACCATCAAGTGAACTGCCAGACTAAGATGCTCTGTCAAGCCTATGCACAGGATTTCGAAAAAAAAATGGGGGGCGACGATATGAAAACACTTTCAACAGAAATTTTATTTTGAAGCTGTTCAGTTTAGTATTTTTTTTTTTTAAATAGGAGATGGCCCACAGTGCAAGGCTTTATGCTCCGCCATCCTGCATTAACAGATTGGTTTGGTGCCTTTCACACGTCTTTGATTTAGGTTGTAAAACCTACATCTGCGAGTTTTTTAAACCTTCTCTTGCACTACAGCTTCATGTGTCTCAATATGAATAGTACCCCATTAAATTAAAACTAGACCCTCCAGTAGTAACATGCTTGCCTAGCATATGGTTATCCCAGGTTAGATTTCCAATTGTGCAAAAAGAAAACCTACCAATTAACTGCTTACCATAGTTCAGGGATTGATTCCCTAGGCCTTGAGAGGTTTGAATTCCTCAGAAAATTGTATGTCCCAGCACAGCATAACCCTTACTGTCCTAGTGCCATAAATCTAGCAGAAACAAAATGGCACTTTTGAGTTAATGAGGTGCCAGTCGTAATTGTGTGCCAAAGTACCAAATGTGGTAACTTCATTATATCACGTCACGATTAGCTATGCAACGATGTAAATGCAAATAAGTGGGACGGATGAGACATTGATGAAAGAATCAACATGGATTACATGATTTGACAATTGCCAAATGACAAACAGTCCATGATTAAAATCTTCAACGGTAAAAAGTATTGTCCATACTGAAGGATGGTGTTAGGAAAACCAGAAAATGAAACTGTATGTTACTTCTACGGAAGCACCGAAGTGGTACTGCAACAAAAAATCTTGGAATTCTATCAACCACGACTAAAAATAAATCACTTTACAACTGTCGATTGGAAGAATTATATGTAGGAGCTATGTGTCAATTCATAATTTTTAAAATAGACATTCTTTTTATGAGGCTGTTTATATTGTGTAATGCTGTAGGTGTTCGCTTGCACACATAGTTACATTTCAAACCGATTGGGATGATTTGGTTATTCCAAATTTGCCTGCAGGGAGTTGCCGTGAGACTAATGTGTCATCATCCGTGTAAAAAATAGTTTTGCCAGAGTTTTTGTATTACTATAAAACAACATTCTGTAGGTATGTTGAAGGAAGGCAATCATGTTGACTGGTTCATGAGCAATACCAACTTTATCAGTGTAAGAAAAGGTCGGAAATGCTATTTCAACTACACTAGTTGTCAGTTGTATGTTGTGTAGAGATATTGACGCATTATCCTAAGATGTATTGCGTACCAGATTATGCCTGAAAATAATGCAGGCACACAACCTTCGTGACGCGAGACGATGTAACTGACTTGGCTACCCAGAACTCCAAGGACTGTAGTGATATTTTCCTGTTATTAACTTGTTGTTAACCCTGTGAAGAAGCTGCAGCTCTCCAGAGTGCCATAGTGTGCAGTTTAGGAACCACTGGCGTAAGTAATCAAATATCCCATATGACCAATAATCATTAACCATAGGCAATCAAAGCTAAGATTTTGTCACATTAAGGGAGTAGTTTATCTCTATATCACATATAACAGTTTGTTCTGCCATTATTCTATCCCTTACTCCAGCTCTAATTAGTGATTAGATTTAAATCTAAAATCTAACTATTATAATCTAAAATCCTACTATCTATTCCACCGACTCACTAGTGATATGTGAATCAATGAAATCTTGCCAGGGAAACTGTGAAAGAAAGAATTTCCAGTGATGGTAAGCGGGGGTTTAACATGGGAATATAAGGCTCTCTATATTAACAATAAATCTTAATTCATCATACACTCACCAACAGCTCATGTAACACCTGACGTATGATTGCATCAATTATACTTTTGAGATCAGCATCACTAAAAAAGAAAAAGTACAGCAAATGCTTCTCATTTTGAATGATTAAACAACAAATTGAAATATAAATTCATATTAATTAAAATCAGTCAAAATCAGGGAAAATTATCAAAAGTCATTATTTTTTTATTAATTATATATAAACAATAATTATTATATAACAGCCAAGATGATACTAAAGTTTACAGTTTTCCAAAGGATAAACCTCTATTGTATAGAACAGGTGTTCTGCAAACTGTGGCTTGTAAGTCATACATAGCTCTTTAGTTACGTTGCAGGTAGCCTGAACTAAAGTTGAAAAAATAAAACCCACATAGTTTCCTTAATTTATATAGTTTTGCATCTTGCATAAATAAAATCAAACTATTCCTAATAAAAAGGATAATATTCTTAGTATCTCGTGGAACAATAAAAGATCAGTGATTGCAAAATTTTACTTTTATGGTAGATGTTAAGCATCACAGTTGAATCAGCTCCATCTTGGGAACATAGGAGATACTGCTTTATATGGTGGCAGAAATTATTTTATTCAAAAAGAAATTGATTTCATTTCACTGAAGATTTTAGAGAGGGAAAAGTTTATTCATTTCCCAAACCTGTTCCAATATTCCAGAAATTAATAAATTAACAATAATTAATTTCTATCAAGGATAATTATTTTTAATTATCTATATAATTATTTTTTATTACTCTTTGTTAATGATTAATAACAATTAATAAAGATTATTTCAAGACAGCAGTTTTATAAACACGAGAGGATATTTTCTTCAAAAGTTTCAGGAATTCAGAAGCAGCTTTTATTACAAACCCTCTTAATGCCAATGTGAAGGAATTAAATTTTTCTGTTTGCTATTGACACGAATAATTTTCAAAAGTTGCTGGACTTAACAAAGACCTATAGAGCTTCAAATCTGTATGTATTCTTGGTATTTAAATACAAGAACTGGAAAAAGAAAACCGTCTAATTTCAGAGCAAAAGCAAACTGCTATAAAAAACCTACAAAAGGCAGACTTAATGGTTTCAGTGCATGTTGAAAAAATTTTGCATATGCTCAGTATCTTCGGGTCTATGTGTTTATGTGAGTAATGGTTTTCTAATATAAATTCTGTTATACATAAATTGAGGAGCCAAGTTACTGATGCCAACTTGGAATTTATGCCTTACATTAAAATGACTAGTTACAAACCGCACATACAGAAACTTTCTAAAGAAATGCAAGCTCATTTCTCTCACTGATATAAAACAATAAGTGATTTTTAGTGGGATTTTTTCTTCATTGGACAAAAATATAATATCATAACTTATTATGACTTTAACTATTCCTTATTTGTAAAAATATATTTTACAGCTATTGAATAGTTTCTAATTGTTGTGAGGGACAGGTCTGGGTCTTCCATTTTTAAAAATTTTCCAACCCCGATCTAGAAAATGAAACTCTAAAATAGGTATTACTATGGGCAAAATTGGCCAGGGTTCAAAGCCAACAGGATTCAACCCCAATTTTTTTTTTCAGTAAAATTATTTGGGTGACACTTGAAAATGACTATCCCCTGATGACTTTTTATGACTTTCTATTATGGTAGATGCCAATGAGTGTTGTGAGACAACGTTGGAAAGTCGCTCGCCGTAAGTTTTAAATGTTTCTTAAAGTTTTTAAAATTAGAGGTTTTTTCCCCTCTATGGCATCAAATCCCTTACTTTTCACAATGTGTGTTTGTTTTTTACACTATTCCAACAATACTTGAAATCTAACGAATTGAAAGTCATGATTTAAAGGTCAAATTCTTTTAATACTGATCTCATTCTTAGGGGTGAAAGTCGGTCAGACCTAAGTTTGTCATCATTTTTTATATCTTTGCCTGAAGTAGGCACACCATTGAGAAACATCTGTTCTTGACAAAACCTCATTGCATGACATTCTCTTCATTGCCTTGTATATTTTGACAGCAAATTTATAGTAAAATTTAATATTGTACCATTACTCCATTTTAAACTATACTTTCATATGTGTGACGTTCCTATTACAATTTGATGACTGTTACCGCTCGTTAAAACCAGTTTCAACGAGTCTAAATTGGTGCATTCCAGCACTACCTTCGTGTCGTTCGTTTACATGTGCAATACCCCATTTTTAAAGTGTATTTTAATAGTTTTCTACTTCCAATCCAAATATTTTATGGCTACACTTTACATAATAAAAATATGCAAATGATAAATGTAATGAATTAAAATTTCAATGTAAATATAATGTAAAAAATAACACACTTCATTGTACTACGAAAAACTTTGGCACATTGTTGAAATGTACTGTCGTCTCCAGTAGATACAGCAGTTTCAAATTCGCTCTGAAAAAAAAATGTCTTGATGTAGTTTTTGAAGTTATGCACACTTTTCAAAATTTCTACATTGCAAAACTGCACATAAATTTATCTATCTGAAACTATATAATAACATACACACTAATCTATAGCAGCAATTACCAATCATGCATCTATGATAGATAACAAAAACCAAAATAATATTTGAGAATGACTATATGCAAATGCAAGCAATCTACCGTAATATGTATGTAAGGAATAACACTGGCATTTTCAAAACAGGCTAATAATTTTCAGAAGTGAAATTACTAAAATCTTGGTGTCTGCTAATAACGTAAAACCAGTTTAATATTGAATTTAAATTTGATTATAATTTTTTTACAAGAAACAACAACTGGGCAGGAGTAGACAAAACTAAAATTCAGGCACTAGCCCCTTTTTCTCAAGAGCCAACAACACGCAATGTATATATACTGGTGTAGTCAAGGCGGTCTCGCCATATAACATACAAGTATTACATAAAAATAAATTGATCTTGTAAAAGGGAACGCCAGGACACTTCTTTTACTAGAGCTACACCACCGTGTGTGTATATATATATATTTGAAAACACATTTATAGAAAAAATATACTATTTTAGGTTAGGATTATTTTGGTGACACTACAGCTGAATCCCCTGTTTTGTCGCCAACTCGTCTCCAAAACTGATGCTATACTCTTAAAACAGAGGGAAAGTTTTAGGAAGCGTTAAAAATGAGCACATGTACATGGTAGTTGTATTGTAGTGTCACAGCATCCGTTCATGCCGGTGGGGTTTTGTGAGTTGTAGCGAGAGGATGAGCGACCATTTAAATGTATTTATTTTTGTAACAGATTGGAATTGATGGTATGTTTGGGATGGAGAGCGGATATAGGAGGAAGACGTTTGAGGAGGTATGGGGAGAAGAGGTTAGATGGAAAAAGGGGGAGAGGAAGTATGGGAAGATGAGGAGAATGTGGAGTATCGCAATGTCGGCGATGAAAAGCTGTTATACTCATACTTCGCAAATCGGCGATTAGCTGTACTCATACTTCGCAAAAGATATGGGGAGGGGAGAAGAAGGGAGAGGAGGTATGGGAGGAATGTAGAGCATCGCAATGTCGGCGCTGAAAAGCTGTTTGACTCATACTACGCAGAGTATATGTGGAGACGGTGTCACAAAGAGGAAGTGGAGGAAATGATTCCAAAAGCCATAAAAAATCAATGCTTAAAGACAGCAGTTTTTTTGGTTAAAAAAATCTGAAAAGAGTATAATAAGCAGTAAACAGTATAACAGGTAATTACTCCTTAAAAAAACATGGCGGCCGGGAAGCGAGCGCGTTATGACGTAATCCGGGAAGGAGGTTGTTGTCAAAGTTGCCTCTCCATGGCGACAAATCGCACAGGGAACACAAATGTAGTATAGCCATTATTTTTAGTTAACGTTATGATTTTAAGGAATAATTTTTTTTTTGCCATAAATTATAGTTTTCCAGAAAAAGTATGTAATAAAATTTTATACAATTGCTAAAATTAACCTAATTATTGAAAATATTAAATGAATATCACTATATTCATTTAAATATTATTTAATCTAAATACGTTAGTATTGTTGAAACAAAATTGTATTTATTTATAGTTTTTTAAAGAATATTTAAGGGCGGACAAAATGACCGCAGCCGCGATTCAAGGTATAATGAAAGTGCAGCGTTTCTAGTGTTAAATATAGCATAAACTGAGGGTAACAAAAAACCTTCAAAATTGTATGGGAAAAAGAACAATTTTGCCTCTTTTCTAAAAAAACAGGGGGCAAGTGCCCCCCTGGCCCCCACCAGATCACTCCTATGAATAGACGCCTTGTATTTGAGCCACCTTCTCCTTGAATTGCTATAGCCCAGAGCGTTCGGTACCATTTGAATTCAAGCTTGAGTTTTCTTCATTTTACACAAACGCGTTAATACCACAGGCTGCCGTCTTAACGAGGAGTCCAACTAGGTTCGGACCCAGGCCTCCAAATACACAAATCTTTCTTCTTGCAAAAATTTGAAAATTTAAGAGGTATTATTAAAGGGTCCCCCCCCCCCCAAAAAAAGGCCCAGAACCCCTTAAGTGTGTTGACGGCACTGATGGTTATGTCACCGCAAAAAGCTGTGAAACATGTGAAAATTCAAACTGAAAGATTGAACTTACCTTTAGTTTAGACCTTGATAAACTGAACGAAGTTAACTTCTTTGAAGTCGCCATGAAATATTTATAATACTCAATTTAATTAAATTTAATGAAAATTTAAGCATAAAAACTTAAAACAATCCTAAACACCAACATCCATAACTCGCTTACAAAAGCAAAACAAATTTTCAACACATTTTGGATCGATGCTGCCACATCTATAAAAAAAGAAACAGTAATAATAAATGAAATTATTTAATTTTGAGAAGTTAAGAAATGCAAATGGCTTTTTATTCAACTAAGCAAATAAAATAAAAGTGTAATTAAAATTTATAAATGTGTATTATGGAACAGAATAAAGTATTTGATACGGCCGTAATACTCTAAGCAACCAGTTTGATTAAACCCAATTGATTAAATGGTGAAGGTCCATGATACCCAAGTCTGCTTAAAATGGCCGAATTAATAATTATAACCGAAAATATATTAAAGAAACACTGATGTTGTTGCTAGTATACAGGGATAAACTTAAATTTACATTTTATAATCTATAAACACACAGAATTGCCTTTATTAAAATATTGACACTATATTAGCAGTAAACGTGTCGGTCATGCTATAGGCAACATGGGAAAACATTGCGCAGCAACCAATTTGGCATGAAAGTTGCTATTAAATTGGCGTTCACATGTGTTTACTTTTTTTTTTATGGGGGAGGAGTATTTTTCTCTACTATTTTTTTCTAGGCTACAGTTTAAAATGGCATCATTAATAATTATGACTAAAAATAAATTAAATAAACATTTACCCATGGAGTACACATCACCCATCCGAAGCATTCTTTCAGAGTGAAACCGCTTTTGCTCGATTAGCTTCTCCTTATTAGGTAAAGAAAGAATTGCTTTCTGAGTGTTATATTTAATTTCACTTTCCGTATCTAGTAACAGTTTATGTAACTACGTTCTGAGTTCTAAAATAATAATTAATCTCCCATTTACCATCAACATGAACTCGCGTCTGAACAAAGACTTCACCAAAGAGGCGTACTTAATTTCTCTAACGTTGTATTCAAATTAATTTATTTGTTGGCTTATTAATGAATTTTCCTAATCAGTTAAAGCTTTAATAAATATTGTTTATAACCGGATAGCATTAATGGATTCATCCACTTCACTTTATCAACATCATACGTCGGTGAAGTCGTGACGTCACAACATGGCTGCTGGGCACAAACAACAGATTGGGCCCATTGACTTAACATTGACGATCGTAGTAATTAGCATTTCTTAAGCTTGCAAATAAAAATGGGTTTATATTTTGTAGCTTGTTGCAACCACCGGACTGTCGGGAATAAATGTTCTTTTTATAGATTCCCAAAAGACAAACGCAAACATGCACTTTGGGCAAAAATGTCCAGGTATCTATAATTTCTATCAAAGGTCATTCAAATCACATCAACCGGGGCATTGACCTTTAATTTTCAGATTCCAATGATTTTTGATTTATATTTACCTATGGAGCAAATTGCAAATTTTCATAGTTTTCGGAGGTTCCGTTTTCCTGGAATTAATTTTTGGAAATTAAAAAATAAAATAACTTTTTCATTGATCTTGAGTCACATTCATGTAAATATCTAAGCACCTGTTTTAGCTAGAAAGTTCATCTTGAGCTCATTTTAAAGCCCTCTATATGCGCTTTCTCTGTGATATACATATGTACTGAGAAGATTTTTTTATCGTTTTTAAAATATATATATATATATATGGCCTGCAAAAGGGTTGCTGGTATCTAACTGGAAGGAGACCCACACGCTGAACGTATGTGACGATGTGTGGAACCGGCCAGGCCAGTAACCTAGTGTCCTACCCCGCCTTCAAGTGGTGCAGGCTGAGCTTTCTATTTATGTGGCAAATTAATATTTGCTGCACGGATGGAAAGGCGGAAGGGGAGGGCTAATTCACCAACCCGTCTAGCCAGCGTGGTGAAATGATGGCTAATTCCTCCAATATGCTAATACACCAAAAACCATGGCCCCTAGTCTCCAGGTGCTGGAGTGCTCCTGATCAAGGCAGCGGTCAGCGTGGCATGAAAGCAGGGGGTGCTAAGAATCACTGGAATGGCCCAGGCTGCCGTTTGTTATTGACCTTGGCAACGTATAATGGACGATCCCTTGCTTCTGAAGCAAAACTTCAAGAATTGGAAGAACTTGACAAGATCAAATGGGACATTGTAGGACTCAGTGAAGTTAGAAGAAAAGGTGAAGAGTTGGTGGAACTTAAAAGTGGACATTTGTTTTATTATAGAGGAACGGAAACTGGAAGAACAAGTGGTGTTGGCTTCTTAATCAACAAAAGAATTAAAGACTACCTTCTTGAAGTCGAAAGCACGTCAGATCGAGCAGCGAGGCTCGTTGTTCAACTAACCCAGCGATACCAACTTCAGATAGTACAGGCATATGCACCAACATCAAGCCATACCGACGAGGAGGTTGAGGAATTCTATGAAGAAATCAAACAGCTACATACCAAGGGGAAACAACACATCAAGCTCATCATGGGAGATTTTAATGCAAGAATTGGACAACAGGAACAAGGAGAGACATCGGTTGGTAAATACGGATACGGGGAAAGGAATGAACGTGGCGATCAACTCATAGAATTTGCCGAAGCTGAAAATCTTAGCATCATGAATTCATTTTTTAAGAAGAAACTACAAAGAAAATGGACATGGAAACACCCCAATGGAGGAACCAGCGAAATTGACTATATACTGGCAAACAAGAAATCAATTATTGAAGATTGCAGCGTACTGAACAGATTTAATACTGGAAGTGATCATCGAATGGTGAGATGTAAAGTGCACTTAAATACTAAATTAGAACGACAGAAGCTCATTAGGAAACAAGTAAGTAAGAGGGTGGATCTAATGAAACTGAAAGTAAATACCGAGGCATTCAAGTTGGAATTAAAAAATCGCTTTTCTGCACTGGAAGGACTTATTGAAGAAGTTGATATCTCAGAAGCAAATGAAAACATTGTTAAGACAATAGTTGAAACTGCTGGGGAAATTGGTGGTGTAACCTGTAAAAAGCACAATAGCAAATTATCTGAGAAGACGAAACAGCTCATGAAAAGGCGAAGAGATATGAAGGTGGACAATCAAAATACCAGTTCCAGGATTGAGTACATAGAACTTTGCAAAACTTTGCGCAAAAACATGAAAGAAGATATAAGAAAATTCAATTGTGAGTTAGTAAGGAAGGCCATTGAAAGCAACAAGAGCCTTAGGGTTGTTAAAGGGAGTTTGTCTATTGGGAAGAAACACATCATTGCATTAAAAGGAGAGGATGGCACTGTAACAAGAAATAGGGAAGAAATACTTAGAAGAGTTGAAGAATTCTACAGAAAGCTGTATGAGGGAAACAGTGGATTAAACGAAGACTCTGAGATAGTCGAAGGAACAGCTCCTAAAATCTTAAAAGAAGAAGTAGCATTTGCAATAAAAAGTATGAAGAAAGGAAGATCCCCTGGCGATGATGGCATTACATTAGATATCTTAAAAGAAGCTGGAGAACATGTAGAAGACATACTCGCAAAATTCTTTACCAAATGCCTCAACAGTGGTAACATACCAAACCAATGGGATTCTGCAACAGTAATTCTTTTGCATAAAAAAGGTGATAAAGAGGATTTAAAAAATTACCGACCAATTAGCTTGTTACCTGCTATTTATAAAATCTTCACAAAAGTGCTAACACATCGCCTGCAGAAAAAATTAGATGCAGCTCAACCAAGAGAACAAGCTGGATTTCGAAGTGGATTCAGTACAGTGGACCATATTCAAGTATTAAGAGAATTAATTGAAAGAACACATGAATATGAACTTCCATTGTGTGTGGCATTTATTGACTATGAGAAGGCCTTTGACTCTATTAAAACATCAGCAGTCATCAACTCTTTAAGATCAGCAGACATCGAGGATGTGTACATTGACATGGTGAAATGTGTGTATAAAAATGCAAGTGCAAAATTTCGGTTACATAAAGATACCGAAGCTATCAAAATTGGTAAAGGTGTGAGGCAGGGAGATACCATTTCTCCAAAACTTTTTACTTCAGCTTTACAGATGATTTTTCAGCAAATAAATTGGAATAACAGGGGAATAAAAATAAATGGTGAATATTTAAATCATTTGCGGTTTGCTGATGACATTGTTATTTTTTCAACGAACCCATCAGAACTCCAAGACATGGTACAGGAGCTTTCAACTAGAAGTAAAGAAGTTGGACTGAAGATGAACCTACAAAAAACTAAGATCATGTTCAATAATTTTGTAGAGGAAACAAAAATACAAGTTGACAACACTGAGCCAGAAATTGCTGATTCATATATTTACCTTGGCCAACTGATTTCAATGGATGGCAACATTATGAAAGAACTCAACAGACGTATTAAACTTGGTTGGAGTGCATTTGGAAGAAATAGTTCTTTCCTGAAGGGGAAATTGCCTTTGTGTCTAAAAAGAAAGGTCTTCAGCCAATGTGTATTGCCAGTCCCCTCTTATAAATCAGAGACATGGAGTCTAACAGTTGGAGCAATACGAAAGTTACAGACAACACAAAGGAGCATGGAGAGGTGCATGCTTGGAATAACTAGGAGAGATCGGAAAAGGAACACTTGGGTGAGAGAGCAAACTAGAGTGGAGGACATCATTGTTAAAGTAAAAGGGCTGAAATGGCGATGGGCTGGGCATATTGCAAGAAGAACTGATCAACGATGGACAACAGAAATTCTGAACTGGATTCCAAGAGACCACCGAAGACCTAGAAAACGTCCTCAAACTAGATGGGTGGATGAAATAAGAAAACAGGTTGGGGTGACGTGGAAGCGAATTGCTCAGGATAGACTTGTGTGGAAAGCATTTGGAGAGACCTTCATCCAGCAGTGGATAGATAATGGTTGAATATGATGATGATGATATATATATATATATATTAAAGGAAAACTTCATTTAAGTACTTTTGCACGAATTCAGGGGATGGGACAATAATGAGATCAATGTTTTAAAAAAAATCTTCCCAACTGCATTAGAATTTTTAAAAAAAATAAAAAAATTCTGCCTGTATTTTCAAATAGTTCACAAAATAGTCATTAGCCATTAACTCTTCCAATTATATTTTAGAGTAAGTCACACATTGAAGGAATGTGAAGTTAGTTATATAGTACCGTGCCTCTCTCTTCGCCCCAAGAATTTTTTTCTGTATTCGCCTGTACGTTGGACCAAATTTCTGATATTAACATAAGAGAATTAGAAAGATGAATTTTAAATTTAGTGGTTTGTTTAATAAATTTTTATATTTGGTTTTTATTCAAACTTTTGTGTTCATGTATGTTACAAAAGCATTTAATTCGTTGTATTTCATTTGAAAAAAAAATTTTTTTTTTTGGTGGAGGGCTAATATATGTATATATATTCAAAACATGTCCATATACTTTGGGTAGTTTTGTTCAGAATTCTTGTTATATTAATAAGTCTTGATGCCGCAATCATTTTCTTTAAAAAATGTTTTGATCTTTTATGAAAATCAATTCTTTTCTCCTTAAATTTACAGTTTTGATTTTATAGATCTTTAATTTTCCATTTATTTTTTGTCTGTTGGGTATATGGCAGAATATCTAATAACTTGAACCATAATTATAACCCCTATCAACGACGTAGTCAGGTTTTTGTTAAGGCTGGCCCCTTAAAATAAATTTTTATAATTTATTTATTTTTTATTTCCTTGAAGTGGGGTACGACCAAGCCCCCCTGAAAAAAAACGGATCTTGTATATATACACACTGAAAGAACAATTTATCTTCTTCGTTCATGAAATTATTGAAAAAAATTTAATTTGTTACGAATCTGTCAAGTGTTTTTATGGCCCTTTAATTTCCTGCAAAAATTTTTTTATAAGCGCACTGAGAGTTACACAGCAAAATATGTATCGCTTCCAGAAAAATAATATACGTGTATATAATAAATTGCTCTTTCAGTACATGTGTATATACATAAACGCAGACTGGGTACAGTATCTGAATACTATATACTTTACTCTTCATGGAAGCATGAATTTGTTCTCGCATTTCTTCATTATCAGGGTCATAAAAAAAAGATCGAACATGTGAAGAACGTATAGCGTTTTCTGCACGTTCGATCAGTTTCGGCTGATCCGAAAAAAACACGGAAATTTCATAAAATGAGAACATTTTAAATCTATCTCATAAGCATAACATAGCAAATGGCAGTTTGTTTGTGCCCAGCGCCATATTGAAACGTCACACTTCACCGACAAAGTATTATTCACGGGGAATCGCAACCAAATGTCGTAAACATACTTTTCTGGGTATGATGTTTCGGTTGCGAAAGAAATAATTCGCATTTCTACCGCTAGGGGAGAAAATAATAATAAATTTTCATTCAACCCGATATACAATATTTCGTGATACATAGCTTGAGCAGTATAAAAATTATAGAAATGTAAGAGAAGATCTATATTAAATTATTTTAAGTTTTGAGGTTAGAAATGGAAGAGAATATAAAGCCGAAGCTTGTTACGAGATTCTCCTCCAGAATGCGGTGATGTTGACAGAAGAAAAGATAGATTTTTATGGTTTTGAATTATGCTTATTTTAAAGAGTTCAGTTGTTGTATATCTTTAGCAGAGGGACGTGGAAAACTTGTAATAACTTAAGAACAGACTGAGCGTCGTTTTTACGAATTGATGAATAAGAAGTATTATTGTTATTTGGGATTTTTCATGGGCCTCATTTGAAAAAAATGCGATACACACCTGGATAAAGCTTACGAAATTATCTGTTTATCAAAATGCTAGCCAGAAGGATATCTGAGAATCAGAGAGGGTAATCAGAAATTTTGATTCAAAAAATGTTAAAATGTTTGTAAAACAAACGTTAATTAACAAGTTAGTTGTACTCATAGATATAGATATATAGTAACTGGATAGACAACTGTGAATAGACGGCAAGAACGAAAAATGCAACCTTCAACACTGGACATAATGCCAATCACTGGGACCACAGGACATACGATTAAGAGCACCATGTTAATTAAAACTGGATTTCTTCTGAATATAAACGCTTCCAATGAGAAATTTATTTTGCTTTTATTAAATTGTAAACATGACAGGCTATTGTCTAGCCTTCGGCAGTCAAAATAGCGTTAAAATCATTATATAGCACGTTTTTCTACAATTATCATTAGTATATTTCTCTGAAATCGCCATTATCATATATTTCTAAAATCATTAACAAACTTATAAAATTAATAACATATAAAATAATTATCATACCATTTATATAATTAATATATTCATAAAACAATTAATATATTTGCATAATTAGTATATTTATAAAATAATTAATAAGTATATAATAAAACATTATAAAATAGTTATTATCATATTTGTATAATAAATGTATTTATAAAGTATAATAAAACCTCTCTTGATGACTACCTCTATTCAGCGACCACATCCTTTAACGACCATCTATATTCAGCGACCACTTCCTTTAACACTTTTTCTGGAAATGGATTTCTCCCCGCCATGGAACACTTAGTGCTAAATTTGCCTCCATTCAGAGACCATCACTCTGAGCGACCGCTTTTCCACGGAACCGAGGGCAGTCAGCTTAGTGAGGTTATACTGTAATTATTAGTCTGTTTATATAATTACAGTAAAACCTCCCTAAGGCGACAGTGGCGGATTTATAAAATTGCCGCCCTTAGGCACAGCCTGTACTGCCGCCCCCTCCCTCCTTTACAAAGAAAAGAATATTTGTAAAAAAGAAAGTATATCATACTCTTAGCGTTTCGTATGTAACGGCTATTTTTCATATAATTATTCAAACTAATAAGATACAACTCAAAATTATTGCTACCATAATCGCCAACTTCGTGGATTCGAGACATTTTTTGAATCCGCAACAATTTTAGTACTGATTCCTGGAACCACTGATATTTTTACGTATTTGAGAAAAATACACGTATGCATCCTTGCATGAATTTTTTCGTTATCAGTTCAAGTTTTTCATTATTCATTCATTTACTACTAGTATATATAAAGTATACATAAAAAATATGTCAAGCCCGGATTTATAACTAGACACACTAGGAAAGTGCCTATAGTGCAAAATTTTCAAAGGCTACGAACTCTTTTTTATTTTTTTTTTTCTTTCTTTTTTTTTTTTTTTTCAAATTTTACCTACGTACCTTTGGAGTACGCAGAGGGGTGTTGATGGGGGTTGTAACCCCCATTAACCCCCATTGCAATGAAATTTTGTATATTTAACATAGGAACATGTGAGTTGTAGCTCTGTAACCCCACCCATTAAAGCATATAAACCTCCTCTTATGAACTTTCTGCGTAAGCTTATGCTACGTACTTACCGACCGATCGTAGAACTCTGTCAATGCGTAAGGTGACCAGGCTTTCCGATTCGGATAAGACAGTCCCGCTTTGGGCGACAGTGTCCCACTGTCCCCTAGAGACTCATAATTGTCCCATTTTGAAGGGCAGTCTGGCTAGTCATAGATCGCTGAATCTAGATTCACATCAGTTTTATGTGCATCTTCATTTTCTATCTTTTGGTTAGTTTAAAAAAACCACCTTCTTTCATCACAGTTTTGAGGATTTTTGCCTCCTTTTCCCGCTTCTCGTCGGCAAGTTTCTTATATTTAAAACCACTTAATCTAGATCTTTTGTTGCCCGGCATGATAAAAGGAAAAAAGGAGCAAACACAATCACAAATATAAAATTGTAATGAAAGAGCGGTGTCGTTTCGTTCACCTTTAATGATGCCTGCAAAATGCGTCCGTACTGGCTTTTCTCAAAATCAGAACGTTAACACCAACAACTGATGGCAATTTCCAGGTGTTGATATCAGATACATCCGTTTCTGGTGGGAAGTATCGGATATTGTAATGTAAACAATATGATCATATGGTCATATCTCTTTGTCTTTCGATTCTGTAGTTTTTATTTGCAGAAAAGTTCAAGTAGTCGCCTGTATCATCGCTGTTGGAGGAAACAGGGCAATAATTAAAAAGAAACATTATTTTCAACATTGTCCAGTTTGGAAAATTTTATTTTTAAGCTTTTTGATGCCGCCCCTAGGTCTGTGCCTTGTGTATCTACTTAGGAATCCGCCACTGTATGGCGACCACCGTCGGTTGCGTAAAGAAGCGGTCGTTCGGAGAGGTGGTCTCTGAATGGAGGTAAATTAGGCATTGTATCCATGGTTGAGAGGAAATCTGTTTCCAGGAAAAGTTGTCGTTAAGGGAGGTGATCATCTCTGAAAAGGGGTAGTCGTTAAGAGAAGTTATACTGTAATATACAATAAAACATCCCTAAGGCGATCGCCTTTAGGCTCTCGAAAAAACGGTCGCTCAAAGATGATCTCTGAAGTGAGATAAGTTTAGCATTTTGTCTATGGGGTAGGGAAGAAATCAGTTTCAGGAAAAGGTGGTCGTTAAGGGAGGTGGTCGTGGAATATAGGCTGCTTTTAAGAGAGGTTCCACTGAATTTATAAAATAATTATCATATTTATATAATTAGTATATTTATAATAATTATTAGCATATTTATATAATTAATATATTTATAAAGTTATCACGATTATAAAAGTAACGTTTACCATGTTTAGAAAATATTTGTTTTTCATAATTGAATTTTAGCTATGTCATCATCATCATCATCATATTCAACCATTATCTATCCACTGCTGGATGAAGGTCTCTCCAAATGCTTTCCACACAAGTCTATCCTGGGCCATTCGTTTCCACGTCACCCCAACCTGTTTTCTTATTTCATCCACCCATCTAGTTTGAGGACGTTTTCTAGGTCTTCGGTGGTCTCTTGGAATCCAGTTCAGAATTTCTGTTGTCCATCGTTGATCAGTTCTTCTTGCAATATGCCCAGCCCATCGCCATTTCAGCCCTTTTACTTTAACAATGATGTCCTCTACTCTAGTTTGCTCTCTCACCCAAGTGTTTCTTTTTCGATCTCTCCTAGTTATTCCAAGCATGCACCTCTCCATGCTCCTTTGCGTTGTCTGTAACTTTCGTATTGCTCCAACTGTTAGACTCCATGTCTCTGATCCATAAGAGAGGACTGGCAATACACACTGGTTGAAGACCTTTCTTTTTAGACACAAAGGCAATTTCCCCTTCAGGATAAAACTGTTTCTTCCAAATGCACTCCAGCCAAGTTTAATACGTCTGTTGAGTTCTTTCATAATGTTGCCATCCATTGAAATCAGCTGGCCAAGGTAAATATATGAATCAGCAATTTCTAGCTCAATGTTGTCAACTTGTATTTTTGTTTCCTCTACGAAATTATTGAACATGATCTTAGTTTTTTGTAGGTTCATCTTGAGTCCAACTTCTTTACTTCTAGTTGAGAGCTCCTGTACCATGTCTTGGAGTTCTGATGGGTTCGTTGAAAAAATAACAATGTCATCAGCAAACCGCAAATGATTTAAATATTCACCATTTATTTTTATTCCCTTGTTATTCCAATTTATCTGCTGAAAAATCATCTGTAAAGCTGAAGTAAAAAGTTTTGGAGAAATGGTATCTCCCTGCCTCACACCTTTACCAATTTTGATAGTTTTGGTATCTTTATGTAACCGAAATTTTGCACTTGCATTTTTATACACACGTTTCACCATGTCAATGTACACTTCCTCGATGTCTGTTGATCTTAAAGAGTTGATGACTGCTGATGTTTTAATAGAGTCAAAGGCCTTCTCATAGTCAATAAATGCCACACACAATGGAAGTTCATATTCACAACACCAAACGCAGGCTTTCCCTAGCTGTTTCAATTGCCTTAACAATGTTTTCATTTGCTTCTGAGATGTCAACTTCTTCAATAAGTCCTTCCAGTGCAGAAAAGCGATTTTTTAATTCCAACTTGAATGCCTCGGTATTTTCTTTTAATTTCTTTAAATCCACCCTCTTACATACTTGTTTCCTAATGAGCTTCTGCCTTTCTAGTTTAGTATTTAAGTGCATTTTACATCTCACCATTCGATGATCACTTCCAGTATTAAATCTGTTCAGTACACTGCAATCTTCAATAATTGATTTCTTGTTTGCCAGGATATAGTCAATTTCACTAGTTCCCCCATTTGGGTGTTTCCATGTCCATTTTCTTTGCGGTTTCTTCTTAAAAAATGAATTCATGATGCTAAGGTTTTCAGCTTCTGCAAATTCGATGAGTTGATCGCCACGTTCATTCCTTTCCCCATATCCGTATTTACCAACCGATGTCTCTCCTTGTTCCTGTTGTCCAATTCTTGCATTGAAATCCCCCATGATGAGCTTGATATGTTGTTTCCCTTTGGTGTGTAACTCTTTGATTTCTTCATAAAATTCTTCAACCTCTTCGTCGGTATGGCTTGATGTTGGTGCATATACCTGTACTATTTGAAGTTGGTATCGCTGGGTTAGTTGAACAACAAGCCTCGCTGCTCGATCTGATGTACTTTCAACTTCCAGAAGACAGTCTTTAATTCTTTTGTTGATTAAGAAGCCAACACCACTTGTTCTTCCAGTTTCCGTTCCTCTATAATAAAACAAATGTCCGCTTTTCAGTTCCACCAACTCTTCACCTTTTCTTCTAACTTCACTGAGTCCTACAATGTCCCATTTGATCTTGTCAAGTTCTTCTTCCAATTCCTGAAGTTTTGCTTCAGAAGCAAGGGATCGTCCATTAAACGTAGCCAAGGTCAATAACAAACGGCAGCCTGGGCCATTCCAGTGATTCTTAGCACCCCCTGCTTTCATGCCACACTGACCGCTGCCTTGATCAGGAGCACTCCAGCACCTGGAGACTAGGGGCCATGGTTTCTGGTGTGTCAACATAATGGAGGAATTAGCCATAATTTCACCACGCTGGCTAAACGGGTTGGTGAATTAGCCCTCCCCTTCCGCCTTTCTATCCGTGTAGCAAATATTAATTTGCCACATAAATAGAAAGCTCAGCCTGCACCACTTGAAGGCGGGGTAGGACACTAGGTTACTGGCCTGGCCGGTTCCACACGTCGTCATATACGTTCAACGTGTGGGTCTCCTTCCAGTTAGATACCAGCAACCCTTTTGCAGGCCATATATATATATATAGCCATGTATAGCCATTTAAATTCTTGGGTTAGCAATATAAAATATAGCCGATAGATTTCTGATTTTTTGCAAGGTTTTTTCCTTATTTTTGTATCTTATAAGGTAAAACTGAATGCTTTCAGTCCTAAACGATAATCAATTAGTAATTTTTTGTCTTAAAATATTTTTATTCAAGCTACAAAATCCAATAGTATTGCATACAAAATAACGTCAAATCGCCTATGTGTACATCCAGTTAGGTAGCAGACGACGGCTCGTTTTTATAGCATTATGTGGTCTATCCAGTTACTATATATATATATATATATATATATATATATATATATATATATATATATATATATATATATATATATATATATATATATATATATATATATATATATATATATATATATATATATATATCTCGATGATTTTTATTAAGAGTTATGTATAAGTATATAAAATTATGCCATCATAGAAGAGATTATAGATTGAAAATCATTATTGGACTTAAAAGATAAAAAAAAAAGACTTTGTTATTGATTTAAAAAAGACGTAAGGTTTAAAACATTACAGGTCTAAAATACATAATAGCTTTAGGAGGAAAAGGAGGAGTAGAGGTTCCATTCAGGTGTCACAATTTTTCTTTACGGAAAAAACGCCAATGTGGTTAATTCTTTTTAGCAGACCTTTCAGAATATGCTTAATGGATAAATGTTTCAAAAAAAGAAAAGCAATTATTTTGCTGATAAAAAAAAACCTAACGAGCCCAAATACTATTTTGTAAGTTCAGCTGGTGTTTGAAAAATAGCACCATGATGCAGGTAATTTACACCTTGCCGAAGGTACTTAACAACTATCGTCAAGATAGGCGTCATTATGCAATAACACATATCAACAAGAAATAAAACAGAAGTCGTACTTCCTTACTAAATATGATCTCGAGTTCGTTCCCGAGGATGCGAGCTCTGTGCTTTTTTTTTTTTATTTATTTATTTATTTTTATTTGGATTTGTCCTTGTAAATGAAATCATCTGTAATAAAACCGGCGTGAATTAATTAAAACCCAGTTTTGTAATTATTGAAGAATCGTATTTCGTCAATATATTTGGACCTTTTTCCAATCCCGGTAATGCGAACATTATATTTTTTTTCCTGTAAAATAATTTAGTTTTGTTCTAGCAAATGAAAGTATATATCAAAAAAAAAAAAAAAAGTACAATAACTGAGAAAATCTGAGGAAATATCAATTATCTCCGGAAGTCAAATTTCGTCGTCAAAGTGATCTTGAGTTTGACCCAGAAAATGCGAAGGTGGTGTCCCCTTTTGTTTTCATTAAAAATTTACTTTTATTTAGCAAATAAATCAGTGGCGTAGGAAATGGAGGGACTCAGGGAGCTCAATCTCCCTATTATATGTCACAACACATTATTTTCTCATAGGCCGCCTCACAGTAAAAGCTCTTGAGCCCCTTCCCCATAGACACTTGAGCCCTTGTGAGTTTTGAATTGCTACGCTACTGAAATTAACACATATGAGGTGAAAGAACAGCAGAAAATGCAATAATTAAAAAACAACTATTGAACTATAGAAAAGATTCGAATTTCTTTACTACACGTAAGGCAATGTTTCAGGACAGCGCCAAAGGTATTTTTTGGGGTAAAGATCTTTTCAGGAAGATTTGAATTTCCATACCAAGTTGTTGTTTTGTATGCAGAGATGATTTGGAAAGGTTATCCGATCGAGCGAACTATATTTCCGAAGGGGGTATGGCGAAGCCAAAGTAATGAACATGGTGTCAAGAGGGCTACATGGAGGTAAGAGGGTGATGAGGAACCGGTCCTACAGTCCATGGGAATTTCCATACTAATTTTAGCATTAGGACCGATTTAAACAATCTGATTGGCTAACGATGACGCCACATATATTTTGCTACGAAATTTTGTTCGGTCTCAGCTCTGGTGGCGTGCGGATGTCTGTCCGGGCTGGCGGGTGTTGGTTCCAGCTCGCTTAAGACGGAGTGCTTGGGATATTCACTTTGGCCGCCGGGTGGCGGTGGATGGATGCCTGCTTCTGCTATTCTGGGACCGGACTCCGCCCTCCCTCGTAATTCGGACTTCGTCGCTAGGGCCGTGCTTGGCCTTCTGTCCATGACGGGCGTTCGTCATTGTCTTCGTCCGCTGCGATCGCTTGGGGGCCAGCTTTCGCAAACAGTGGATGATACTTTGGCATGTGATGCCTGTCCGGACTATGCTGGTCTCGTGCGCCCTGGTTGCGGGGAATGATTTTCGCCTGTTCGCTGCCGCTCGCGGCACCACACCCACTCAACGGTGTCCGGTGGTTTCCCGTAGGAATACCGGCCGGCCCGGGGTGTTCTTCCGCGCCATCCATCTATTTCGGCCGCTCTTCGGGGCGGACTGATCGTGGATGGCCTCCGGTCGACGTTGAATGACGACAATCATGTGAGCTGTGCGTCTCTGTACGCCTGTTTCGATCGACAATCCCCCGCAATGCCCCCTCCTCCCAGTGTCCCTTCTCGGTCCACTGGTCGTCGTGTTCGTAAATCATATTTTAATCGCGGGAGGATTTTACGACGTCAATCTTCAATAATACGTCCAATTTATTTTTAACCTATCACGTCCTATCTTAAAGCACCCTGTTATGACCTGGGGTCCACATGGACCCTACATTTTAAAGCACATGTTTAATTTTTACACTTGAATGTTAATATTTTTCATTAATCGAAGTATCCTATTAGTAGCAAACACTGATTCAGGTACAATTTTATTCATAAACACAAGAACATTATCCAAATTTCATATTCATTTTAATATATTCTAAATGTTCTCTTCATATACGTCGCACATGGTCTACTGGTATTTGGGGCAACATGGGGTATTAGGGCAACATCGGGCAATTAGTGTATCAGGAGTCTTTATCTTTCTATTTAAAGAACATGAACATACCTGGTACCCTACCTTTTTATTCGACTCTTGAATTCCAGTTGCTGCAGTGTGTAGTTTCGGAATTTCCACCTCGGTGATTTGAGTGAAAGGTAAAATCTAGACTGCAGCGATTGAGCGTTTTGAAGTCGTCTTGCGATGTGTTCATTGATCAACTCTTTCCCAAGGTCTTTCAGGAACAAAATGGCGCTTCTCAGATCCCGTTATGAGTATTTCAAAATCCGAATTATGTACCCAACAATGGCTGCACACTCCTCCATATTAAACCAGAAGACCATATGCCAACAGCATATCTTTCACTTACAAGTGCACAGCCTGCATAATTGGTCAAGGTTGTCCATGCCAGATTTTACTGTATTGTAGTGAGTGATAATCTCTGGCTTATTTTCTTCTTGCATGACGTTCTTGTCATGGTGTATGGAAGATAACAGAAAAAATGCTTCCCCTATTTTTTTTAATGTTCTAACGAGGATAAGTTGTTCATCAAAAAAAAAAAACCAGACAAATTCTTTTTGCATTGAAGATTTGCCGATAATTCTTTTGGGAGTTCTTTTCGATTTTTTCTAATCGTTCCAACCAATGTAGTTTCACAGCTAGCAGATCGTCTGCTAACTGTGCGCTGGTAAAAAAAAGCGTCTATGGTAAGGTTCCTTCATTCTTCCAAGGGTCAACTAATCGTTTTACGAGATCCAAAGCGTTATGGGACAACTGCAGCCCCAAGTTATCGTCCGACATATATTTTTCCTTTCAAAGGAAACCAGGTATAGGCATCGCAGCACCAAATAAAACCTAAGGTCTGTGTGGACTCCAGGTCACAGAAATATGCCATTCATGCATAAAATTTAAAAAATCCTAACAACTGCTGGTTTATGGGCAGTTAAATTTTTACCATGTGATACATACATTTTGAGAAGAGATCTCACGTTGTAATCTAGACCGCCTAGACATGAATATATTTTGTTTGGCAAGGAGTTTAAAGTGCCTGGGGTTCGTACGGACCCCATGACAGAGTGATAAGGATAATATTACCATGGGGTGATTTTTTTTTCTTTAAAATTAAAATGTAATAAATGGTTA
>QLNU02015003.1:34253334-34291910 GCA_006491805.2 Dysdera silvatica | reverse complement strand
CTCTTCTCAGGAATTCAAGTTGTTTTTTTTTTAATGTGTAATAACTGAAAGCTGATGAGGAACGATCTTCGGAGGTGGGTTTTATTACAACGTGTGTTCCTAACTTTACCGTACTTTTTAAAGCTTCGACTTCTTTCTGTAGAAGTTTGCTTCGAAAGATTGTAAAAGTCAGAAAATTTCAAACGAGGTTGAAGTAACGAAAATAAGTATTTGAAATTTCTTCATCCTCTTTACAACTCCTCTCACAAATTTCTAAAAAAGGCATAATAAAAACAATGGACGAAAAAGCAAACCTCCGAAAAATCGTCATCTTCTAATTTTCGTCAGGAAAATTTCTGCAAAGCTACGCATATAGGATAATGTACTGTTTCTTTATTTAATTATCGTAAATAAACAAAAACGTGGATATTTAATTATCGTAAATAAACAAAAACATGGATAAGTCGCCTAATCCAATTTTAATAGTTTTCATCTTTCGATTGGTGTCTATCTATCGGTGAACTTGAAATTTAATGGATGATCTGGTGTCAGCTGTAATCTCATGTTGCAGCCAATGTCTGGACCCTTGTACTCCACACGGAAATTTTGAATAATCTAAAAATACAAAAAGCCCAAATTATTATTATTAAGCAAACTCCGGCCGTGTCATTAAAGCTTTATTAATCTCTTCCAAAATAATTCAAATGAACTATAAGAATCGAAGCATTTCAATTTTTACTATAATTGCATTAATCATCACAAATTAGCAGCGCCGAGTTAAGGTTTTTATGGACCTTAGTCTGAAAGGATCGAATAGGCCTTAAAGAAAGTGTCTTTCGTGATATTTAGTCAATAAATCATGTTTTACTTTGAAGTTCATTATCTTTAATATCCAGGTCTACCAATGTATGAAAAGTTTTCAGACATATGTAAATAAATGATATTAAAATTTGTTTGACGTAGAGTTTTCCGAAGAAACCGAGCCTCTTCAAGCCTAGAAAACTAAGGTCCCGACCAGGTCTGTAGACAAGCCGGGTTCATCAGGGGCGTGGCCCAATTGCCCCATCGAGCTATTTATATACATAGAACAATCCCAGGGTGCCTTGTGCCCATATGTCCTTTGTCTCGCCCCAATTGCCCTTTCATCCTAGATACAGGCCTTGTCCCGACGATAGTGAGCAGTTTGCTAGTAAGCGATCTATTTTAGCACTGCTGGCAGTCGAATTTGGATAACAGCATTTAGATTAGATTAAATTATGCAGAGGGAGGGAGGGAGGGAGGGAGGGAGGAGTGGGAAGGGTGGCCGCCGGAAGTGGCACTGTAATCCCAGGGGATAACATCATGCTAGGCGAACACGTTACCACTGCACCACTTCTGGGCCTGAAGGTTAAGATGACGCTTAAATTTAAAGATCAGATTTCTTCAAGGCTTCTGCGGGACACCAAAACCCGTCTTACTTGGCTTTTACTTAAATCTTGCACTGCTAATTAGCCATCATTCCATTTTAGTTAATCACAGTCATGCTTTGTTTAGTCATAATTATTGTTTTGTAAGTGATTGCATTTTTATTAATCATTACATCTTGGTTAGGAATTACATGTTGGTCAATAATTATCACGTATTGGTCATTAATCATAGCAGTCATTTCGCGACTGGCGTAAGATTTAAAAACATAACGTTTTGAAAGCTAACTGCCGCCTTTGTCAAGGGGAGGCAAAACAGAAGAACGAACTGCTCCCTTTGTTATCTGACAAAGGGAGCAGTTGGGTTCCGAAATTCCAGTGTGGAAATAAATGTTGTTATAGAATCTCCTGATGAAACTTTGTATTGTTAATAATCATAACATATAGACCAGTCATCATCAGGGCTTGATAAATTCGGTCCACCAGATTTATCGAGCCCTGATGGTAAATGATGATGAGTGTCCCTGATGATAAAGATCTGGATCTGCAAAAATCTAATCGCCATTGGCGATTAACTTTTTTGCCGTTATCGAACAGGAAATCTTTTTGCACCAAGTTCCTTTTTGAAAAGTTTTCTTATTGAAAAGAAATAAGTACGGTTCGTCGCGATTTATCGAACTCTGGTTATCATTGCACTTTAAATAATCGTTATTACAGGACAACCAGAAAAAAACCAGACAAACTTTAAAGCTTTCTAGCCAGCATTATAATAGTAAGACCAACTTTCAATTTTTGCATCATGTCTCGTGATTTCGAAAGATAAATAAAAATTTCGAATTTTGTACTGTTCTTCAATAACTTCCATGTTTACAGCAGTCAAACAAATGTGCTGCTGTTTTGGAGTTGTTTCATCAAGATCTTCAATGTGAAATCGTTCGCGGTTTCCCGCCAAATCGTGTCTGATGCCATTAAGGCAGGGGTCTTCAAACTTTTTCAGTCCGAGGGCCAATTTTGCTTATTCTTGTTGTCTCGCAGGCTGCATTATTGTACCGGCAATATTAAGACCGAACAGAGGCGGATCTGGGGGTGGGGGTAGGGGTGATTCCTCTGGATTCACTTTTGTTGCCGATTTTTTAGATCTCTATGTTGGTCCCCCCACACTCCGAAAATATTTTCTTAATCCGCCTCTGGAACCGTATATATATATATTACAATATAAAATACGTATGGAAGCAAAAAAAAAAAATTTACAATACTTTTAGTTGTTAATATATAAAGCGAAATCAAACCTTTTAGTGAGATTTATAGCACTGTTTATTTTTAACAAGCTTGTCAGGTCTTATTTTTGACGTTGCAACCCTAAGAGTGTTTTTAAGGTGGACGTCGGTTATTCTGGTCCTAATTTTTGATTTTACTAACTTCATTTTTGAAAAGAGCTTTTTGCAGACGTAAGTTCTCCCGAATAGTGATATCGTTTTCAGAGCATGCAGTCGGATGGTTGGGAAGATGTTCTTATCGATTTATTTAGAATAGAATTCAGTGAGTCGTAAGTTGAATTTTATTTTAAAATCACTGTTGCACTGCAAATCAATAAAACTACATTTAATATCGATATACGCAAGAAAATTAAAGTAAAACACGATTGAGGGAAGACCGCGTATTACTTTAGTTCTCTAGCATTTTAAGATATTTATTACTAAATGTGAAAATGTCAGAATACAATAAAATACATAGACTTAAGATTCACAGGGAGCAAGAGTGTATTTTTGTGTGAAACAATGCGTATTTTTGTCATGAGAGAGCGGGCCGCGGGACCCCTGCATTAGGCGTTTCCATGAGCTCGGCTACGAAGGCGATCGCCCCGGAAGAGGAAGAAAGCGAACCGTCAACATATTTGCCAACCGTCAGATCATCCGCACTCTTACTTTTAACTCTTCATCACTGTCTGACATTTTAAATGACCATGCTGACCATACGCACGTTTTAAAATTTTTAAAAAGTACTGGTTTTTACTACAGTCTTTGATTTTACCATGTTTGGCGCAGTATAGCCCAGATGCTCTTGCGCCATAAAAAAGCCAAACAACCAACCAAACAGATCATCCGGAAGCGAGTGAGGGGAAATCCGTGGATCTCATTGAGAAAAATTGCTCGAGAGACCAGAATGAAACGTGAATCGGTGCGATAAATGGCTAAAAATGAGCTGAAACTCGTCTAACTCCTCAAGTTCGAAAACAAGCGAGTCCGGCTTCAAAAATCCCGACAACTTCAACGCCGAGCCGCAGGGTACGCTTTTCGCAGATAAAAAGCTTTTTATGGACAAGCAGGCTCACAATCGCCAAAATAATAGAAACTGGCCCGTAGAGGCTCCCGGCACCTCGGTCATCGTCGAACACTGCCAAAACCCACAGTCCGTCATCAGAGGCGGTTCCAAGGACGGGTAACCGCCCAGGGCCCCGCGTCGGCCCTTTTATTACTGACGCACTTGTAATGTAAAATGTTTGCCCCTTTTTTTCTGGGGCTATTTCATACCCACAAGTTCTCCGGTAGGGCCCTCTTCAAAATATAAGGGCCCCGAAAAGTCTAGAGCCGCTACTGTCCGTCATGATCTGGGGTGGAATTTGCGCAGGCGGCAAGACACCCTGGTTTTCATGTAAAAGGTGGTGAAAATCAACAGACGTATACCAACGCGACATTTTAGAGCCCGCAGTATTTCCATGGGCCCAGCAGCACTTCGACCAAGCAGTATGGACCTTCCAACAAGACTCGGCGCAGGATCATATAGAGCTAAAACAAGCCAGGAGTAGTGTAGGCTCCTTTTCCATGATTTATCACTTCGCAAGGACGGCCGCCATAGTCACTGGATTAAAACCCGATGGATTACAGCGTGGGGGTACTTTTGGAGGCCAGGACTTGTGTTAAGCGTCACGAAAGTTTAGAGTTACTGAAGCAATGGCTGCGCCGGGAGTGGTACGGTATCACGCCGGAGGTTCTGCGGCCTAGCGCCGAAAATCTCAAGAAGAGCGGAGAGCGGCCGCTTCGAAACCTGTTGAGAATGTTGTTGCTAAGGTAACATATTATTGTATTTCATGAATAATTTTTTAAATTTCTTTATATAAATAGAGATACGTAAAAAATATTTGTCTTTTTGTGATTTTTTTTTGGTCACTCTGTATATTTGATTAGTTATACTTACACTTCCTCATTAGTTAGTATTACAATTTAATTGGCCCTCATTACTCTTTAGTTGGTCATCAATTCATTTTGATTAATCCTAATTATATACTTTGATAATTGTTGTTACATTTATTTGATTAGTCATACGATCACATTTTGATTAGTCATGCAATTACATTTTGATTAGTCATATAATTACATATTAGTCATAGGATTACATTTTGATTAGTTATACGATTGTATTTTGATTAGTCATAATTGAGGAATTTGGTATCAAAGATAGACAACTTTATTTTTTTTTCGAAATTAAGTTATTAATGTTTTCTTATAGGATTTTTCGTGCTGAAATCAAGTCTTATGCCCTTTAGTTTCAAAATGGCCGGAACATGAAGGAAATCGCATTCAAAAATGGGCCTAGAGTATTGGTGCAATTAACAACAAGTTCAGTTCTTCAGTTCTCCTAAAAAAAGTGCAAAATAGAGTTGTCCGTCTTTGTTACCAAACTTCACAATTGTTCTCTTATCTTTATTACACTTCGTTTAATCTTCACAATAACTTTTTCATTTCAGCAACCGTTTCATTTTTCCAATATTACATTTTGGTTAGTCATCATATCATCTTTGAAAGGGGCGTCAACTCTAAGGGGTACCAAATACTTTTGGAAGCCGGGCCCTTTCGAAGTTTATGGATAAGAAATAAAAGAGTGTCATACGTAATTGAAGATAAAATCGTAACATGTAAATACATTTTTAAAGTTCATATTTTTCCTATCTCTGTTTGAACTTTTGCTAGTCTTTACTGAACTGTATGGATTCTTCCATTCTGAACCCACAAAAATGTCTTCAAATTGGAGCCCTGATCTTTGGTAATCACCACGCTTTGAACATGTAATCAGCAGAATATTCCTTCTCTAGTTCAAAAATTATATTAGAAATCAGAGACGCGCCAAAAAAATTTCTGTAACAGGGGAGCAAAATGTTAATAAAATAGGCTTTACAAATTTTCTTGTAAAGAAATTATATAGCCTACTCTTCGACAAATGCCGTTAAAGACATCCCGCTTCAAGAAAAGCATTTGCTACCCTTGTACCCCAGGTGCATCTCTGTTATAAATACACATCAAACCAAGTAAAAAAATGCATTCATTCTCACCTTTAATACACACAGGAGAATCTCTTGTTCAGCAATTCGCTGTCCAACGCATCTCCTAACACCATGGCTGAACGGCATCACGCAATAGGGATGCGGCTTTTCAGCCTTATTTTCGGTCAACCAACGTTCTGGTACAAAGGATTCTGGGTCTTTAAAGTAACGACTTTGTTTACAAATGACCGGATTAACGCCTATACAAAGAACCTGTAAATACACGTATAATATTCAGATATCCAACTGTACAACAACTGATAAATTACCTTAACCTCCTATTACTTGCATCCTCAAGTGGCTAATCTCGATTGAATTTTATGGCTCAGAGATCCACCTTCAAATGAAATTAGACTACTAGCATAATGTGTTCATTATATCACACTCACTTTGGGGAAACAACTTCCCTGACTTTAATTAGACTTCATTTTCGGAAAAAAATATCGCACGTTTGCGTGAAATTTAGCTATTATATCTGTGGTCACAGGAATAAGTAGTTAAGTCAAAAAAATGGCAAAAATAAGTGTACTGTGATTTCAGTGCACAGGGCTTCAGCAAATTAATCATTCTTTTTCAATCATTAAATTTAGAACATTATTTGAGTCATATTGATGTCAACTAAATTTATTTTTCTTTTCAAAAATTGTGCATATACCGAAAAATTCTACGGTAAAAATGTGTCCTGAAAAATTGCGATTTTATACTTAACCAGTTATTCCCTGTGACAACAGACATGACAGTGCAAATACTGAAAAGTTAACACGAATAAAATGTTTAAAATATTTCTTTATCAGAGGGCAATTCGTCTGACGTCATCCCAACTCAAAGCTAACGTTACAAAACTCAGAATTTCAAATTACTTTACTTTTTCTTCTCACAAAACACAAACACATGTAACCAAAATAGTTAAATTGTTCTAAAAAAAGTTTAAAACTAAATTTTCATAATTAGATTGTGGACAGCAGGGGCAGAGTTAGTAGAACTCAACTCAACTATTAGAAGTGAAACTCATACTGTAAACAATTTTAGAGTTCTGAACTGCGTAAAACAATTATTAAATAAATTTAAGGCGTCATAGTTTTACCACACAGTTCTAGCTCGAAAATTGTTTACAATTTAAAATGCGCTATGAAGATCTTCGTGAAGCCATGACTCATATTCTCCGAAAAAGGAGTGTTTTAACACTCCTTTTTCGGAGAATATGCGTTTAGTTTAAAATCCACCCGCAACAATACCTTTCCATCTCCTGTGGTTTAACATCAAAACCCTTATACACCAATAGCTTAGCCTATACACAAGATGGAGGAGATTACATTTACCACCTGGGAGGGATCGAAAATCGTAGAGAACAGGTGTTTCTCCTATAGACGTGCAGGGATTACAGCTCCGTCTTTGGCGACCACCCTTCCCAAATCCCTTCTTGTCTCTCTCTCTCTCTCTTTCCTATAAATTTCCACTGTAGTTTAAAGTCACGAAAATAGTCACGTTATCTACACTTTCAGGAGTCACACCTTCAGGAATTTCACGTATTTGTAATCAGTGTCAAAAATATTTTTAATTAATGATGATGATTTTCAATCTCTCCCAGAGGGAAAGAATATTTGTATGGGAAATGTGAATAGTGCTCTTATAAAAACCATTGCTTACTCAATTGCCAATTTATCCGTTATGCTCCTAACACCCTCCCCTCCCACCCCACCTGACTGATTTTGAAAACAAACAAAATTACATTGTCACGAGGTTGAAATATAATATTGTGCAATCTCAATAAATGACATACTGTGAATAAGAATTGTACTTACATTTGCTGGAATTTCATAGCCACAGAATTCAGTTGCTGAGTCTAATATTCTTGCTATACCTCCAGCTGTTGGTGTTAATCTGAAGAAAATGTAGTTTAACTAAATGCATAAATGGTCAAAATTTTACAACAATAAATATAATTTGCTTAACATTAAAACTAGTGACAACGTTGTGGAAGCATTGCTGGATTAAAGTTTTTACAGGTCCTGGGCTGGAAAAATAATATGGCCCCCTAAAGAATATGGCCCTTATACGTATTCAATCAATAAATCATGAGCTTTCCTATAAAGTTCATTATCTTCGACAGTCAAGTTTATCAATACTGAAAACTTCTCGGATATTTGTAAATAAACAAAACTAGAATAAGACTTAAACTTCGATAACACCAAGCTGACATTTTCAGCTCAAGCTAGAGCTTTTAATGTATAAAACAGAAGAGACGCCACGTTGGCCCGGGGCTCACTGTATGAACCGATATGCCACGTAACCTGCTGAGGCACCGATGCATAGGAACAATGTTCCCTTCTTTTCTTCATACATGTAATAGTATGTCATATACGTCACGATATCAGGAACGATGGTTTTGTTCACCGATTGTCGCAGGGCTTTCGATTGCTCATCAGAACAATGCTATCGTCCAGTTGAGTATCCATCGCGTACGTAGATTCTCTCACTGTGATTGCATCGGATAACAAGGCTCCGGGATTGCACTACGAAACCAAACGTTGTGAATATAGTGAAAAGTTTTATTGAAGCTTCTTTGTTACAGCTCGGCTACAAATCACCTCGGTTATCACGGAGCTCAACCCTTGAGCTCCCGTTCGTCCGAGACCTCCTTCCTCTCCATCGTCCCGAGCTGTTCTTCTCCAAGTTTTGTGGTACCCCTCTCATGTAGCGCAATCTTCGTTACTCGAGGTAGCCCCTGTCCACGGAGTTCTTTCCCCCATCCGTGAACGTAGAGCAATTCTTCTGACAATATATAAGGTTTTTGTAAGAGATATAATTACCCTTTTCAAAGTAAATACAGTTACCAAATGATCAACATATAATATTTCCAAAAATATTATCCATCGATCCCTGGCGAAAAAATTACAAAAATCACCTTCCGGTGACTTCGACTGAAGACTTGCACTTGACATGAACACTTACAAATGGTCATTTTCATTTTACGAATATATGAACACTTGTATTTGACGAATATATGAAAACTTGTATTTGACGAATATATGAACACTTGTATTTGACGAATATATAAACACTCACCTATGAGATTCTTTAACGCATGCTTTCAAATATGGCATGGCTTTGAGAGTTTCAGGAGGGCAAAGTTTTCCTGGAGAAACGCAAGCAGATATTTCCTGGTATAATTTCTCCTGAACTTCAGGATTTCGGGCCAAATTGTAGAGTAAAAACCCGATAGCATTGCCTGTCTAAAATAAAGATAAAGTTCATTGAATATATACTCGCATTAACTTGAAATATGTAGTATTATCCACGAGTACTTTAATAAATGACCGAAATACAAACACACATAAGGACAGATATGCTTTTAGAAAATACTAACTCTTGTTCAAGATACAAATTTGATTTATAGTTCATTAAATGAGACAGTCAATTGAATATCGATTATGACTTACAGCATCGATTCCGGCTGAAAAAAGCTCTGTCATGAGAAGTGCAATATCTTTTTCATCCAGGTCTTGATTATCGGTTAATGTCAATAAAAATTGTAAAGTTGGGTCTTCCTTGCATTCAGTATTTTGAGCTTTTGCGAGGCATTCTAATGCAAACCTGAAAACATAAATTTTCAATGAGACAACAATTTTGAGGTGGGAAAAGTCGTTCACTCTCTGATGAATACTTTCTTAAATGTCCATTTCTTCTACTCATTCACTAAATAGGAATGATTATCCTCATTCATAAAATTCGAATAAGTATGAATATCCTCATAATTCCTACTTACTCATTCAGGGATTTGATTCAACAAGTCATCGATTTTCGACTAATATACCTTCGAAATTTGAAAACATGCAATACCTGACAATTTTACGCCTTTTTTTTTTTTTCAATAATTTTTTGACGTGCTGTGAAATGAAAAACGTTGAAAATAGCTGGCCAAGGTGAAAGAGCTTCAGACCCCACGGAAAATGTTTAAGTCTTGGAGTAGCATGATTTAAACTGTGTTCTTGCGTCCTAAAACGGAATAAACAGACAAAGCATCATTTTAATCGTTCATACTTTCGCCTCTGTACAAATAGGTCGAATATTTTCTTTAGTTTTTGAAATAAAAGTTTTAATTAATACCGTAAACCAAATCGATTTGTGTTTTTTAGTATAAAACCAACCAAACAGAATCCAAAAAAGATGAACCGGTGGTTTTATATATTGACCAGATTGGCAATTGTAGTAATCCTGCGAAGGATAATAATATCCTATAAAATCCAACTGCGCCAGAACTTATAATTTTAGAAATCCGAACCTCCTTCTCCTCGGGAATCAATCTCCTTGAACAGACGATTTTATGAGTGAGGTTAGGGTGGAACAAGCCTTAGGAACTAAACCCACGACATAGGACAGAAAGGCAGTGTTACAAAGGCCTTTTGTTATTTGCGTTCCAGCATTATTTTGAGACCGAGACTTTTGTATATTGCTGTAGAAATACGGAATAAGTGCGGTATGGTTCCATTATATTTATATTACCATTATATTTTGTGAAGTCTTCCTTAATGCACTGGTGCTCAGAAGTAAGGCAAGAAACATAATTTGTTTTACCTAGTATTTGCTGCTTTCATTTCAAATAATAGTGTAATTCATACATCATGCGTTTTAAACAAGCAAGTGAAAGAAAATCGCCTAAGGTCGATATTTAAATTTAGCGGGTTTCAATTAACATTAATTCGCAACTCTCTAATCTGCCGCTCTCTAATTCGCCACGTTCTAATCAACCAATCTCTAATTCGCCAGTCTCTGGTTTGCCACTCCCTAAATCGCAAATTTCTAAATCCCAACTCTTTAAATTGCCATTCTCTAAATCGTCACTCTCTAATTCACCTCTCTTTAATTCGCAACTCTACAAATCGTAATTCTCCAATTCGCAACTCTGTAATTAGCAATTCATTAATTCTCAAGTAACTCGCTAAATTTTCAGCAACAGCTTTCATCACTGCATTTACGGAAGACCTGAACCTTACCCTTGTTACTGCGGACAAACAGACAGAAAAACCAAAAGCAATAGCGGGTTCAATATCTATTGAAACCCGCTAAATATTATAAAATTAGAAATAGGGTTACTTTCTGAAAAACTCCTGGGATGATACCAATTTCTTGTAGGTCTTCGTTTTAAACAATTTCCACAGGGGCAGACTCAGCAAAGTATCAGCTAGGGCTTCGAGAGTATCTTCCGCAGCTGAGGTCAGTTTTGAGCTAACCGTATCTGCGCGGCCATCGGCAACCTCCATAAGTCCAAGTCGAGTACCAAAGCATACTTGGCCAATAGCTACATTTAAACACATACATACTTAATCTCATACATGCATGAAACATGAAATTATGACAGTATATGTATGAATGTTGTACCGAATCATTATAGTTGAACGAATGAAGTAGTATTGCAATTGCTACATGTCACACTACAAGACCGTAGCCAGGATTTAATTTCAAGGGGGGGTTCAAAAATTTTTACCGCATGCATCGATACAATCACAGCATGCAAGGCTGTAGCCAAGTCCCATTAAAAATTTAGTTTTGAGAGGGGGACCGGTCCCTAAAATCCCCCCTCTGGATACGGGCATGCACACTATATCGTTATCACATGCTAATTTTGCCAGTAATGGCAGCCTGCTCCAAAGATATTGCACTGAGCTATATTACAACTATTTAGCTCAATGGGATATGATTGATTCATTGCTTCAGTGTAGTGCGGAACAGATCGCCTTCGATCGGATCACTCTATGAGCAGCACCGTGTGTGGCGGATTTATTGCGTCTTAATACTGTATTAACTCGCTAAGTATATTGTATTTTATTATTAATATATTAATTATTTAATATAGGCTATTATTAACGTAAACAAATAATATCGTATAATGTTATTCATTTACATTATCTGGATCAGTGTTTCTTAAAGGGTGGTCCGCGGCGGCTTGTCAAGTGGTCCGCAGGATTATTACCAAATTTCAGGAAGAAAATAAACTAGAAATTGCCAGTGTAGCTAGAATTTGGGTTCGGGTGAGATTTATGGAATTTCTCATAAATATTACTTGTTATAAACGTTACTTTACGGCATTTCGTGAAAGATTTGAATCCTCTGAATACACCCATGCTGTCTACATTGCTTATTATTATTTAACTAATTTAATGATGTCATTTTCATTGTAAATTTGACAAAATAAGATCATAACTGACACTCTCCTTATCAAATAGCATTAGTCTAAAAATTATTTTGTTTCAGGTGAGTTTGGCAACCAACCCATGTTTTAAGAACATGGTCGGAGATTTTAGAGATTTTCTGCCAAAAGCTAGTGTTTTTTTAAAGTAAAAAAGGGGCTTAAAATTTTCCACAAAAGGAGTTAAAATTCACTACATATTTCAAAGGATGAATATATCTCTCCTGCCGGAGTTCTTACATACGTATATAATCCTGCCAATAAATTACATAAGTCGAGGGTTACTTTGGATATGTCTTTCCTTGGAAGAGGCAGGGGTGTGTGAATCAGTATGACGGTGGCTAAGTAGGGCTTAATATTATTAGCCATAGTTGGAAACCTTAATTTCAAGTAATATATTTTTAATAGAGAGGAGGGAGGAGAAATACCCCCCTCCGGGGGGGGTCCGTGATAAATAAAGGAATGCTTAAAGTGGTCCACGAGTGACCAAAGTTTGAGAAACACTGATCTAGATACTATAAAACATTATAGAATAATGAAAAGGGGCCGCAGTTTGCAATAGTTTAGAAACTATGTGGGTCTATGCTCATTTTTTGTTATGATAATTTCCTTTCAAATTCAAAAATTTGTAATTTACAACTTACAGCCCTATAGTCCACTAATTTTACAAATTTTGAAGAATTGCTTTTCTAATGCATTTAGTAATTAAATAACTATATGTATGCAAATTGGAAAATACGAGTAATTAGATAATGAACACACATACATTCTTCAGTATATCGATAAATCTCCTTTAAAAAATCTCCAACTTCAAGAGTAGCTGTTCTCTGCGACCGTATTCTTTCTACAAATTCTTCTGCGACTTTCAGTTGGGCGGGAAAATACTGAACTACAAATGGCGGTTTCATCACAAAGTTGACGGCTTTGCGCAGCGTCCACCACTCAGGTCCATTCCTTTATTCAAAACAAATACACATTAATGACCACTACAGCTTTTTTTTTATTAAAACTATTATCATTATTATTACAGCTATTTTATTGATGTTGCTAATTCCAACCTCCCTCCCTCCATCAATCCCACCATCCATCCATCTATCTATCTATCTATCTATCTATCTATCTATCTATCTATCTATATAACGTTCCTATTAAAAGTAAATCATCTTCAGCGTGTTCGTCTTAACGAGTTTCGATAGTATTATCATTAGATCTTTTTTTTTTTTTTTTTACCAAAGAACAATTTTACAAACACATTACTCCCAAAAAAAAGACCCGGTTCCCTTTTTAATTAAGGTCTTGCAATCAGCTCGTGAGAATTTTTCAAAGTGGTCCGCGGCTTAAATTCGACTTGGGAACCACTGAACCAGTGTGTATTGCCAGTTATCTTATGGGTCAGAACATGGAGTCTAACAGTTGGAGCAATACGCGTTGGAGCATGGAGAGGCATGCTTGAACAACTAGAGGAATCGAAAGAAACACTTCTGATGAGGGAGCAAACTCGGTAGAGAATATTATTGTTAAAGTAAAAGGACTGAAATGGCGATGGGCTGGGCATATTGCAAGAAGAACTGATCAACGATGGACAACAGAAATTCTGAACTGGATTCCAAGAGACCACCGAAGACCTAGAAAACGTCCTCAAACTAGATGGGTGGATGAAATAAGAAAACAAGTTGGGGTGACGTGGAAGCTAATTGCTCAGGACAGACGTATACAGCGTCTTTTAGGATATCTAATGTAATACCATCATTACCAGGGGTCCTTCCTTTCTTCATATTTTTCATTGCAAATACAACTTCCTCTTTTAAGATTTTATTAGCTGTTCCTTCGGTTATTTCAGTGTCTTCGTTTAATCCACTGTTTCTTTCATATAGTTTTTTGTAGAATTCTTCAACTCTTCTAAGTATTTCTTCCCTATTTCTTGTTACGGTGCCATCCTCTCCTTTTAATGCAATGATGTGTTTCTTCCCAACAGATAAACTTCCTTTAACAACCCTAAGGCTCTTGTTATTTTCAATGGCTTTCCTTACTAGCTCACAGTTGAATTTTCTTATGTCTTCTTTCATGCTTTTGCGCAGAGTTTTACAAAGTTCTATGTACTCAATCCTGGAACTGGTATTTCGATTGTCCACCTTCATATCTCTTCGCCTTTTCATGAGCTGTTTCGTCTTCTCAGATAATTTGCTATTGTGCTTTTTACATGTTACATCACCAATTTCCCCAGCAGTTTCAATTATTGTCTTAGCAATGTCTCCATTTGCTTCTGAGATGTCAAATTCTTCAATAAGTCCTTCCAATGCAGAGAAGCGATTTTTTAATTCTAACTTGAATCAGTGGCGTACCCATGTAGGGGGACGAGGGGGCCCGGGCCCCCCTTGGACAAATAAAATCGAAAAATAATTACTCAAATAGACACTGGTCATTTTTTTTTTTAAGTATAATTGAAGATGGTGATGTTCCCGACGATATCGATATTTCCCTGCGCTCTGGTGACATCGATGAGACTGCTCTTGAGAAAAGCAACAGCAGTGGCCCGCGACTGTCTTCAAACAGATTCAGCCAACATGAAACTTTTCTATATCGTAAGGAATCGATTCTCAAAGACGATGATTTTTTAAGGGTCATGGAGGAGAAAAAGGCTTCTGTGGATGAAGTAATGGACAGAGGGCAAGCAAAAGCAAGTTTTGCAGAATAGGGTTATTCTTAAACCTATTATCAAAACGGTAATTTTTTATGGAGGACAAGGGCTGGCCATTGTAAAATTTTATGAACATAATCTAGTACTACTTCTAATGATTTAAGTATCTTGCACTGTAGAATTATTAGTAATTTAATAATGATAAATGTACACAAAAAGACAACAAGGACAGATTCCGAAATCTTTCAAAGGGTGCTGCAATTTGTTTCCGATTCCTATTTTTAGCCAAGTGTCCAGTAATGTTCAGCTCATTTTCCATGATTGTAAACAGTTATGCAAAATAGAAATATTTTTTAATATAAGATCCTTACTCTTCCGACCAAAGAAAATACAATAAGAGAATGAAAGATCTGGGGCCGTCCTTGGGTTTGACAAGGGCGGACACAGACTTTCAATTTAGGGTTGGTCAAGGACAGAATTTGCCATGGTCTTGGAATAACACCCTTCATTTATCATGAAAGTTGGAATTTTTTACAGTGAAAAAATATATTTTTGGGGTCATGACCCCCTGTGACCTCTCCAGGTTTGGCCGCCCAGGCGCGGAAACACCTTTTACACTCATTCCAGGAACAGGCCCTGTGCTTACACTTATTCTAAATCAAATTATACTGAAATTATATTCTCTACCATTTAAATGCATAACATTATTTGTAAGCTTTTTTATTGTTGTTACTTATACTGAAAGTAATGTCTGTTTATGTTAAAGCCAGTATCTGTTTATATTAATACCAATATATTCTTATACTAAAGCTTTTGCCCATTTATACTAAATTTTATTATACTAAGATTAACTTATTTTTAAAATGAACTATAAAATATATCAATGTACAATTTTCAAAATTTTTGGAAGGGATGGGAATAAGAATATATAATGTATATTTATAGATTACAACATATGTAAAAGCAGAATTTATTTCAAATTATTGGGGGGCCTCGGACCCAACGGGTCCATATATACGCCTATGATAAGGTACAATTCGGAACAAATAAGCGGTACTCACTCCGTTATCAAACCTGATGAATTAAATAAGTGCTTATTTTTCATTCTGTAATGCTTCAGTGCTTCAAAAACAGGCCTTTTAGGATACTTTTCCCCTAAATTAAGCAGCTTCTGCACATCTTCAATCCTAAAAAGAGCAACATATGAAATGCCCAGGTCCAGTTTCAAAATAGGTCCGTATCTTTGATGCAGGTCAAAATAGGCATCATACAATTTATCGAAAGAATAGGGACCTATAAAAAAAAAGAAACAACTGATATGCAGCTAGTGGAAATACAATCAACATACCAAAATGCAATAACTTTTAGCATAGCCATAAAATTTCCTTTGCAAAAGTAAAGTGGACTGCACGCTATCAACAATAATGTCATTACTTTTAGCGTCATTACCCGCATAAAACCTTGCTTTGTTTCTTCTTCATTATCACAATAAGTGCATGAGGTTAAAAGGAGTGTTGAAGCAAGACTTTAAAAGGTAATGGAGTTACAAGTAATGACATTATTATTATTGATCGTCTAAAGTTCATTTATAACGCTAATATAGTAGAGTTTTTTCATCTCAAATCTCGCGGGAAATAGAAAACAAAATAGAGAGAGAGAGGTCTCGAGATACAGAGGTTTTGTATATACTGCATACAATGCACACATAGGCGTACCCAGAAAGTTCATAAGGGAGTTATAGGCTCAATGGGGGGTTACAGAGATACAACTCCATAAAACTGTACATATACAAAATTGTGCATAATTTGTATATAAAAATGTGCATATACAAAATTGTACGCAATTTATATATAAAAATATACATTACAAAATTACATATATAAAATTGTACATAATTTGTATATAAAAATGTACATATACAAAATTGAATCGCAATGGGGCGTTATTACCACATAAACCCCCTGCGTACGCCGGTGTATGCACATAAAAAATTTCTATTTCTATTAGAAATACAGGGGAATATATAAACTTCGAGATAGATTCCACTGTATAATAAATTAATATGATATACTGATGGGAATATGTCAATAACTTCGTCTATGAAGGCCTTTGAAACCTTCATAACACAATGAAAAAGAGGTAAAAGGCACTAAAAACTTACCAAATCTACTGAATAGATGCAGATGACCTAAAATTGGCAACTTGCGTGGACCCGGAATAGCCTGGAATGGCTTTACAGATTTATGTGCTGCCGTTGAAGAGCACTTTCTGTTAATTATATTCGATTGACAAAGAATTTGAAGGCTTTTCATCGAACCTTTGGCATATCCATGGCAATCAGTTTTAAACGTCAAACGCCTAAAAATATCGAAATAAATAACAATAAGATTAGGAATTTATAGTACTAAGTAAACAGCCGTAATTGTGGAATTTACAATAGTTAGTAAACAATGTTTTTAGTGGAATTTACAACATTTCATACTCTTTGCAATGTCCATAGTGCAATTTGCAGCAAATAGAAGAGACAGGAACTTATTTTCGGTGAAATTTGCATTACTTTATTAATTATAATTATACGGTAATAAATACGTTACGTATTTATTAATTATACATTATTAGCTTTAACATTTAATTTTAATTGTGATAATTAATTACAATTAATGTGGGCGTATATTTTGTAATTATACATTATTTGTTTGTGATATGTGATTAAATTAGCTTGTTATTTATAATTAGAACTGATTGTTATTTGCAATTATTATTGTCATTTGTAATATTCATGTATAGACTAATTATATATTTGATTATAGATACCGATCCCTCACGCCAGCTACAGCGTTTAATGCATTCGTAATTCATTATTTTTGGTTAAAATTAACTCATAAAAAGAGTTAAAACAGCGAATACGCTGTCTCTTGGCAATCCTAGTAGAATTGTTACATAAGCACTTCATTGCTTAGGTGTACCTGGAATGCTTGTTCGTAAATTTTGCAGCGCAACCTGGAATGAAGAGGATTACGTAACAAAATCAATGCGATATCACGGAAAGCGCTTAGTAACTTCCTGTGGTTCGCAGTTACCCAGTTACCAATAGATTGCTTAATAAACATCGGATTATTTTAATGCTTACACAGCACTTTTGGTTAATCTCAAAATACAATAAAACCATGGCTAGAATTAATATGCCATAACAGTATTTCAAAAGTGAATCTAATCTAAAGAGTTGACTTTTGGTATTTGACTTCATTTAGAATGAAAATATCACTGTTTGGTGAAAGTACATGGGACAGAGTATAGGAGCCGAGATTCGTGAAGAAACACAGAGGGGTGGGTGCGACACAAATCAAGCCGTTTTTACATCGGCTTTTTTCTCGGGTCTCTTCCCAAGACACAATTCATAGTGTTGGTCCACTACACAGTATTCGATTGTAGGTAGTTGTGCGTTTTGGTGAAATAAATATTGATTGATTAAATGGTGTGAAAATAAAATGTCGGAATAAATTGTGAAGGCATTTCTGAGTAATGTTCAACATAGCAGCAGGGGAAAAAAATTAGAATGCATATGAACATTGAAAATCAAACTGCATTTTAAAACATAAATGCATCGGAACATTGTTGGATTCAAACAACATAAGCCAGTGGTTTCCAATCTGGGGTCGCGACCGTCAAGGGGGTCGCGAACAGGTTTCTGTGGGTCGCCACAACTATTTTTAGTTGCAATTATTTTTATAAGGAATTTTATACCAAATGTTTCCAACGCTTTTATATTTCATCATGGCTACACATATTGCAATATTCTACTAATGGTTATTAACTTTATATCTATAATATACATTAATATAATATATATAATTAATATAATACATATAATTACTATAATACATATAATAACTATAATACATATAATTAATATGATATAATATAATTTTGTATTTAATGTGTTTTCTTTACTCTGTTAAAAATGCTTTTATTATGCAAATGTGGCGGCGGCGGACAAAGGGGAGATCGCGGATCTTTTGATTACTAAAAAAAAGGTGGGGGGGATTGCGGATTATTTGGCTACTATAAAAATAGGTCGCGGATCTTTTGGTTACTATAAAAGGGGGTCGCAGATTACTTGGCTACTATAAAAGTGGGTCGCGGCTTGAAAAAGGTTGGGAACCACTGACTTAAGCAAACATTAGAGAATATGGCGTTTCCAAATCTTGAAATATACACTGTAAATATTACAATGTATCTAAAAACATATTATGAAGTTGAGGTATACAAGGTATTTAAGCATTGTAAGATGCAAAACATTTAAGCATTGTAAGATGCAAAACATTCAAGCATTGTAAGATGCAAAACATTCAAACATTGTAAGATGCAAAACATTCAAGCTTTGTAAGATGCAAAACATTCAAGCATTGTAAGATGCAAAACATTCAAGCATTGTAAGATGCAAAACATTCAAGCACTGTAAGATGCAAAACATTCAAGCATTGTAAGATGCTCAAGCATTAGTTTTACAACAAGCAACACTCAAGCATAAGATGCAAACATTGGAGAATATGATGTTTCCAAATCTTGAAATATACATTGTAAATATTACATGGCATCTAGAAACATTACGGTATACAAGGCAGTCAAGCATTGTAAGATGCAAAACATTCGAGCATTATAATATGCAAAACATTTAAGTATTGTAAAATACTCAAGTATTACTTATACAACAAGCAACACTCAAGCATAAGATGCAAACGATTTCATTTCATTTTTTATTTCATTATTTCAACAAATTTGGCTCAATATCACATGAAAATCAGAGCTCGTTTACAGTATTTAATTGATATCTCGCCAGGGAAACACCAGAAAGAACGCGAGTTTGACAAGGCCTGTGCAACTCCTGTGAGTCGCCAGTGTTATGTTCTTGGGAGAAAAGAATAAATAAATAAATAAATAAATAGACAGGACAATGTGACTATAACATAACTAAGCGAAGGTATAACCAATCATCAACCACTATACAAACACTCAACATAGAAACCAAATTCGTAAAACACAAATCAAACGATTAGACCAGTAGCTTTAGACTCACATATAACACAAAAATGATATTCTAAGCAATCTAACTAGCAAAAAGAAGTTGCACAGACACACAGACCCTTGATAATAATTATAAAAAATGCGTAATGTCATCCCAGTCGTTTTAGTGTCAATATACAAAATGCATTGGAAATCTATGGTGTGTTAAGAAGGATATAACTTTAAAAGCCAGGCAGTTCAAATCGGAGTAAACATAGCAAACATCCTTGCTTTTCTAAAATTTTTTTAGAAAGTAACGAAAAATTACATCTGTATGCAAGATTAAATTACCTACACTTAAAAGAGGCCTTAAATTATATACTAGCATAATAATTATTATCATTAAACTGTCATTATATATATATAGGTCATTTCTGACAAATGGTATCTAACACATTTCCTTTCTTACTAGTAGTAATTGTTATCTATTTACTTCCCGGGTGGATCATTTAGGCCGAAACCTAAGGCTTAAGGCAGTGGTTCTCAATTAATTTTCATCGCGGGCCGCTTTGAATCATTTTGGACAGCGGTAGGCCAGAAGATATAAAAACAGGAAATTATCTTACGCTATGGGTGCCAGAATTTATCCCCGCCTAAGCTAATGATTCAACGAAATATGAAGTGAGGTAGATGTTTTAGCTCCCTCTAGGAAAAAAATACCCCTCGAAGAAACTTAGCCCCTGGAAAAAAATTTCCGTTTCTTATCTTTGTAGCCGAGCCTGTTTTACTATTCGCGGGCGGATCTGGCCATGTCGACCGCCTATTGAAAATCACTGGTTTAAGTGATCTCTAACCATGATACGTTTGTACGAAACTAAGCTTGCTGGAAATCAAACCTATATCCAGGATGAAGGGGAAGCTGGGGCATATAGGGCACAGGATACCCGGAGATTGTTCTATATATATAAATAGCTCGATGGGGCGACTGGGGCCATGCCCCTGCTGGCCCCGTCTTGACTACAGGCTTGCTGGGAATAGAACTCAACTACAACTACCGCGGTCGTAACTACAAAGGTGTTAGAGCCAATTGGGAAAGGAATCTGAATAAGTTTAATTGATAAGCGAATATACCGTGATTCAAGAGGTCACGTTTAACTGTTAATTCCATCTCCGATATCCCATCGAGCATCATCGTGACGTCACAGACCATCAACGTCAAATTATAGGCATGACTTGCTTTATTGCGCCCTGCAGATATTGCTCCATTTCCAGATTGGAAGTATTTATGGCAACCCTGTAAATCTATCGGCGTCATTTTTTCAATAACATATGCTCACTTCATATATCTGTGTTACATTTCATTAATTAATTAATGATGCCATTATCACACATTTAATAGATTACAATGTAAACATGGCTTACGCGCACTGGAGAATAAAAAAAAATACTCTCGTGATTCGTTTTATTGCGGTTATATGGAGCCAAATACGCAATATCTCCTAACTATGCCTTCATAAGGATTAAAACGCGTAATTATATCTAACTATTGTTCTAATACTTGTCCGTTTAAACCACTAATTTGCACCTGTTTAACATCTTCGGTCTTGTTTAAACCATTCTCCGATAACTAATATTCATTCGTTATTATCATTTTATTGCATAAGCTAAATTGAAGACAACACTAAATAAATAACAAGTTTCTTACCGGAGCATCGTGCTAGTGGCTGCGTTGGTCATTTAGTTCTATCCTTCCGAATTAGCACACTCTGTGCTGGCAGTATAGGAAACCAGACGACTCTCTCTTATCAAAACCTGTTTGCTTAAAACTGAAAAAAAAAAAATGTGAGGGGAGCTTTTAGCGCTTATCTGGGAATGGCAGAAGACTTACTGATTCTCGTTAAAATTTATTTTCTAAAACGAACTTGGCATTCAGAAGACGATTTCTGGGAGTTTGAAGCATAGAAAGACAAAACGCGGACTTTCAGGGGTTCGGATTCCTCGTAAAGATGGAAGTCCCTTCCCTCGATAAGCTCCAGATTGGAATTACAAGGTTTGAGGTGTAAAGAAATCTCCTACGGAACGTATACAAATGAAAGAATAACATGCGCATACACACACAGAGACGCATCCGAAATAGGTACGAATTTATCCACAGTGGCAAAGATGTATCGTAGCAATTCAAAAATTAAGGGGAGGGGGGCAACAAATAGCTTAAAGACGACCATATGATGTGGCCTTAGAGAAAATAATGTGTTTTGATAGCTAATGAGGAGTTTGAGCTCGACATTCCCCTTTTTCTACGCTATTGGCGAAGATCATAAAGCTATCAGGTTTCCATTTGCGTTTATAAAAGAACATTATGCTACAGACAATCTACCTCATGTAAGGAACATTTATATTATAGTGGGAACATCGTAACACAGCGCATATATCAAGAGGCCCAGGGGCGGACTGGGTTCTCTCAAAGGGCACATACCTAGGGTCATCGGAGGGCGTGAATCCTATCGCCCATAAGGGCACACCAGCTCAGTCCGCCCCTGAAGGGGCCTACACATATCCCAAGCGAATAGAGAAGACGGCCTGATTTTCTTAGTTGCCCTGCGGTGGTGCAATGGTAAATGGTAACGAATTCTCCTAGCGTGCCATTAACCAAGGTTCGAGTTCCAATGATGCTAAAAAAAAAAAGAGAGAGAGAAGAAACGCTTAGTGACTACTCACTGTCGTCCAGGGGTTGGTTCCTTCAGCCTTAAGAAGTTCGGATTCCTCGAAAAACTGTAGTGCTGGTCCTTACAGCACTGGATTAAGATCTTGTGGACCTTAGGCAGTTGCAGATTAAAGTTTTTGAGGCCCCTGGGCTACTTGTATTGTGAGGCCCCCAGTAAAATAGTTCAGAAGGATCATCTACTAGAGTCTCTGGAGGCCCTCTAGCTGACGGAGGCCCCTAGGTTGAGGCCCCTAAAGCCCATGCGTTAATCCGGCACTGGCCCTAGGGTGGAAAGAAAGAATGGGCCCCTAAAATAGGGGCCTCCGCGATATTCAATTATAACGAGTAACGTTTTGTCTCCGGTCGAAATGTGAAAGAAAAATTAAAGGAAAGCAAATAAAATAGAAAGAAAAAATGAATAAAGTGATAAAGTAAATTGGAAATAAGAATAGTAAAGGCAACGAAAGGAAGAAAATAAATTAGAAGTAGTTAAAGAAACAAAGGAAAGTAAAGAAAAAGGAAGAAGTTCAATAAAGAGAAGATTAAATCAAAAGAAATAGAGAAAGAGTATGAATGGATAAAACTTGCCCTTTCTCTATTTCTTTTTTACTTAATTTTCTTTTTATTTAACCTTCTTCCTTTTTCCTTATTTCCGTTTGTTTCTTTAACTTCTTCTGATTTATTTTCCACCATTTTTACTTTTACTATACTTATTTCCAATTTACTTTCTACTTTAATTATTTTTTCTTTCCATTTTCTTTCACATTCCGCCCAATGATAAAATTTTACTCGTTATGATAAACTCTGTTCGATCTTTGTAATCTCTTATACGCAGGGCTGTCCCCAAAGGGTACGCGCTGTGTGCGCCGCGTACTCTCAAAGATTTTTCAAAAATACCGAATACGCGCCGCGTACTTTCAAAATCTCAAGGAAGTTTTTATATTTGTTGATTTTTAGTCAACTTTCAACAAAGTTCAGCCTTTCTCTCTCTCTCTCTCCATATATATATATATATATTCTCTCTCTCTCTCTCTCTCTCTCTTTCTTTTTTTACAAACTTGAATGGAAACAAGTGAGGAAAAACATCCTGAACTCCCCCAAGCCTCAAAATAATATCCTGCGTACGACCAGGTGAGGAATGAAAAACTGATGAAAGTGGCAGCTGAAACCTTGGGCTTGGATAGACAGCTAGTCAAATACCAGCCAGCGCGGCGCGGTGACGTCACCAACTTCCATAATCTCGCAATTTCAATACTCTTTAATTAAGACAGCACCGCATACTCTCAATAATTTTCTTCAGGACAGTCCTGCTTGTACGATATTCAGTTAATAAATCGCAAGTTTTTCCTTGAAATCCATTATTTACAATATTCAGGTTTACCATTAATGAAATTTGGATATTTGCAAGTAAACAAGATTAAAATACTTTTTAAACTTAAATAATATCAAGCTCCCCACCATCAAGGTCCATGAGGGGACCCCCAAAATCGTGGGGCCCTAGGGCTGAGCCCACTTGACCTACATGTAAATCCGGCACTGGATCCTTGGGTCCTCTAGTGTCTAGATTCCTCTAGTGTTTGGATGGGGGGAACTTGCGGCCTTCTAAATCGAAGTGGGGCCTTTTGAAAGAATTCAACTATTGCAAAACACCTTTTATTTTTATTAATGTGTTTATTAGTCTTTTTTAACTTTTTTTATATTCTTAAAAACGAACATATTTAAAATATAAAAGAGTAAAAGCTGGCTTAAAGAAATAACCCTCGCTAACTAACTGACTCAAGTAAAACACATGCGGTCTTCTTAAATTACAGTTACTTTTTAATGCTGTCTTTCATCGTATGGGCATGGAAAATTGTTTCTTTGCTGTAAACATTTAAGAAAAGCTAAAAAAAAAAAAAGTAACGGTGCAAAGAAAAATGGTTTTCTTCCAAAGAATAACTTACCTCCAAAAAGAAAAAAAAACTGAAAAAATGATAAAGCCTTCGAGCGTTCGAAAAAAAAAAATCTTCTTTTATCGCTGTCTCGCCCGAGGTCCCTAACAAATGTGTCAGCAGGCCAGATCTAGCCTGCAGGCTGCCATTTGGTGACCCATGACATGGAGTAAATTTTTTTTAGTACGCGCTGGAAAGTGAAATATCACAAATACCGTTCTTATTTGAATAATGAGCCTTCGCCATTTAAACTCAAAGAAGCGTATGGGTATGCGTGAATTCTAAATGTATGTGTTTTATAATTTTCCTGGTATTTCTTTATATTTTGTCTGTTTTACTTGTTACAAACTCATTTAAATCAGTGTAAAAACATAAGCTATTTGATTTCTCCTTACGCCAATGCCTGAACGGATCTATTTACCAATTATTTGCGTTTCTCAATTTTCCGTTTGTCAACCTCTATATTAATTGCCCCACAAAGTTCCCACACATTTACTAAATTTTATTATAGTACCTTACATATACCCTGATATATCTTTGGATTTGTGAGGTTTGTTCTTTAATTCTGCATTGGGTAGTGGTTAATTTCAAACTGGACGCGGATATGGAAGGTCATATATAATGAAATCTATAACAACAAATCTGTCTAAAACGATACTGCCTATAACAAAAAAATTTCTAAAACGATACTGATTATAACAACAAATCTATCTAAAACGATAGTGCCTATAACAGCAAATCTGTCTAAAACGACACTGCCTATAACAACAAATCTGTCTAAAACGATACTGCCTATAACGACAAATCTGTCTAAACCGATAGTGCCTATAATAACAAACCTGTCTAAAACAATAGCGCCTATAACAGTAAATCTGTCGTAAAATACACGTATATATGCATAATCTTTGTTTTTCATTATCAATTCTTCAGGCATTTCATTATTCACTTCCTTTTGTATACAATGTTAGCTACCAAATACGTAGAGATAAAGATAGAGAGAGAGAGAGAGAGAGAGAGAGAGAGAGAGTGTGTGTGTGTGTGTGTGTGTGCAGGGCCGGATTGAGATCAGAGTGGGCCCCAGGACACACGGAAAAATATGGGGCCCTAATATAATAAAGACATTATACAATAATTTTTTTTTGTCACCCACAATTAAGTAGATGAAACTAGAGCTCTCGTTTGAGCTATTTAAACGGGGGGGCAAAAATTATTGTATAATAAATTCCCCCACGAAAAACTCAAAAATCTTGCCCCGGAGGCTTTTCTGTGTTGACCATTATTTGGCAATTGTGTTATCCCTGTGAAGGGTAATAATATCTTGCATAACAAATACAATTATCCTGTAATTGTTTTTTTAATGCTTTCAGACTTTGGAAGTTAAAATATAATTTGGAAACGAAATGTCCTAAAAGTACAAGTATTGGTTTTTTTAGCGTGCTGGTTGTCGTGGTGGGCCCTGGCCCTGTGTGCCCTGTGGATAATCCGGCCTTCTGTGTGTGTATAGAAATATACATGTCTGACTATTTATTGCCTTAGAAAAGATTTGGTGTTTATTCTCCCTCATCAAATATGACGCATCAAACAATATCTCAGGTAGCGTTATATAAGAGTATTTAAAATTAGCTTCTTTAGGAAACGAAAATTTTTGGTTTATCCGGAGAGGTTCTCAAAAAATACAAAAGTCCAAACTCTAGCCAGATAATCTAACGGGGAGAAGAATTTAGACTTAAATCCTTTGGAAAATGCAAAGGTCATTCGATTTAAAATTTGGGGAACTTCTAAAATTTTTTCAGATCAGTACGTAAACTATTGTAACAACATAGATTTAATATTGTATCATAATAGACTTAATATTGTGATATAATAAATTTAATATTGTAACATCATACTTTTAATATTGTAACATCATACTTTTAATATTGTAACATCATGCTTTTAATATTGTAACATCACACTTTTAATATTGTAACATAATAAAATTAAAATATTGTAACATAATGCGTTTAATATTGTAAAATAATACGTTTAATATTGTAACATAATAAGTTTAATATCGTAACATAATACGTTTAATTCTGTAATATAATACATATCATATTATAGCACACGACGGCTGAGGTGATAGTTTAAAATAAAATTCGTGTAATGAAACATAAGAGGGACTTGCAATTGGATAAAAACCATGCTTTCCTTCATTATATAGTTAGCCAATCCGCCGGCCACCTTTCGCAATCCCCCACTCCCGAACCCTCACTCACTCACTATAAGCAGCCAGATTCAGAATTCAAACAATGAATGTCCTATACCATCAACGTCTATATCTATACCATCATCGGCATTATATATTTACACCAAAGAACATTTGTTTTTCTCTATTACTATTGGTTTGTTCTCAGGATTCTTCCTATTGATCTCCCGAACAAGATCGTAAAAAATCTCATTTACGTTTATTTTTGCTTTTGCTTTTGCTGATGACTCCAGAAACGCGCAATTATTGAAAGTCTTGGCCAGATCAGATCCTTGGTCCCTGCTTACAACACGTTGGTCTTCTAAATTGCATTTGTTCCCAACAAGTATCATCGGCACATCATCTGTTTCTTTTGCTCTGAGAATTCTTTCTCTCAGATTTTGTAAAGCGTTGAATGTGTGCTGAGATGTGATCGAATATACGAGTACAAATCCTTGTCCGTACCTTAAGTGCAGGTCACGTATGACAGTAAATTCTGCAGTATCCAGAATTTCCAGAATGCATCACTCTCCATCCACTTCGACTTGTTTACAGTAAGTGTCTTCGATGGTGGGATCGTATTTCTACAGAAAAATTCCCTCAACGAATTGTACAATCAAAGCGCTCTTACCAACTCCTCCATTACCTAAAACGAAGATTGCATGCTTTCGCATCGTGAACGTGTGATGACTTATTTTGATGAAAATTTACGTTAAAAACACACACGGATTTCCGCCGATGTGGAAACTGCTACGGAGGTCACAATGTTTCTGATGAAACTTTGATTCTAACCGGGATATAACGAACGAAAATTTTATTAAAATATGTTTTATATCATTTTTTATTTCAATTACGTTTTGGAAGCTTTATTGATTCACTATAAAAATTAAGACATATTTTTTTGTAAACACAGTTGTTCTTGCATACGTGAATGACTCGGTTTAGCAAAGAAAATGAAAATCTTGTTTCGGGAAGGTTTTTAAATTAACATAATTTGCTCTCAATAGATGGCGTCACTGAGGTAAGAAATCTATACACAGTGAAAATCGTTTATAACGACCAACCGCATATAACGATGGAATTTTTACAAGAAGTTTGCTATTCTACTCCATACTAAATATATCAGTTATAACGACATCGTATATAACGACGTGACTTGACAGTCATAAATCGGAACCAAGTGGATTAGTTATCAAAATTGAAGGTTAGTTATCAAAATTTAAGCGTTATTCTAATCTTGTTTATTTACAAATGTCTGAGAAAGTTTTATTACTGCTAAACCTGAATATTAAAGATAGTGAACTTAAAAAGTGATTTATTAATTGAATATCACGAGGGTCATATTCTTTAGGGGCCTATTTTATTTTTTCAGCATAAGGCCCATAAAGCTCTTAAACCGGCACTGTTCGGAAATCATTAGTATAATATAATAAATATTATTCATTAGATTTGTTTTCTACATTATATACTTCAGTATTTTCTAGAATTTTTTCAATTTAAAAAAAAAAAGTGTTATGTAGTTAGTGTGGCTATAAATATAATTTAACATAAACGGAAATTAAATTCATTAGAATTAAATCCATTTTTATTTAATTTTGAAACCAAAAAGTTTAATACTTTTTACTATCAAAATAATTTATAAAACACTTGAGCAGGGGTCTTCAATCCGCGGCCCTCCGACATGTTTTATGTGTCCCGCTGACTCACGAAAAAATGCAAATTATTTCACACAAAAATAACGTCCCTGCTCCCTTGGAGTCTGAAATCTATATATTTTATTCTGTTGTCATTTTCATATTTCATAAAAAATATCTTAAAACACTATAGAACTAAAGTAACACGAGGTTCCCCTCAATCATGTTTTACTTTAATTTTCTAGCGTATATGGGAATCAGGTTTAGTTTTATCGATTTGCAGTGCAACAGTGATTGAAAAAAAATTCAAGTTAGGGCTCGTCAAATTCTATTTTGAATATGTTTATAAGAACGCATCCATGTAGAGTTTTCAAAATTATTGGCGGAGGAAGCACATTTTATGTACATTTATACATTACAGTATATGTAAAATTGCAATTTATTTCAGATTATTGGGCGGCTCGGGCCCCACAGGCTCGTTTAACGCTACTCCTATGTAAGAACGTTTTCCCAACCATCTGACTGCACGCTCTGAAAATGTTACTATTCTGAAGCATTTACAACTGCGCATAAGCTAACATAGAAAGTTGACAGTGGGGTTACAGACTTACAATTGTGGGGGTTACAGAGCTACAACTCAATATATCCATATGTATATACACAAAATTTTATTGCAGTGGGAATTACAACACCTATTAACCCAACATCCCTGTGTACGTGGATGCGTCTGAAAATCGCTGTTTTCAAAAGTGAAGTTGATAAAAATCAAAGGCCCAGAATAACTGACGTCCACCTTGGAAACACTTTTAGGATTGCAATATCAAAAATAAGACCGGATATTGACAGGATTGTTAAAAATAAGCAGTGCCAAAAATATCACTATAAGATTTGATTTCGCTTTACATATTAATAACTAAAAGTATTGTAAATGCTTTTCGTTTCCATATGTTTTTTGCATTGTAATATACACTGAAGTGCCAGAAAAACTGGTACACCTACCTAATATCCAGTAGCCCCCCTCCCCCCACCACCACCACCACCACCGCGTACGCAGAAGTGTCGCAACACGATGTGGCATGGACTCGACTAATGTCTGAAGGTATCCTGGAGACAATTCACACCAGGAATCCTGCAGGGCAGTCCACAAATCCATAGGAGTGCGAGGTGGTGGAGATCTCTTCTGAACAGCACGTTGCAAGGCATCCCAGATATGCTCGATAATGTTCATGTCTGGCGATTTAGGTGGCCAATGGAAGTGTCTAAAGTCAGAAGAGTGTTCCTGGAGCCACTCGGTAGCAACTCTCGATGTGTGGGGTGTCGCATTATCATGCTGAAATTGTCCAAGTCCGTCGGAATGCACAATGGACATGAATGGGTGTAGGTGATCGGACATGATGCTTACGTACCTGTCAGAGTTGTCTCTAGACGTATCAGGGGTCCCATATCACGCCAACTGCACACGCCCCATACCATCACAGAAGCTCCACCAGCTTGAACAGTCCCCTGTTGACATGTAGGGTCCATGGATTCATGAGGTTGTCTCCATACCCGTACACGTCCATCCGCCTGATGCAATTGGAAACGAGACTCGTCAGACCAGGCAACGTGTTTCCAGTCATCAACAGTCCAATGGCGGTGTTGGCGGACCCAGACGAGGCGTAAAGCTTTGTGCCGTGCAGTCAACAATGGTACACGAGTGGACCTTCGGCTCCGAAAGCCCATATCAATGATGGTTCGTTGAACAGTTCGCACGCTGACACTTGTTGATGCCCCAGCATTGAAATCCGCGGCAATTTGAGGAAGTGTTGCACGTCTATCTCGTTTAACGATTCTCGTCAGTCGTCGAAGGTCCCGTTCTTTCAAGGTCTTTTTCCGGCCGCACCGCTGTCGGAGATTTGATGTTTTACCGGATTCCTGATATTCACGGTATACCCGTGAAATGGTCGTACGCGAAAATCCAAATTTTGTCGCTATCTCGGAGATGCTATGTCCCATCTCTCTTGTGCCGACTATAACGCCACGTCTGGCACTTCAGTGTATATATATATTTAGTCTCAGAGGCGAATCCAGAAAATATTTTTGGATGGGCACACAAAACTAATATAGACTTAAGGAAAAAATATCAATAAAGGCTGAACCGGGGGTGGGGGGGCGAACCCCTTGAGACGCCTTTGTTCAGTTCTAAAATTTTTTATACCGTAGTGCGGCCCTCGGGCCTACGGAAATAAGCAAAATTGGCCCTTGGACTGAAAAAGGTTGAAGACCCCTGCTCTAGAGTGTATTATTATACTATAGGCTACTATGATTTTAAAAAGATATCGTTTATAACGACCGAATTTGCACGGTCCCTTGAAGGTCGTTATAACCGATTTTCACTGTACAGTCGAAACCGCATACAGTAAAAAATCGGTTATAACGACCTTCAAGGGACCGTGCAAATTCGGTCGTTATAACCGATAGTCGCTAAAAACGATACCTCTTTAAAGTCATAGTATACCAAAGCAATTTAGGGTTTTATAAATTGTTTCGATAATAAACTTGTTGGTTTCAAAATTGTAATAAAACATACTTAATTATGATAAATTTAATTATCGTGTATATTAAATTATATTTATAGCCACACTAAATACATAGTACTTTCTTAGTTTTTTTTTAATTAAAAATTTTTAGAAAGTACTAAAGTATATAATATAGTGGACAAGTGTAATAAATAATATTTATTATATTATACCAATGACTTCCGAACAGTGTCGGTTTTTAATAGATTTACGAACCCCAGTCTGAAAAAATATAATGGGCCCCTAAAGAATGCGGCCTTCGTGATATTCAATCAATAAATCACGACTTTTTTTTTTAAGTTAATTACCTTCAATATTCAGGTTTAGCAGTAATAAAAATTTCTCATTTCATATTTGTAAATAAACAAGATTAAAGTGACGCTTAAATTTTAATAGCATAAGTTTGCTTCCAGAGTTGTCTCGAATCTACGTGGTACCGATGCGTAACTGTCAAGTCGCGTCGTTATATCCGATACGAATTTCCCTACTTAGAATCTACGTAGACTACAAAATCGCCGTCGTTATAGCAAGTTTCGTCGTTATATACGATGTCGTTATAACCGATATATTTAATATAGAGTAGAATAGCAAACCAAACTTCTTGTAAAAATTCCGTCATTATATGCGGTTAGTCGTTATAACCAGCATCGTTATAAACGATTTTCACTGTATATGCAAATGAACGTAACAACGAAATCAATTGCATATAAGCGGGTTTTACATAAAAGCGGTATTCTCTGAACTATAGCGTGGAAATAATTTGCTCATTAAATTTTTATTGAATTTTATTATTAAATTAGATATTCTTATTTCTAATTTTATAAATCATATACATTATTTATTTCAATATTTATAATGCACGGTTACTATTTCATTAATAAGAGTAACAAGAAATAATGTGCTACTTACATAAACGCATATACTGTATTTGCGGAAAATAGTGGACAAATGATAACCATACTCTTTTGTTATTTATATCTTTGTCTTAACTGTTTGATTTCAAAGAATTTAAAATCGCCAACTTTTGATCAATATTTAAGCAAATATGTCGGTTTCTTTTCATCTGCCATGTTCACAATGAATATAAAAAATGAAAAATTCAAAAGAAGAAAGGAAAAAAACCTGCAAATAGACTAGTTTGCCCTTTTCTAGGGCTATTCCATACCCCCAGGCTCTCCGGTAAGGCCCCTCTCCAAAATATAAGGGCCCCGCAAAGGCTGCGGCCGCCACTGCTCTCACCCTCATGACTAGAAGACGACGAAGAAAAATTTTTTAAACAAAATTCTCAGTAAAGCGAAGGACAATGTCGTGTTTTAAAATTTCACAATTTACAATTCCTGCTCTAAAGGATTTATGATGTCAAGGTTGTACTAAGGTTGTGCCAAGGTTGTGGCAAATGAGGAAATTGCTTCAAAGGTTAAAAGTTGAAAAGACGCCAAATGGGTTAACACAGGGTGTGTGATTCAAAGTGGACATTTATTTCTAAGAATTAAAAAATATGGTGAATAATTTGAAACGTAAAATGTCATAAACTAACATTAATTTATGGAGGGGGCGCGCTATTTCACATATTGGCCTCAGGTACGAACATTTCTCGGTACCGTCCTATGAAAAATGTCTGAGGAATAATTGATCACCAATAGGAATAAGGTTTTGTCACAGTATGTATAGCCCCGAGTTCAATCCCAATTTTGCCTACACGATTATTATTATTTTTTATTTATTTATTGAAAAATTTAATTTTGCCCTGACAAATGAAATAATATGCCGTAGAAGGAAGCAAAGCGTGTAATAACTGCAAAACAGCTGAAGAATTATCCAGTTTTGCCGAAAATCCAGTTTCCTCACAATATATAGACCAGAGCTCGACCTTGGCATGTGCGTAATTGTTTGTTGTCATTATTTTTATTGAAAATTTAAATTTTGCCTGGGAATTAAAATAATACGTTACAGACAGTAATACGTAAGCAGAACGTATACGTAGAAGTATACGTAAGCAGAACGTGTAATAACTAATCATAGCAAGGCCGTAGTTAAGAGTTAATTTCGGGTAGGTCAAAATTTTTTTCAGCATGTATCGATACAATCATAGCATGCAAGGCCGTAGCCAAGTCCCATTAAAAATTTAGTTTCGAGGGTCCATTAAAGATTCCCCCCGGATACGGGCATGGATCGTAGATTTTCTCTTAAAAGTCACGTTTCCCTACACGGTTGCAAGCATAATGTTATAAGGCCCTCTCGAATAAATTGCCTTCAATAAAAAATCCAAGCAACTAGTTGTGGAGGGGTGGGGGAGTCAAGGTTTAAGGGGTTTCCTCGAAACTATTTACGAAAATGAATATGTATTGTTCTTAGGTAGGGTAACCAACTTACGCCTGGGAATTTAAGGCAGATTTAGTCGCGACAAGGACTAAATTAAGGGAGACTATAAAGGAGGCGATCAATTTTGATTTTTTTTTTTCAGAAGAGCAGCTTCACTTCAACAAGTGTTCGTGAAATGGATATCATTAAACAAAACAATTAATTTAAATTGTATACAATTTCAACGTTTTAAACGTAGTACACAGTAATATATTTAACAAAAATCAATATACGTTTTAGATGGACCTTGGTCGCCCCTTGTCAAAAATACATGTTCTTGACGAGCGACAGCCAAATTCCGTCCCAAATGTGCTCATTGGTTTTTGTTAAATAAATTACACTACGCCTAATGTTTGAATTACTTTCTTCGTTTATTCTGCGTTGTGCTACGTTGTAAGGTTAGTTCTACATTACCATATTTTCACAGTTCTAACTTATACATACCAGGCTCGTAGCTAGATGCTTGTTACAGTGGGGATTTGAAAGCTGGGGGGAGGGGGGTGCTTGAAATTCGTAAATGTTTTGATATATTTCATTAATATATTTAATAATGCTAAATATATAAGCAGATTAATATACGCTATGTGATACTGAAACTGCAACACTAAGAAGAAGTGGGCAGAAAGTGATGGAAATCGTCAAATACAAAGAGACAATAACAAACAGTAAGTGATATTTGTTTGTTTGGATGTTTTATGGCGCAAGAGCATCTGGGCTATACTTCGCCTAAGTGATGTTTATTGCAACATGATACAGTAGAAACTCTTTAATCCGGCGTTCTTTGGTTCGACACATTCTATAATCCGGCACCGATCGAGCTGCTCGTGGTCGGTGTTTTTCGGGTGGATACGGGCGTTTGTTGACCTTGTCCGCCAGGTCAGATGAAGGAGGAGGAGACATGGCAGGTGAAGCTAAAGTCTGGTGGAAACAAGCTTCTGATCCATTAAATACATTTATACAATTTGCCAAATCCAACAAAAGTTATAACTCTGCCGAACTCATAAATTTGTGTATAGTCTGCAATTTTTTTTTTTTTTTTTGAATGGCACTGAAAACCCTGAAGGAAGGGTAGAGTCACAGGCCACAGCACATCATCTACTTATCATTGGGCCTTCATAGTGCCCTCAATACGGACCAGAGGTAATCTGACATCTTAGGCAATGGCGCCCCAAACCATGATGCCTTGTTGTGGCGCTGCTCCACATTGCTGCCAGGATGTCTCGTTGTCTGTAGTTTCACAGATGCGGCCGGATTGGGCCTATCATCATATCGAAACCAGACTCATACATGGCGACTGTCATTGCTAAAACAGAAGCATGATTCGTCTGAGAACATGACCCTGTGCCATTTCACGTGACTCTATCCCCACACCATTGCTAAAGGAGACATCTGTACTGTTAGATCAGTGCAGTCCTCTTAAATGCGCCACGAGTGCAGACCGTCGGCAACCAATCAGCGGTTAATGATCCTGGTCGATATGAAAGCATCAAGTGTCCTGCACATGGTACAAAAGGGCGACGGATTCGTCGATCCACGCGTGTTGAGGTCTCTGGCCGCACAGCACCCCTGAAACGTGCCACATTCCCTTGTTCCAACCATCTTCGCCATAGCTGGTGCACCATGGACACGTGTAGGTGCCTGTCCGCTGCGATCTGACGTATGGACCAACCTGCCATTCTGAGTATGGTCACCATTCCCCTTATGAAATCGTTTGTCTTCTGAAACTGCTATGACTACATTTTCAGAGGGCTCAGCCCCTATAGTCCCAGCCTGGCTACGGCCCTGATATCTTCGAATATTTGCACACTGACGCTGCAGAACTAGGTATTTTTTTTCATTTTATTGTGCAATATTTTAAAAACTCGTTGCAACTAAAGTCATTATGCCCGTACCCAGAGGGGGGGATCTTAGGGACCGTCCCCCCAAATTAAATTTTTGATGGGACTTGACTACAGACTTACATGTTGTAATTGTATCGACACCCCACCCCCGAAATTAAATACTAACTGCGACCTTGATAGTCATAGTTAATTGCAACTATTAGTAATCATAGGTAATTTATCGATGATTTCCTCTAATAATGTATAATTTAAATAAATATATAATACATAAATTTAATTTAATAATGTAGTATATAATTAAAATTTCTCGATTTTGGTAGATAGTGAAATATACGTGGGAAATAGAATGCTAATCAGGGAGCCGGAAGAATCTGCAAATATTAACCGAAATATTGCAGAACACGAGAAATCTGAAGGAGTTGATCACCCTCTGTTTGGACGCTGTGTCAAAAAGAGGCAATTCTTTTTTAAATAGAAAACTACAAGCAGTGTATGTGGAATAGTGTTAAAAATATTCTTAATTTAGATGCTTGTGATTTTATCCCGAATATAATTATTGCTCACATGGAAGTGATTAATTTTATTATTTTGTTTTCTTCATTTATCATTTTTTTATTCACACACACATGGACCTTCATTTGAAAATGAGAACGGCAGTTTTGTAGCCCAAGGCGTAAGTTATATTTATTTTTCGTCGTGTCCTAGAACTCACATACCAGAATAGGACTGAAAACACTATTGTTAAGTCAGTGTCTAAAAGTTGTTTTCTTCGATGACACAGTCCAAATATTTATTTATGTTCCAAATGTTAATGACTTGGTGAAAACAAGCCACCTAATACTGAACTTTAGACTTGTTTATAGGGAGACATAGCTTCTAGAAACTGTCTAATACGCAAACGACACCAGATGGCGCATTTCTGAACGCCTCATGATGTGACCTGAAGAAAGTCCAAAAGGTTTTATGAAATAGCTAGAAAATCGATAAAACGTGTTTTCTTTGATACGTCTGTGCATTATCGGGAAAATACGACACGTTTTTCCGTTGGGCCATTGCCAATTTAGTGCCCATTATCCCCTAAACGTTATCGAAAAATTTGCGCAGGTGGAAATAGTTATTCCATAAGTTGAAACTGTCCAAATATACCAAAACACCTCGTGCTAAACTCAGTCGTATATAATGAGCGATCCTTTTAAAAAATTTAGTTTTTTTTTTTTTTTTCGATGAAGTGTGCTTGTCTTGGTTTTGAATAAAAAGATTGCTTTTTGATTTTGTGCACTTTTCTCATAAATCTACCACTACTAAAGGCACGCTTTACTAATAAGTAGATTGAGTTCTTACATTGACCATTGAAACCATTTGCTTACCATATGCCTCTAGCCACGGAACCATTTTCTTACCACATTCCCAGCCACGGAACCCTTTTCTTACCACTTTCCCGGCCATGAAACTCTTTTCTTGCTATATGCCTAGCCACGGAACCCTTTTCTTGCCACATGACTAGCCACGGAACCATTTCCTTGCCATATACCTCGCCAGGGGACCATTTTCTTGCCATATGCCTAGCCCCACGCAACCTTTTTCTTACCAGAACTTCCCCAGTCACGGAACCATTTTCTTGCCATATGCCTAGCAACAGAACCCCTTTCTTACCATATTCCCAGCCACGGAACTCTTTCCTGCCCTTTCTTAACCGGATTCGAGACTAACTATCTCTATCCAGAAAAGGACTGTGTACTACTACCAGTAACGTACGAAAGGGAGGGGCTCAGGAGGCTCGACCCCCCGGTCAATAAATTACATTGTTCTTAATACCGAATCACTTGATCTTTTTTTTTTTAGATATTTGATCCCCCATTATTTTTTACTTTCTACGCCCCTGAATGCTACCAAACCTAATGGAACCCTGGTCCTTTATTGACTGCAATGCCAAAAATTTCATTTTCCGGCTTACGTAAACAATGCTGAAATAGCCCATTACACTGTGGACATGTGTCGATATACTAATAATTTAAACCAATTTCATAGCTCAAATTGCAGATACTATATCTGTAGACAAAATTATTTGTTATATAATATATATATACGTATATATTAACCAGAAATGACTGCTACGAACTTTGGAAGTCACCCCCACGCGAAACGAACATTACATAAGAAGTGTTGTTGATACTACTCAGTGTTGTTTTAGTGGGTGAGTCAACTGAGCCCAGTCCCAAGACTCCAACACAAACAGGAATCCTAAATTGTAAGTTTATTTATTAAGGTTTTTTTTTTTAGGTTTGCTTTTACCGACGGACTATCATCTATTGAGGCAATATACTCTTCTTATTGCAAAAAATTGGAAATTTAAAAGTCGGTCTAAACGGAGCCGCCCCCACTCCCCACTCTCCTGGTAAGCAAAAATCCACATTGGCTAACGTGGGAAAATAAACATAATAGCAACACCTCCCTAAGGTGCTTATGTAATACTTGAACTCTTCCTAATATGTTAAAGTGATTCTGGTACCATGAGGACGGTCAGCTATGTTTATTAGTAACGGATTAAAGACAGTGCGACGGCACCGGTCGCACTGTGTCAAGCCAATAGGGGCGACAAAATGACCTGACGACGATTAGAAACTAACAAAATTAGGAAAGTAAAAACTACATCAAAATAGACGAACCTGTTTGACCGTACAGAGGATAATCCAAATTGTTGAAACTTATGTAAGGCTTTAATTAAATAATTATATTAAAATATTTTAATTTTTGGATCACCAGAAAAAGTATTTGTTGTTTAGTTACATGTTATTTGTTGTAAGGAAATTTTAATTGTTATCGTGGCTTTCCGTCTTGTAATAATATTCAGTAGGCTATTAAGGAAATCTATAGAAAAAAAAAACCACCAAAGGAATTATTTTGAAAATAATTAAAGTAAATTTGGCGAGAAGAAGGGAGCGCCAAATTCTGGGCTTACACCGGGCGCTCTATGGTCTAAATGCGTCTCTGGTGTTTATGCGCCGTGCCATATCTGTAGAAAATTCATAATACTCGTATGTTCTGTGATTTATGTATTTGTGCCGTACGTGGGCGCCCATGCGAGTACTTCGAGGGAGACGGGGCTGAGAAAAATTAACGAGTACTTCAAGGGGGGGGGGGGGCCTGAGAAAAATTATTACCTCCTTCTCAAAGCTGTCGAGAATTTTAGTGAATGTACAAGATACCAAAACGCTACAAAAATAATTGATACTGCTTGACAATTAGTAATGAGCTAAAAAGTACCTTATTTTAAAATGTGACTGTAAAACTTTTGAAAGTAAATGCATAGCAGGTTACGGCAAATAAAATTTTTAAACGGCTAGGAGGGGGCCCTCGAACCCCACTCTGCCCCCCATATTGGCGCCTATGGTGTGGTATCTTATTCAGGGCCGTCTTAATGCATTCGGAGCCCCAAGCTCGCTTATTCTTAGGACCCATTTTACATTAACTTTTAAATTTCGAAATTTTTGCAACACGAAAAAATAATATATAATAAACAAACTTTACCAATTTGGGGCCCCTGCGTCAGGGCCCCATTTCTGTAATCATTAAAACAGCACGGAATCATTGCCATTGATCTTGCTTCACGCAACTTTTTTTTTTTAGTAATACCATAATACTCTTTTTCTTCATCTTCCTAAATACGACGTAAATCAGTTCCAGTTCTGTTATGACTACGGCTTTACTCACTTTAACTATACTTCATTATATTCCATGGGTGCCCTTATAGTGGGGAGAGGGGGCTCGATCCCCCCCTAGCCGTTTGAAAA
>QLNU02015003.1:34240921-34253234 GCA_006491805.2 Dysdera silvatica | reverse complement strand
AGTTTATCTGTTGGGAAGAAACACATCATTGCATTAAAAGGAGAGGATGGCACCGTAACAAGAAATAGGGAAGAAATACTTAGAAGAGTTGAAGAATTCTACAAAAATCTATACGAAAGTAACAGTGAATTAAACGAAGACATTGAAATAGTCGAAGGAACAGCTCCTAAAATCTTAAAAGAAGAAGTTTCATTTGCAATAAAAAATATGAAGAAAGGAAGAGCCCCTGGTGATGATGGTATTACATTAGATATCCTAAAAGAAGCTGGAGAATATGTAGAAGACATACTTGCAAAATTCTTTACCAAATGTCTTAACAGCGGTAACATACCAAACCAATGGGATTCTGCAACAGTAATTCTTTTGCATAAAAAAGGTGATAAAGAGGATTTGAAAAATTACCGACCAATTAGCTTGTTACCTGCTATTTATAAAATCTTCACAAAAGTTCTAACACATCGCCTGCAGAAAAAATTAGATGCAGCTCAACCAAGAGAACAAGCTGGATTTCGAAGTGGATTCAGTACAGTGGACCATATTCAAGTATTAAGAGAATTAATTGAAAGAACACATGAATATGAACTTCCATTGTGTGTTGCATTTATTGACTATGAGAAGGCCTTTGACTCTATAAAAACATCAGCAGTCATCAACTCTTTAAGATCAACAGACATTGAGGATGTGTACATTGACATGGTGAAACGTGTGTATAAAAATGCAAGTGCAAAATTTCGGTTACATAAAGATACCAAAACTATCAAACTTGGCAAAGGGGTGAGGCAGGGAGATACCATTTCTCCAAAACTTTTTACTTCTGCTTTACAGATGATTTTTCAGCTGATAAATTGGAATAACAAGGGAATAAAAATAAATGGTGAATATTTAAATCATCTGCGGTTTGCTGATGACATTGTTATTTTTTCAACGGACCCATTAGAACTCCAAGACATGGTACAAGAGCTCTCAACTAGAAGTGAAGAAGTTGGACTCAAGATGAACCTACAAAAAACTAAGATCATGTTCAATAATTTCGTAGAGAAAACAAAAATACAAGTTGACAACACTGAGCTAGAAATTGCTGATTCATATATTTACCTTGGCCAGCTGATTTCAATGGATGGCAACATTATGAAAGAACTCAACAGACGTATTAAACTTGGCTGGAGTGCATTTGGAAGAAACAGTTTTATCCTGAAGGGGAAATTGCCTTTATGTCTAAAAAGAAAAGTCTTCAACCAGTGTGTATTGCCAGTCCTCTCTTATGGATCAGAGACATGGAGTCTAACAGTTGGAGCAATACGAAAGTTACAGACAACCCAAAGGAGCATGGAGAGGTGCATGCTTGGAATAACTAGGAGAGATCGAAAAAGAAACACTTGGGTGAGAGAGCGAACTAGAGTACTGACACTATAAGAGCTAGTAGCACATCTAACAGTGCGAAAACCAATTGGATCTTTATAAAATTTAACAGTAAGCGTCATGTATGGGAAGTTGATTGGAGATTGGATAGCTTTGAGTTTCTCAAAAGCACCCTGTATGTGTTTGAAGATAGGGGTAGTGCTTGTACCCAGATTTATATATTGCTCTGTATTATCAAGAAATTTCTGTATGTTTGAAGCATAGAACCTCTTTCACATGATGGAAAATACTGAAAAATATTTATCTATGTTCAATAACATAAAGCGTTTATAAAAATCCTTCAAATCTCTTTTGTATTCTGCAACGCTCTTGAAATTTTTATGTGTTCTATCCCATTTTTTATACCAGACAGCGTGTAAGAAAATTTCACAAATGCATTTATTGCTTCAAATGTCAAATGATTTGATTAGTATTGCATTGTAATAGACACATTGTAAATAAAACCATCAATTTCTCTGATGATATTCTTCTGTGTTTTTTTGCATATATTTTTATAATCTAAACTTAGTTCTTTTTGACGAAAGTTTTTTAAATCACTATTACTGAAGAAATTTATATCACCTGTGATGACATGTTGATGATTACTGTGAACAAATTCAGTGTATCTTTCACATATGCATGGTGTATCAACAGCCTCATTAGTTTTTTTACAAACAGAGTTATAGTTGAAAAGTTGTCGACCTATATTAACATTGTATTTATAGCTCATTTCACTCTTAGCGTTTTTAGAGGGAAAAACTTTTAGAGTTATCGAGAGATTTTTTGAAATTAATGTTGTTAAATTCGATATTGGGAAAGCCAAAAATACAATGATTTTTTTTTATTTTTTTGAAGAATTCATAGCCTTGGCCACAATATATGGATTCCAATTTGATTTGGAAATTCTATGACTGCCTCTTCGAACGCTTAAACAGATTTATGTTAAAATTTCCTTAAATACCTTTATTTTTAAAAATAGTTTTCAACTTTTAAAGACTTTGAACTCCAGTGATAGGAATCCCACTTTCATTAAGTGCTTTGATTTTGAGGATCTATTTAACCAAATCAATTTAAGAGACCTATATCGTGTGTTATTAGAATTATTTACAGAGTATGATATAAAATCAATTGACAAAATCTCGTTTGTAAAACTACTAAACTTCTGTCTTAACTATAATATGGTATATAATGGCACTGGTTATTATAAACAGGTAAGAGGGCTTTCTTAAGGGGGAGTGTATTCTTCTTTAGCTGCAGATTTATACTTACATAAATATGAAAGTTTGTCTTCACCAAGAACGGATTTATTTTTTGGCAGATATATAGATGATATAATCTATATAGGCTATGGTATGGAGCATCAATTGGACCTTGATTTTTATCCCTCAGGATTAACACTGAAAGATACCTCTGTATCTAGAATTCGAGTTCACTTTTTAGATCTACTTATTACTATCAATGAAAATAATAGATTTGTCTTTCAAATATGCGATAAAAGAAAACAATTTTTATTTGCTTTTGTTCAGTACTTGCAATATGACACATGTCTCAGAAAACATGTTATAAAAAATTTGATTTTAGGTGAACTCTCCAGACAGAAAGTGCTTTCAAATAGAGTTGAAGCCATTTCTGAAGGCTTAAGATCTTTTAAAAAATGTTTGGTTTTAAATGGTTTTCCAATGAACTATATAAATAGAACATTTGCAAATTTCATCCCTAGAAAGAAATCTTAAATGTTTCTTATAAAGAATAATCATTGCAATTAAATACATCTAATCGCAGTTCTCAAATATAGATGGAAGCACCTGTTCATTACTCCTTTTGGATATCTGGTATTGCTTAATTTATAAGATGTGGAAACACTTTCAAAACTGCCTTCAACTGATCATGTGCTATCTTTTTAGTTACGAGTTTGAATTTAATTTCTACATTACTGCTATTACAAGGTAATTTAACCACTTCCTATTTTATTATTAATAAAATATGCTTGCAAAAACTCGGCTAAAAATGTTTAAAAATGAAAAGTTTCTGACACTGAATAAATTCATCTATATTTTTTTTACATTTGTGGTATTACTTGAACTGAGTTTGTTGAATTACTACTTGTAAATTATTCAACAGTGTTACTTTGATGTGAGATGTATCGACGACTTTCTATTTCTATTTTTTGTCTCTTTCAAACACAAAAAATTGTTTTAATCTCTGCCACATGGATGGTTATAAACAAACAGGTCTTCCTGTATAATGTCTGCATTGAATGGGGAATGTTGGATTCTTAAAACACTCTTTAACCCATGATTATTGGCTCATAACGCCAATCAATGTACATTGCAGGTCCAATTCTTCTTTCTAATTCAGACCAGCTATGATCTGTCTAAATTTATTGATTCTTCATTTATATATTAAATGGAATGTTAAAAATGCTGTGTTTTATAACAACTCCATTTGCATCATTTAAAATGGGTACATATTGGGCTTTGGTTAATGGTATTGAGATGGGATTTAAATACCTGGTACTACAAATTTATTATGTTGGTGTGATATTTGTATATTTAATGATAAAACTATTCAAAAACAATGTTATTACTATTGTATAATTTGTTCTGAGTACATATTGTAAAATATTTTTTAATTGTTTTCAAACCTATGTATATATGTATATATATATGCTTGTATATAAATAAAAGAGAGAGAAAGAGAGGGAGACGGACACAGAGCCGAAACGGAATGCCTGAACTGCTCTGTATTCAGCACACAGTAGCGATGTCCTTTTTCCTTTGTTCCTTTTTAGAGTTAACATAATTGCCAAAACGTCAGCACATAAAGCCACGGGGGTATAGTTTTTTAATTTTTCCTGAAAAATCATCAAAATCATATCTGGTTAGAGTGAGAAATACTATAGAGGTTATGTTTACATGAATATATTATGTAATATTAATAAATCAATATGGATTTCATTATAACGAAATAATTAAATGATCCTTTGGAATTCATTATAACAAGAATCTACTGTAGATGAAGGGAAGAGTTAATTTAAAGTGAAGTAAGAAGAGACGAAGTTTAAAAAATCAGAACACTTGGAAACACTGTTGAAATTTTTCATTCGTCGGTTTTTTTCTTTCTAACTAATCTTTTTTTCTTTTTTTTTTTCCAGCAATTTCGGTGAAATAACCTTGCAACAACTACGTCACAAGCAGTTGCTGTCTTTAGCGACACCTATATTACACAGTCGTGGTGGCGCTACTTTATTTCATCAGCAACTGTAACGATGATTGGTTACGGATTGCACGCTATTCGCATGTTTACGATATCACGGATTTCTGGTGTAATTGCGATAATTTCCTATGAGCAATTTTGAAATAATATTGATGTTTCTATAGAATATTTTATTTTGTTTACTTTCGCAACAATTACATTATACAATAATTTTTGCCACCCATGTATTTGTAGCTCACACTAGAGCTATTTTTGTTTTAGGAGAAAAAGAGACGCCGTCCTCATCCTGGATTCGAACCAGGGTCCCTGCGTTGAGCCCGCGGTGTCTTGACCTACTAGACGAATGAGGACAAGAACAAACGCATTTTTCTCCGTATATGAGGATGTAAGATATTATTACCCTTCACAGGGATAACACAATTGCCAAATAATGGTCAACACAGAAAAGCCTCCGGGGCGAGATTTTTGTGAGTTTTCCTAGGGGGAATTTATTATACAATAATTTTTGCCACCCACGTATATTTAGCTCAAACTAGAGCTTATTTGTTTTTGGCGAAACGCGGGGACCCTGGTTCGAATCCAGGATGAGGACGGCGTCTCTTTTTCTCCAAAATTACATAAGCTCTAGTTTGAGCTGTAATTAATACGTGGGTGGCAAAAATTATTGTATAATAAATTCCCCCACGAAAACTCACAAAAATCTCGCCCCGGAGGCTTTCTTGTGTTGACCATATTTGGCAATTGTGTTATCCCTGCGGAGGGTAATAATATCTTACAACAATTACATTAGAGTAAAACATTCTTATTTATATGTACATTCTCGTACGCATGTATATACATATATATCTCGAACCATTGACGTTCGATATATTCATTCGAAAAATATATACCTTTTATACCATTTTTTTTTTTTTCTTGATCATACCATATTTCTTATTTCCCTTTTCTTCCCACTAACTTCTTAGTGTGTCAATATTATTCCGGTTAGTATTTTGATAATTGCAATTCGATGTTGGCCTTTTTATTTGTGTATTTGTATATAGAGTAGAACCTGTCTAAAGTGACCACATTTGGGACTGGACTGCAATGGTCACCATAGACAGGTGGCCGCTATACACGGCAAACTTTTGTATAGGCATGGCTGCGTCTCTACCAGTTCTTTCTTATTAAAAATGGTCACTTTATTCGGGTGATCAATTTAGCAAGGTGGTCACATTACGAGGTTCTACTGTATGTTATTTTTTTAGGATTTATAATTATTAGATACAATAAAGATAATTCTCGATTTACGAGTGTTCACTCTATGTATTCTCTTGTTTCCGAAATTAAGTTTGAGGTATCCGATGAAATCAAAAATAGGAACGTCCGTTTGAACGAATATTAAATACTAATCATAGTCATTTGTTTGCATGAGCACATACAGTTATGTACTTGTGATTGATTTCTTATAGGGCATACTATTTTTTTTTTATTGTAATTCATGGCTGTTTGCTATTTGTAACAATGACAAATAAACAACATTATTATATTATTATAACATAAAAATTAAAAAAATATCGCATTTCGAGCCATTCTCGTTGCTGTGTCATACACTGTACTGTACACACACTACTATGAGTGTACAGTATAGTATAAAACAAATAACTGTGATATACAGTATGGCAGGGTCTTCAACTTTTTCGGTCCAAGGCCAATCTTGCTGCCTTATTACTTCTGGTTCTCAGACCGCATTACTGAGCGGCAATATTAAGACAGAACAAAGGCGGATCTGGTGGTGGTGGTAGAAGTGATTCTCTGGATTCGCTTTGTGCAATTTTTTTGGATCTCTATATTTGGTCTCCCCACCTTGGAAAATTTTTCTGAATCGCCGCTTGAACCGAATTTCATATAAGATATTTCGTGATAGACTAAACTCTGTCATGTTCAAACTATGTTAACTCTGTTCAGGTCAAACTATGTTTAACTCTGTTCAGGTGAAAACTAAAAAAACGTCTTTTGCCTGGTTGATTGTGCTCAAGTGCTTATGCCGTTTCTCTTACTTCAATATATTGCAATGTTGTATTATGTCCATTTACATGTATCCTTATTATTGCTGTTCCATCAATACATTATGTTATTCATATATCTATATGCATGTACCTGTTTGCAATTACTATGTCATCAATATATTGTGTCATGTATCTGTCTGCATATACCGTTTTGTCATCTTTGGTGATGGGAACTTCGTCAGGCACATGTGTGCCATTATTCTCATCACCATCTTAGCATCGTCCTGTCTGTGTTGTTATTTGTATTGTATTGCCTCTTTTATTTGAATGATGCCCAGGAAATAAACTGATTTTATTTGATTTGAAAAAAAGACTGAAATCAAGGTAAGATTTACTTTATTCAGCTCTATTTATGCGCGCATCATTGACTAGACAACCCGCCATTATTTACGGACATTTCTCTTCGTAATGTTTGCAATTCTGTAATTAAAATATTCTTTAATTGCAGTATTTTTCCTCATCTGATGAACCCGAAAATAGAGATAATGATGGGGGATGGGTTGGATGGCATCCTCTAATGAGCAGGAAGAACAAATGTAAAAGCCAGCGAGTTCATTTGTATGGACAAAGATTTAGAAGTTTCTGCTACGTTCGACGCTATTCAAGAATTGTGAGAAAATACGAGGAAAGGAGAAAAAAAGTGGTGAGAAAATGGAAACTGAAGAGATGTGGAACATTCACAAAATTGTAACGAAACGTATTCTGATGTTTTAGCAATTTTTTGGGAGATCCAGAAATTTGCTCTGAATAAAAATAATGACGAGTTGTACAAAAGGACCACAAAGATTATTATTTCCTTAGAACAAGATATTTGCCATAAAAAAGCAAAACAATTACGCATCACTGATTTTTTTTTAATGTACTCGTATATTAAAATAGATGAGGAATTAATGTGTTTGAAGTGACTAATTTTTTTAATTTAATTTATTTAATTTTTGATACAGAACCCCTAAATAACAGCCACCTCTGAACGGCGGTCACCTTTGCAGAGTCCCGCGGGTGACCGTTATTCGGAGGTTTTACTGTAATATATTGCTGAAGGCTACTTCGTAAAAAGCTTATACTCCCTTCCCTCCAATATCTACGTCTATAACGTTACAACCTAAAAAAAACTCAATGTCGGATTGAGTTAGGTCATTGGCGTACGCAGGGGGGGTGTTGAGGGGTATAAAACTCCCCATGGACCTATAACCCTAACGAACTTCTGCGTACGCCTATGAATTAGGTGCAAACAAGATAGCCCTCTAGAAAACCATTCTTCGAGGTGCGCCCAATTAGCCGAAAATCAAAGGTACTCTATACGAAAATTTAAGCTTAGTTAGGAGCAACGAGGCGTAGAAATATTGCCCGAAAACGGAATGTCTTAGTACGATCACGCTCCGCTGGCGGCAACTGCGCGTTAGGTTAAAGCTCGAAAAGAACTACATTTTCTGTTTATCATTGATAGAATGTTCTACACTCGAAACGAGGAAGGCCATCGTCTGTTGACATAATGGCAGTAGTTCAAATTACGTAATTTGGCAACAGCCTCCTATGACGCTTTCGCAAAGGATTGTAAACAAGCTGAACTCATTCTTATCTTTCAGAAAACATGCAAATCTTATATTTATTTCACTGGCGTAAGCAGGGGGGAATGAAGGGGTCATAACCCCATCTTCCGCTACAATTTTGTATACAGGGTGTCCCAAAAACCTTGACTGCCCATCTAATTCCTTAAAAATTCATCCTAAATACATATATGTACTAAATTGGAAAGTGGCGTAAAAAAAAGGTGCAGAATTTTATGAAATCGATTAAAATTGCAGTGGATTATTTTTCAAAGAAATACAAAATTTAAATTTTTGTATGGTCCCTGTACACAAAATTGTCCATTTAGTAAAATGTTCCCCATACTCTAGTAGCTCAATATACAAAATTTCAGCATTCTAGTGGGAAAATAACCAGAGATATCAAAGTCCAAAATAACTGACTGATAACACTTTTTGAAGGGAGAATAAATGCCGGGAGGAGGGGTAATTCATTCTGCTAAGCCACGTTATTTTGGGTCTTCATATCTCTGGTTCTTTTCCCACTAGAATGCTGAAACTTTGTATTGACCTATTGGAGTATGAGGCACATTTTACTCATTGGGAATTTTATGTACAGGGACTGTATAAAAATTTAAAGTTTGTATTTTTTCAAAAAATAATTCTCTGCGATTTTAATCGATTTCATAAAATTCTACCCCTTTTCTTACGCCACTTTCCAATTTAACACATTTACCTAGGATCAATATTTAAGGAATGAGAGGGGGCGCTCAAGGCTTTTGGGACACCCTGTATATATACATATGATTATTACAGATTTTTTTTAAGAGGGGAGAGAGAAAGAGAGGGAGAACGCTCTGTAATAGCTTTGAATATATCTAAAATCGCGTAAATATTTTGTTATATAGTCGAATCTCCTTAACGTAACGTACTCATGGCGACAAAAAAAGTGTTCATAGTTTAAAGTAATAAGCGTTAAGTGAGTTTGAGTTGGAGAATTTCGATTATACAAATATTCAAAAGACATGACTTAGTTGATTAATCTCAACTTTAATCGGGAGTAACTCTCTAGGAGAATGCGTAATGAATGCTAAAAAATGCACAGGAAAATGAGGTAAGTAGCGCAAGGAAAATTTTATTGTAAGATATTATTACCTTTCACAGGGATAACACAATTGTCAAATAAAGGTCAACACAGAAAAGCCTCTGGGGTGAGATTATTGTGAGTTTTTCATGGGGGAATTTATTATACAATAATTTTTGCTATCCATGTTTATGTAGCTCAAACTAGAGCTTATTGATTTTGGAGAAAAAGAGACACTGTCCTCATATTGGATGACGGCGGCGCCACATTTTCTCCAAAAACCGGAAGTTCTAGTTTGAGCTACTTAATACGTGGCAAAAATTATTGTATGAAAAGTTTATTATTGAAGTTTAAAAATGGCAGAGGCATAGTTTGAAAAAAGATAATGAGGGACACTTCATAGGGACTAGTTTCCGAGAAAAGGAGGGGCGCTGAAATTAGTGATAGGTGGTTACGAAATGTTTTTACAATCGAAAAAAAATCACACTCGACTCAAATTTAGAATCGAGTCAACTATTCATTTGTCCTTGAACTTGACAATCGAGATTTTCAATTGCAATCGCGAGTCAGAGGCCCAACCACCCTACGCTTACGCGTGAACATACCTAAATTACTGCTGCATGCTTCCGTCATGCACATGGCGTCGTTGTCAGTGTGGTGAGTAGATACAGCAGCATTTTGTGACATCCAGGCAAAAAGTCTATAGTATTTGTTTATAGAATCGTTATATAGGTTTTAGAGAGCCTATAGAGTAGAAACCTGATTTAACGATGTCCAAACGGCCTGCACTTTATTTATTTATGCGAGTATTTATTTTTATTTTATTCCTCTTTTTTTTTTCTTTTTCTTTTTTTTTTAAATACTCAAGAACTTCATTGTTAAATTAATTGTACGTTTATAACTAAAAATTCAATCAGGAGTCTGTGGTTATTTGTTGCAGGTGAGAGGGAAACCTGAATGCGGATGATTCCATAAGAAGGTTGCTGGTGATGAACAGTAGTATGTACATGCAAAAAAAGAAGACATTTATTGAGACGCATGAAGAAACACATTACAGGAGATAATATTGGCTAGTTTCCAGGCGATGATGTGCACATTATTGGATGCGTAGATGTATAAATGTAACGTCAAATGAAAAGGAAGTATGTGTTACATTTTCACCTGGTGCAGAGCTGAGAGGATGTTCTGTGGTTGAAGACAATTTTGGAGTGGATTTTGGGGTTCATCCCTCCATTTTCGATTGGTGTACAAATGTCATGTGATTGCATATTGGGCCAGGATTGGCTAAGATTTAACATCTGGTGTTTGAGTAATGTGTGTGAACTGTTGTAAGAAGGAGTTAATGTTACAGAACAGAACATATTTGTGTATACTAAAACTATCTTTTGGTTTGAGCTTTTGCGTTAAGAAAAAACCACGAAACAGCCACACGATGCAACATATTGATTGGAATGGGTGCAGTGATGTTGCGGATGTTGTCCTTTAAGATGTCGATTGTCTTTGGATTGTTTGCGTACACACGTTCTTTGAGATAAAACCATAGAAAAGAATCAGACAGCGTTAAATCAGAGAATCGAGGTGGCCATAGTCCACGTGAAATGACCCTATCACCAAACACAAGTTCCTGCACAATCCATATTTTATACGGATGAAATTTCAATTTCTTGGCAACCCTTTGATATGAAATTAGTGACACACACCTGTCTGCGATGATAGCCTATGAAGATTTTTTCTGGAACTTCTCTGTAGGCTTGCTTCAATCTGGGACATTTTATGCGTACTCAGATTAGGCCTACCACTTCGTGGTCGGTCATTAACAGAACCCCTTTCCCCGAATTTCTTGACTTGACGAAGTATCGATGATTTATTGGGGAAATTTTGGGTTTCGAAATATTTTCGAAACGCTGAACGAACACTTTTGTAAAAATTATTCTGCGAACAACATCCACAATAAATACACGCTCCTATACGCTGAGCGCCATTTTAAAACTATGGGAACTGACTCTGTATTAGCAACGCCATTTATCATGCATCATATAATGTATAAATAGCGCGAAATTCAAACGTTTATCTTACTATTTATGAGCAATCTCACCCGAAATGTGGGTTGCGCGCCTTTAGAAACACTCTGTATTTATCTCTGCTAAGGTGTGTGTGTGTGCGCGCGCGAGAATATGTGACAGTACCTTCCTTCTCGAAGTCCTCATTTAAATTCTACGAATGCATTCGCTCAGGTTGAATCATCAGAATAGAAACAATACTAAATAGAGGGCAAAGATGGCGAAGTGTAGCTTTATTTAGAAACCATACCAGCCTTTTGAAGTAGGTTATATTCAATACGGAGAAAGGAAAGCGGCAGAAACAGAAGAAGATGAGGAAGAAAACGAAAGAGTGTGGACAAGAAAGAAAAAGAGGAGGAGGAAGGAGAGAAGCTTGTACTTTCTCTTCCCAAGTTGTATCACGTGTTATTTGGAAAAAAGTAATAATAAGACGTGGCAAACAGGAAAACAGCAGAAAAGCGAAATGGGAACTCCCCACGCTCTTAAAACTACGCCACTTCTAAAAGTATACTAATCTAACGACCCGTTAAAATATAAAATTGAATAATTTAAATAAAATAAAAATAATATTTAATATAAAATTAATTATTTTATATTTTAGGAACTGTTCGACAATTTTACTTTGTTGGAATTAAATTTGAGAAAATAAATATACGGAAAATGAATTTTCCTGTTATAAACATCTGTCCGCGAATTTATTTATTTATCTTTAATTGACGTTCCAGATTTCTGAAAATGAAAATAAAACTATTATGTATTTTTTAAATTTAAATCATTCGCGTTTTATCTACGTAAAATATTTTTTTAAACAAATTTTGTATTTTGCAAAACTTTATTACACTTTAATTTTCCGGGGACTTGTTTTTAAAATTTAAAAAATGTATTTATTCTCTTAACAATGGCGCTTGAACAAGCCATATTATTAACAAGTCTAAAAAATTTGATTAATAATTTTATTGCTTTTTATAATATAATCGATTA
>QLNU02015003.1:34220483-34238073 GCA_006491805.2 Dysdera silvatica | reverse complement strand
GTTTTTGTGACGGTATCAATTTCTCTTCGAGAGATTTACATCCACATTCGACAATTCGACATTTACGATCTATGGTGCTACCCAACTCGTCAAGGCGTTGTTCTGAAACCTGATCCATTCTTTCTTTGTGGCGCAGTATAGCCCAGATGCTCTTGCGCCATAAAAAAGCCAAACAATCAATGATCCATTCTTTCAGATTCTCTGCGATGAAAAGTAGTGGTTAAACATCGAGGATACATTTCCCACTTCATCCAGTCATTTTAAAGGCAACCTCACAATTCAAAGTTCTACGGATCATATAAAGTTTTATCGCATGAAATGCAATTTTCACAAGCATTTCTATAAATTATTTTCTACCAACCCTAAATGTAAATTTACGTTTTCGAAAAGAAAAAAATTACAAGCTTTATAACAATATAAACACAGTAGCTCTACAGGCCCTGCGGTGGCGCAGTGTGGTAACGCGTTCTCCTATTGCGCGGCTAATCCGGGTTCGACTCCCAGCAGTGCAAAAAGAACGCTTACTCAGAGATCTCATAAAGATCGCACTGCTCACTGTAGTCCGGGGTTTGGTTCCCTAGGCCTTAAGAGGTTCGGATTCCTCGGAAAACAGTAGGTCCCGGCGCAGCATGACCACTGTAGTCTTTGAGCCGTAAAACCAAAAAACAAACAAACAAACAAATAAACGAAATTAAAATGCTAGAATTGTAATAAAAGGTGAATGGAGATAATAAAAATTAATTTAATAATTTCCATTTATGCTCGTGCATTGCTCGTCTTTTAAACATAGTCCTAATGAACGACCTTGCTTTTGTTTTTTAATCTCATATAAGGAAAAGACAAAATGAGCCGCGGAATATGGGATCACGAGTTTTTGGTTTGTTGTTGTTTTTCTTCTCTATCTAAAGAAAAAGAAAGAAAAAGAAAGGAACTTTAGATCAGGTTTCGTTAGTAAAAAATATTGAGTAGGGCAACTAGTTAGGCAACAAGAGTACAAAATTTATAATCCATATGACGTTTTAATTAATATCACTAACCAATCATAATTCGAGAGAGCTGTGTCGCTTGGGGGCGCCACCATCCCCCGAGAGGGATTAATACTACGCTTACTACAAGTTACATCCAAGAGTGCGCTTGTAGTATTTCATCTCTGAATCATCAAGGCAAGAGTTTTAGTTATTATTAGGTTGTACTTGCGTCTAGTAATCACTTGTTTGGTTTCACACGACTTGCGGTGCTATTATTTATGCATAATAGGATTATTCAACTTAGGAAATCATTAAAATTCGATTTTAGCAAGGAAATTAAAAAGGTGAGTCACTCTCTTTGAACACTACCGAATTATTTTATAAATACAGGCAAGATATATCGAAAGAACCAAATATCTAGAATTTTAATTTACGTGTTTCTATTAGAAAATATCGCCATTAACATTTTTCTTATTGTTAATGAACCTTCCAATAAGAATGTTTTGTAAACACCCAAAGGCCATTCCAAGCAGGGCGTACTAATTAATAAATTATGTGGTGGAGGTCAAGGTGACAGATTATGGTATAAAATATAAACGGGATATTGTGTCTTGCCATCCAGTGGGTACTTAACCCCCCCCCCCCCGAACCCTCCCTTTTCCTGTCACCGATCTCCAGGATTTTCTGCTATTTTTGCCATATTGGTATAATGAATAGTTCTATAATTTTGAAAATAGAAATCAAATTTATAATTTCACAAAAACAAACTGCTTATATACATTGAAACAAACGTGGAGAAATACGAATTTAAAGCTCCCTTGTAAAAGCGGGGGCGTGGTTACTTGGAAAGAATTTATTACCCCACTCACAAGATGAAATTGGACTGATGAATAGTGTGCAAAGAAAATAATCAAATGTAAAAAAAAAGTGATAATAAACGTTTTTTTGGAAGTATAAGAAATGGGTTTTTTTTTTCTTAAATACCTGAAGTTAAAAAATTTTCATGTGCAGTGAGTACTGTGTAAAATGGAAAATTATGTGTTAACTACATTGGAAATATTATTTTGAAAATATGGATATTATAATTCCAAAGATGTTTACACATTTTAAACTGAAGGAAATAAAGGACTTTCAACGAAAAGATGGATAGAAGTTAGTTCACTAGCATACGCAGGTGGGGGTGTTGATAGGGGGTTGCAATGAAATTTTGTGTAATTAACATAGAAAAATGCGAGTTGTAGCTCTGTACCCCCCCCCCTCCCAAATGATCATGTAACACCTCCCTTACATGGATGCCCATATAAGGGGGCTCGAGCCCCTCCCCCCCAGCCATTCAAATTTTTGATTTGCCCGGTTCTGCTATGCATTTACTTTAAAAATCTGTACAGTCACATTTTAAAATAAGGTACCTTTGAGTTTATTACTAATTGTCAAGCAGTATCAATTAGTTCTGTGGCATTTTAGTATCTTGTACGTTCACTAAAATGTTTGGCAGCCTTGAGGAAAGGTTAATAATTTTTCCCAGCCCTCCCCGCAGTGGCATAGGCAGAAAGTTCATAAGGGGAGGGTTATAGGCTTAATGGGAGGGGTTACAGAGCTACAACTCATATATTCCTATGTTAAATATACAAAATTTCATTGCGATGAGGGGTTACAATCCCCACCCCCTGGCTACGCCTTTGCCTAGAAGTACTCATATGGGCACTGCGAGGGGGGTGCACTCACCCCCCCTTTGCTTATGAAAAGGGGAAACAGGACTGAATCCATAAGGAACTATAGTCCAACAACGTTATTCAATTGGAATTTTCTTGGATGCACCCCTTGCATACAATTCTAGAGGGAGGGGGCTTGCTCTCATGTGAACTTACTGTAAGCCTATGAGCTAGAGTAAGCTGCTGAATCATATTTGCAGTAAATAAAATGTCTGTGCCACATTTTGACTGTAAACATTGGAAATTTCTTCATATCTTTAAAAGTTCACAAAGGTCAAATGTTTTCCTTCTGGAAGATAAGCAAATCTGAGTTTGTTCTAGAAAAGGTTAAAGTCTGTAGTACTATTTATAGTGACCTTTAAACTTAGCGTGTCAGCTGAAATTTGAAAGAGAAGCCCAAGTTGTATAGCAAAGCAAGTGATGTTGTCCAAGCTTCAGTTAGAGTTTATAATGACATACCATAGAATTGTAGGAAGGCTGAACCATAATTTCCAGTTCTCGTATCACCGAAGCTGAGCCATTGTACAGCCCATTTTCAACTTATTGTTTGTTTGTTTGGATTTTTATGGCGCAAGAGCATCTGGGCTATACTTCATCCCACTGAAGGGACTAATGGTGAACAGACTTTTTCTATTGATAAAGGATGCACAATTTCAACAAAATAACAAAGGCATTGTCAACAAACCAAAAGTTGTTGCCTCAAAAGCACTTTCATGCTTATAGAAATTGCTTAATTTTCTCAAAAGAATGTTCTGGATGATGTATTTTCTCATATTCATTCATTACAAGCAATGGCGTAGCTAGATATTTTGCCACCCTGGGTGAATGACTGTCATTGCCATATTTGTTATTCCCATCGGTGTCTTTTTAATGCTCAGGGCAGCCGCCCCCTTGCACCCCCCCCTAGTTATGCTACTGATTACAAGCATTTTTATTATCTTCAGTTATGAATGTATTTGTGCAAACGAAAATCGTGGATTTCCTGCAGTAGCGTAAATAAAGGTTAATCTTTAATTTTCAAATAATATTTCACTAAATTATTTATTTATAGATTATTCTAGGTTCATTTATTTTGTCATCAAAATTGTATCAGGTCAGGGTGGCAAATGTCTTACATATTATATTTACATCAGTATATTATGTAATATTCATAAATGAATATGAATTCTGGTATAATGAAATAATTTAGCGATCCCCTGTGGAGTTCATTAAAACAAGAATATATTATAAATCGTTGATTTCTGACAATTGTCATTGGGCAGTAAAACACAAAGAATCATTTCTACAGTTGTTGTGCTATCATTTCTACGATTTTTGCAATTGTGTATGAATTATATCACTTCGATGCTTTAACGTGTTTGTTTGTACAGTTAGGTTTTCATCATGCTCAAGAGCGAGAATAAGAAAACGATGGAAAGTAATCCAGGATGGATTTTACTACCTGAGCAAATGGACGTATTAAAGAAAACGACATACATGTACAATGCAACAGCTGGGTCATTTTTGGAGTTGTTGTTTTTACAAAGGTATTGTTGGTGTTTTAAGCCTTATATTTCTTTTAAATGTCTTTAATGTGATTTAAAACTAACTATAGCACCACCCTTTCATATGGCATTTCATTTTATGGTTATACCATTCATACCACAGTTTTTAAATGTGACCAGTCATTAGCTGAAACCGGTTTGCACAAACCAGTCGTTAAAATATTTTTGAAAATAAGAACAAGTCGATAACTGGTTTGGTTGAATCCGAAGAGAGCATTCAACTCAGTGAACTGGTTGCTGAAATTTGACAACACTTCATTCTTTGTGAGCCCAGCAGTGTTGTATAAACATTTGGGATTCGTTTCTCTAAGCAAATGGAGGTTTGGATTCTTAAGCAGCATAGCATGGGTTGCCAGTATCCGTTGCTAGTAAAATCCGGTACAAGTTAAGTATTGTGCCTGCTATAACCCATTATCACTTTCCTTTTACCCATCCAATATTGAAATTTTGCACCCGGAGCTTTTCGCCCTGGTGGCACCCCCCACACCAGTTGAGTCTCCTGTAGCATGACCTCAGTTGTCTTTGTGCCATTAAATAACTAATGTGAGTTACGGTCAATGGCCATTTACAATATATATTGCATTTGTGCATTGGACTCTGCATAACTTTGCTGTCTTGCATCATAAAACAATCAACTAGCTACTGGCCTTCATATAATATGTATGAATATCATGTACGATATACTACTCCACTGATTGTGAACTTGTCCATAGTAATGCCTTACATACTCTTGTATAGTAAAAAATGACACCTGTAGCTTAATATTAAAACACTTGACCGGTAGTCAAGAGATTGTGGGTTTGTGTCCCACCAGTAAGAGATTGTGGGTTTGTGTCTCTTGACTACCGGTCAAGTGTTTTAATATTAAGCTACAGGCGTCAGACATTTTTTACTATACGAGAGTACGTAAGGCATTACTATGGACAAGTTCACAATCAGTGGAGTAGATACATGATATTCATTCTTTTCTTGGCAAGTAATTCTTCATCTAATACTACGAGTACTACATCATTGGCTATATTGAGAATTAGTCTATGTCAATTAATATTGTGTTAAAACTACCATATATGGCAATTTTGACATGTTGCCACAAATGCATTTTTTTTATTGTACAATGTGTGTGAATGGGGTCTTTGCTACATGTATATCATTGTTTATATGTATGTGTTTTGACTGGTTCCAGTTTGCACTTTTCAGCAAACCGATTGTTAAAATTTTGGTTACTTATCGCTGGTTACAACCATTAATTTTATGTTGTTAATAATAGATAACATAAGATATAAGAATGCTGCTGTTTTTAGTGGAAAGGGGAGTGGGAAAACAGGTAACATGGTTTTTTAATTAACTCAAATCCTGGGTTTGAGTTCTGGTGGTAGAATAGAATGGTTTGTTTTTTTCCACTGCTCTCTGTTCTCTGATGGTTTGACATTCCCTAAGCCAGCGGTTCTTCAACTGTGGTATGTGGGCCCCAGGTGGTCCTTGGGATCCTATCAGGGGTTCCGCAACACCCTCCCAGTGCCCCACAAAGGTTCGGAAAAGTACTAAGACACGAGCATTTACTCTTTAATGCTAAAAATAAATTACGAGGGAACGAAAAATTCCTTCCTTAAATAGTGAAAATCAGTGATAAAACACTTAAAATAAATATGTATGATGCAAATTTGGGGCGTTAAACTTTGAGTTAATTCTTGGGGGTCTGCGAGGGTGAGTGAACTCTGAAGGGGGTCCGCTGTCTAGGAAAGTTAAAGAAACGCTATCCTAAGCAATAGAAGTCTGCATCACCATGTAGTGGCGCATTGGTAACACGTTGACATAACATACCATTTAATCATGCATCTTTGACTCCTACCGGTGCCTAAAAAAAGAATGCCCATTTTAGTCTGCGAATTCGTTATTTAGGCTTGAAAGGATTTCTCGGAAAACTGTAGGTCCATTGCCTTACAATGGCATAGTGATAATGCATTCATCTATCCTGCCCTTAACCTGAGTTTAACTCCTAATGGCATCATGGACCATGTGCTATTTTTCTGCTCGCCATAGTCCAGAGTTTGGTTAATTTGGCAGCGGAGCTTCGGATTGTTTGGAAAACGGTGGGTCCTGATGCAACATGACTTTTGCTGTCCTCGAATGATAAAAATACAAAGTATTAGTGGCAATACTGCGAAACCGTAATTTTTGAATTTGGGTAGAGCATACTGAAAATTTCATGCAGAGTTTGAAACACTCCACCCAAAATAAAAAATGATCCTCCACAACTTCGTTACTTATGTTTAATGCAGTTTACATGTCAAATATAATCAGAGGCATTAGATTTTGCCCCGAGAACAACAGAAGTAGCAAAATGGTGTCGGGCGAAATCTCCTGATACAAAAGTTGTGCATCTTTCCATAAATACTATTTAGGGAGGGGGAGGTATTTGCTCCCCATGTATGTAAAGTATCCTGTTTAACCTAATATTATATGACCAAGGGATGCTTGTACAGTTTTTAATTTTTTGGAGTTTTTATCCATTACTGAACTTCATATTATAAGATACTTTGAGATGTATAACATCATGAAAATCAAAAACGTACGTTAAATCTTGCTTTTTGGTTTTAATACTAAAATACTTTTTTCTCTGTATTTATAAAGGTTTTGGATGTGGCTTGTGAAATTTGTTCCTAATAGTGTCGCACCCTGCGTTCTTACGTGTCTAGGGCTTGCCATCAACCTATTCTGTTGTTTAACACTACTGTGCTATAGTTCTGACTTCAAAAGTGATGTAAGTATTTTTCGTTGCTTAATTTTCTTAAATAGTCGGACCTGTATATCTCATACTCGGATATGTCCAATTTTTATTGAACTTTGTAATATTCATCAGCCTGTATGGATATATCGAAGTTCACATGCATAAAATATTTTCACCGTTCTCTTCTTCAATTCTTCTTCAATTTCATGCAAAGTGCGTTTGACAATGTATAGAGAGAAAATTTTTGTTTGCATAAGTGAGGGTAGTCTCCGTTACCAGGTGTGGATTGGTGAGAGAAAACAGCCTTGGCATTTTTAATTATGGCGGCCCACTTTGACTTCGAAGACCTTGTGATTTAATCTTAGTCAATATAAATTTAAAGAATTTTATTCAATTTTATGTTGGTGGGTGGGGGGGTGGTATCCAATATTTACATATATCGTGAAAGATCAACAATAACACTACAATAATAATTCTGTGTAAATATTACAAATAATAGCAGAGTTAGCGGACAAACCACAAACACACCAAAACAGGGTAGTGTACTAGTATTTTCCGGCCAGATTCCTTTGATATTTCTGGCACGTAAATCCAAAGTTTATTGATGCTACTTCCTGTTAGTCTGCTTTCATAGTAAAACGGTTACGTTCCACAGTGCCGAACTGATGCATTGTTAGATTGCTTATAATGTCTGTTCTCGCGCATTCCACTGTGCAGTGAATTCAATCAAAATCCGAAATGAAAACGCACCGCAACGTTGTTTCTTCACTGTCACTGTAAAGGCAGCATCCTCTGTTTTCTGTGCTACAGTTCTTGCAGGACCTGGGCTTCCTTAATGATCGTCACCCATTCTCCTCTACCCAAGGCCTTTCTTTACCATTCTCACATTTTCAGTCTTCGCAGATCTTCTTCCATTTCATCAAGCCACCTTGTTCTAGGACGTCCCATTTTTCTTCTTCCTACTGCATTGGCTTTCATGATTTTCTTAGCCATGCTAGATTATTCCATCCTTTCTACATGTCCGAGCCACCTAAGCCTTCTTTTCCTTATTTCTGTTACCAACTTGGTGTCTCCATATAAATGGTATATTTCCCTGTTTTTCTTAATTCTCCATACTCCATTTTCATTAACTGCCTGCTCCGAATATTTTCCGGAGTACTTTTCTCTCCCATATTCTCAGCAATTCTTTTCCTCTAGCTGCTAATGTCCGTGTCTCTGCTCCGTATAAAACTACAGGTCTTATTATTGTTTTATAAATGGTAAGCTTTAGTTTTCATGAGACATTCTTGGAACATAGTATTTTCTCAAATGTGAAGTAGCACCTATTATCAGCTGTCATTCTTGCTTTAATCACTGCACTTGTTTTGCAATCATGTGTTATCATAGCTATTAAATATTTAAATTGATGTACTCTCTCAAAGCTACTACCTTCTTTCCAAGCCATTCATATTCTGAAACCTTCTTTTATCCCTTGAATTAATCATATATTTAGTTTTATCTGCATTGATTGTTAATCCTAGCTCTTTAGCACTATTTTCAAAATCTTGTAGGGCTTCTTTTAACACAGATGCATCCTTGCTTATTAAGACTATATCATCTGCAAAAGCTGGATGTTACGAGGTTCCATTGAAAATTGGGTCACCTGGCTATGCTCTCATTTTTCTTACATCGACTTCAAGCGCTATATTAAATAATGTCATTTAAAGAGCACCACCTTGTCTTAAACCCTTCTTCATTTCGAATTCACTTGACAGCTGACCTTGAATCCTTACTTTGGCCATGGCATTCTTTAATGCTAGTTTTATTAAATTAATATTTTTGATGGAATATGTAGTTCTCGCGGGACTTGGAGAAATTTGTAGGACATTTGTTTTTTTTCGAAGGACGCTATCATAGGCTTATTTAAAATCGATAAATAGTTGATGTATGCTGCAAGGCCGTAGCCAGGATTTAATTTCAGTGGGGTTTTAAAAAAAAATTTTTCTCCATTTATCGATACAATCCCAGTATGTAAAGCCGTAGTCAATCCCATTAAAAATTTAGTTTTGGATGGAATCGGTCTAAGATTCCCCTTTTAGATATAGGCATTATATGCTGATATTAAATTCGTAGCGTTTCTCATGGATAATATTTAGTGAAAATATATGGTCTGTTGTTGATCTGTTCCATCTGAATCCGCATTGGTTATCAGCCAGAATTTCTTCTGCATAAAGTTCCTGACATTTTAAAAGCAATTTTGAAAAACTGTCATAAACAACATTTAGTAATGGGATTCCTCAATAATTAGAACAGTAGCTTTAGTAATTATTCTTGTGAATGGGGTGATGAATTCTGAGTTCCAGTCTGTAGGCACGTCTTCTTTCTCCCACACCTCTTTCACCAGTGAATATTATACATCGTCTCTCAGTTCAACTCCTCCGTATTTGATTAATGCTGCCTGAATGCCATCTTCTCCAGGGCTCTCATTATTCTTTAAAGATTGTATCATTTCATCTACTTCTTCTCTTTCAATATTAATTTCTACTTGGTCTTGGTTTGTCTCTTGCATTGCTATTGTATCAATAACGCTCGCTTCCTTAAAGTTAAACAATTCTTCAAAATATTCTGTGCCCACTATTTAATATTTTATCAACTTCTCCTATCAAGTTTCCTTTATCATTACACAGTGAAATTTTCGGTTGGAATTCTCTCTTTAATTTACCAGCTCTCTTAAGCACATTTCTTGTCTCTTTTCTGTGGTAATCTCCTAACTCACATAGTTTTCTTTTCCCATTCCCTTTCCTTTTTATAGGTAATTTGCCCCCTTCGCGAAGTTAAGAAATTTTCACACGTTGATGTTGTTTTCCTTTGAGGTATTATTTCTCTCATCGTATTAGTTTTGTCTAGCACTTTCTTGGAATCATTATCAAACCATTTAGTTATTTTTTTCATGTTTTTTGTATTTGATGATCTCAAAGTCTTAAGTACGTCCTAAAGTACCATCCACTTTTGCTCCATTTCTCCTTCCTCTAATATATTGTTCTGAGTAATTAATTTTTCATCGATAGCTTCTTGGAATCCATTTCTTACTAAAAGATTGTCTTTAAGATCTTGTATATTAAATAAATTTCCTTTTTTGGGAAGGATCTACAGGTGTTTGCAATCCTCTGTCTAGGATTCAAACCATGAAATGGTCAAAGTTAATATCTGCTCCTCTACATGTCCTGATATCTGAACCAAATTTACGCTCTAGTAGGAAGTGACCTATTTCATTTTTAGTGGTATCGTCCGGTGAGGCCAATGTAGATTTGTGGGTGTTTTTATGATCAAAATGTGTCCTACTTATAATCATGTTTTTGCTAGAAGCAAAATCAATGAGCCGTAGCTCATTATTGCTGCTAGTGTCATGCAGTCTATGACGCCCCAGTGCTAATCTCAATTGTTCTTCTTTTCCAAGTTTTGCATTCATATCCCCCAGAAAGATTTTCACATCGTGCTTGGAAATCTTATCATAGGATCGTTCAATTGTTGCATAGAATTCTACTTTAGCTTAGTCCTCTGCCGTGTACACACATCAAAACAATATTGAAAAATTTTGATTTTAAACGCAGAGTACACATTCTTTCATTGATGGCGTTAAATCCAAGAACGGCCTGTTTTATTTTTTGGCAGCCATAAATCTTGTGCCAACTGTATTGGTTCTTCCTCCACTGCAAAATGTGTCTTCATCTCCAGAATCCATTATGGTTGTACCTCTCCACCTGATTTCCTGTAAGGCTGTAAGGTCTATTTTACATTTCTTTAGTTCACCTTTCAAATTTTCTAGGGCTCCAGCTCGATATAAACTTCGGGCATTCCAAATGGCCATTGATACAAATCCTTTGTAAAGGCGTCCTTACGCTTTTTTATTATCCATCTGGTTAACAGCTATTGCCAGTTTTCGAAATAGGCATATGTAGAAAATTTTGAGGAAAAAGTGGAAATCTAGAATTCAAATGAATATATTTTGCTTTATTTCTCAATTCTTCTTTTGCTTGAACTCTTTGAAAAGGAACAGCTAGTTAACGACGGCCCACCGGGCATTTGTCCGGTGACTCCTATGCCAAGTCCGACCCTGCCCGTTACTGATGATAACAATTGTTTCAGAAAGTAGAAAGTTTTTATTGCATTTTCTCTTGAGGGTAGTAGTGAGGCTTTTGCTAAAAATTATTATTAACAGGTTTATAAGCTTGTTGTTAAGTGTTTATAAGCTTGTTGTTAAGTGTTTATAAGCTTGTTGTTAAGTGTTTATAAGCTTGCTGTTAAGTGTTTATAAGCTTGCTATTAAGAGTTTATGGACTTGTAAAATATTTATGTTATAAAGTACCCAGGAACTTAAGTGTTTATAAACTTGCAAAGTGTTCACAGACCATAACCTAGAACTATTAGATGCTTTACTTCTTCATATACACATCTCACTTGGAAAGAAAGTTCCTGAATGCTTATACACTTAATTGCTCCAGAAACCTCAGACTTTGATCCACTATAAAATGTATGATGTGACACATGCAGTCCTTAACTATGCTCTGCAGTTTGGCTTCTGTTGTAAAATCTTATCAGAGTTCAAAGGTTACATTTCGTGTAACCATATAATCAGTGTAGTTCTTGAAATTTAAATTATTAGCCTTAGGTCATACTAAAACCGTCTTGGGACTTTGAGATAAGCTGCTTTGTCATCTGTCATACTGCTGTGGTTGAAAAAGAAGATAAGCAGACAGCTGTGACAGTTCAATCGTATCTCGTGATAAATTCTATCAAGTATTATTACCTATAAGTATTAATTATCTATAGATGAATTCTGTCCAGTATTATCTATATATGAACCCTATCCAGTATTATCTATAGAAGAATTTTGTCCAGTATTATCTATAAAAGAATTCTGTCCAGTATTATCTATAGACATTGACAGGGGGTGTTGATGGGGGTTATAACCCCCCCTTACAAAATTTCTGCATATGCCTATATCTATAGATGAATTCTATCAGTGTTATCTAAAGATGAATTCTTATTATCTTGAAATAAAAAAAACCTTATCCATTCAGTGTTATTATAGAATAAATCCTGCCTCATATTATCTAGAGCAGTGTTTCTCAGATTGTGGGGCCGTGAACCACACATAGTCCGCGGCGGCTTATCAAGTGGTCCGCAGGACCATCATCAAATTTCAGAAAAAAAAGAACTAGAAATTGCCGGCGTAGCTAGAATTTAGGTTCGGGTGAGATTTAAGGAATTTCTCATAAATATTACTTGTTATAAACCTTACCTTTTAGCGTTTCCCAAAAAGCCTGAATCTTCTGAATACGTCTGCTATCGACATTGCTTTTGATTATTTAATTAAATTAAAAATGTAATTTTCATTGTAAATTTGACAAAATAAGATCGTAACTTATACTCTCTTTATCAAATAGTGTTACTCTAAAAATTATTTTGTTTCAGGTGGGTTTGGCCACCAACCTATATTTTAAGAACACGTACAAAGATTTTCTGCTAAAAGCTGGTGTTTTTTTTAAAGTAAAAAAAACTGAAAAAGCTTAAAATTTACCATAAAAGAAGTTAAAATTAACTATAAATTATATTTCAAGGGATGAATAAATAAATCCTACCGGAGCTCTTGTACATGCATATTAGCAAGCCAATAAATCACGTAAACCGAGGGTTAATTTGGTTATATCTTTCCTTGGGGAAGGCGGGAGGGGGGATCAGTATCTAAGTAGGACTTAATATTATTGACCATAATTTACAACTTCAATTTCAGGCAACATATATATAGGGGTGGAAATACCCTTCCTGTGGTCCACAATAAATACACGAATGCTTAAAGTGGTTCGTGAGCGATCGAAGTTTGAGAAACACTGTTCTAGAGACAAGTCCTGTCTAGTAGAACTTGGAAATAAATCCTATCCAGTATTACTTAAAGATAAATATTATATCCAGTATTGCCTGGAGATGAATCCTATACAGTGTTATCTGTAAATGAATATTGTCTAGTATTTTCTGTAGATAAATGTTGTCCAATATTATCTTGAAATAAACCTTATCCATACAATTTTATCTGAAGAAAAATCCTGCCCCATACTATTTTGATAAATCCTATTCAGTATTACTTAGAGATGAACCCAATATCCAGTATTGCCAAGCAATGAATCCTTATGTCCAGTATTGCGTAGAGGTGAATTCTGATCGCACATATTTATCAATGAATTCTATCAGATATTATTCGTAAACGGATTCCATCCAGTATTATTCGTAAATGAATTCAATCCAGTAATATTCATAAAACGAATTCTATCCAGTATTATTCATAAACGAGTTCTATCCAGTACTATCTGAAGATTAATCTTATCCAGCATTACTTAGCGATAGATAAAACTCTTTATTTGGAAAGCTTAACTACTGTAACCTATGTCACTGAACACAAAGACAAGTAACTGTACAGTGTACTGTTCAAAAAAGCCTGTGAATACAAATTTTCCTTCAAAGTAATAGATTTAATGGATGAAATAGTCATTTTGTCTGTGACTTGTTACAGAAAGTCAGGTGTGGAATTTTCCACTTGTAGTATTATGTCTGCATTTAAGGATTGTTAGACTGAGGGTGCTTAACTTATAATGGGTTTTTATGTCATTGAGATGAAGCTCCTGCTCTGTGCAGTAACGTCATTTTTCTTCTGTATTTTTCTAAGCTAACACTAATTGTATAATTGTTCTGCAGGTGCCATCGTGGACGTTCATATTATGTGCTGTTGGAGTTTTCTTGTATCAAACGTTAGATGCACTCGATGGAAAGCAAGCTATTAAAGTCCAGAACACTCAGATTGAGGAGGTGTACGATCATGGATGTGATGCCATTTCTACTGGTAAATTACAGTGCATTTACTACAATGCCTGTCGTACAAATACAGGCGGAACCAAAATTCACACTCGCGAGTTAGTATAGTCAAGCTTGGTTAATTCAAAGCTGAAAGTCTCTTAAATTTGTGTAGAGAGTAGTGTTAGAGAGTAGTGTTGTAGAGAGTAGTGAGAGTAGTAAATTTGTGTAGAGAGTTTTCCAAGAATTCAAAAAGCCTTATATAATTAATTTTCGATTCATTGGACTGTCAAAAAAGTTCGAATTGTCAGAGTTGCACTGTATTACACCTTGGCTATTTCTGCTGTGGGGTAACATCGATGTAACATGTTTTCCTGCCATGCAAAATATCGAGGTTTGCTTCTCTTCTGGTAGCTAACACTTACCACCTTTTTACTTCCCCTACAAATTCATATTCCATGGTTTGGTCCCCTAGGTAGCAAAGGCGGAAATTCCTTGTAAAAGTACAGGTTCTTCCGTAGCATGATCTTAATCGTCCTTGCACCATGAAACGTAACCATCTTGATTATTTGTTCTTATTTTCCATTTGCACTTTTACTCAAAAACAATTGGGTTTGCCAATTTTTAAACTTGTGCTTTTAAAACACAGGGATCCCCTGCAGTGGCAAGACATTTTCCTAGTGTACTGTTATCCCGGGTTTGGTCTCCAGTGGTGCCTGAGAAAGGACACATCGACTGACTGCTCACTGTAGTCGGGGGGTTGGTTTCCTAAACCATGAGGGGTTCCAATTCCTCACAGAACTGTAGGTCCTGTTGCAGCATGACCCTAGCTGTCCTTGTGGCACAACAGCGAGCTTTTTAAACACAGTGTTCATACATGATCAAAGATAAAATCTGACAAATACGTTCTCGAATTGTACTAGAGCTTCTTCGTATATTGCAATGCTGAATGTTATTACTCTTCCTTTGCAAAGTCAATACAATTACCACAAAAATAGTTTGCAATTGGCCACAAACGATATTATACATGATTTCTTGATTGACGCTGAAAATTTCCTTTTTTCTAATTCAGCCAACCAACAAATCCTTAATAGGCAGCAAGGGTTGGGAAAGGTGAGGGGTGACAATGTATGAGGTCTGGACTCAGTCCAACGGCCTCTTTGTTGGAATCCAAACAATTTTCCAGCCCACTGATATGCAACTGATGAAGCCTTAACTTTATAATCAATTTTAAAATGGAGATTCATGGGCACATTGACTATGAAAATTGAAATCTGACTACAGTTTTTTTTTTGCTCGATCCTAAAATGAGTTCCACTGTTCCCCTTTTTTTTCCCAACCTTTATAATATGCTGTCTTTTTAGGATTTGTGTGTTGTACAATTTATTGTCAGTTAGCAACCATTTTTGTGGCAATGGTCTTAATCCCGAGAAGAACTATAATATCCGATTTTTTGTAATACTTGGGTCATTCTAGTTTTGAGTTAAAAACGTGTTTGTCAGGTCTTAATTTCTTTAAATAACTGATTTTGCTTTTTTTATTACTAAAATTTTCAGCACCACAGATTATATTACATAATACAAGTTTTTGAATCCCAAAATAAAGACAATAAGACACTTCGTTCCTCCCCACTTCTTCAAATGTTTTTCTCTGTCGTAGTGATGGTAGCCTGCAGTTTTGGTCCCCTTAAGCATCCAGTAATTGTGACTGTAATTATTACACCCACTTTTGTAGTTCAAGCCAGAGCTTTTTCGTAAAGAAGAAAAGCATTTCCCTAAGCTACAATCGAACTGGTACAACTCTGTTTGGACTAGAGTGTTATAACCGATAGACTACCGAAGCACATGAAATAATGTCCTTCTCTTTGTATGTAAGTTTTCCGAAATAATACAATTACCGAATAAATGGTTAGCAGTGATTATTTTCAATGTTCGTGTGGAATACTTTAAAATGCGTATGTATAAAGATAATAAATGGCATTGTCTCCTATGCTTCGGTGGTCTAGTGGTTATGGCACACAAATCCAAACAGTGTTCTTGCTGCTTTAATTCCACTTGTGGTAACATTCTTCTTTTTTTTTTTTACAAAAAAGTTGTAGCTTGAGCTACGTACAGGGTTTGTCCCAGAAGTTCCCGGGATGATTTTTTGTAGTTGGCAACGCTGGCTGACGGGGCGGAGCTTCGGGCGGAGAAGTTGGTGGGGGATCTGAGCTTGGAAACGAGACCGGTATCAGTCGCCTGCGGGCAGTTGTTGAGGCAGGGTCACGCTCCGCGCAGAGGTATCTACTGCACCCTCGTCGATCAAAAAATGGACCAGTTTTTGGAGCAGCGTTATGCAATCAAATTTTGTGTGAAACTGGGTAAAAACGGGGCGGAGACACTCGAAATGCTTCGGAAAGCCTACGGTGACGGGGCGATGAAAAAAAGCCAAACTTTCATGTGGCACAAGCGGTTCCGGGAAGGTCGGGAGTCCGTCAACGACGACGACCGCTCTGGACGCCCGTCGACATCACAAACGGACGACTCGGTGCAAAAAGTGCGTCAAGTTTTGGACAATGACCGACGATTAAGTGTTCGGGTGATTGCAGAGGAGTGTGGAATACCCAAAACAATCGTTCATCGCATTTTAACGGAGGATCTTCAAATGAGGAAAGTCTGCTCGAAAATGGTGCCAAAAGTCCTGACGAGTGAGATGAAGGAGCAGCGTTTGTTGAAGTGCCAGGAATTGCATGAACGCTACGAAACGGACCCAGAATTTTTGGACAGAGTGATCACAGGGGACGAGACGTGGATTTTTCAGTACGATCCCGAATCAAAGCGCCAGAGCAGCGAGTGGCACACCAAGGAGTCTCCTCGCCCGAAAAAAGCAAGGATGAGCAAATCGCGAATCAAGGCAATGCTCATTGTGTTTTTTGACAGAAAAGGTGTAGTTCACAGTGAATTCGTGCCACAAGGACAAACAGTCAACAAGGAGTTTTACTGTGAAGTGCTCAAACGGTTGCGCAACAGGGTTCGACGCGTCCGAAACGAAATTCGCGACAATTGGATCTTGCACCATGACAACGCGTCAACCCACACCGCGCTCATTGTCTCCGAGTTGCTGGCCAAAATGGGTGTGGCAACGCTGCCCCAGCCGCCGTACAGCCCCGATCTGGCACCAGCGGATTTCTTTTTGTTCCCAAGGATCAAAAGAACCCTGAAAGGAACTCGGCATGGGACGCTGGAGGCGGTAAAAGCAGCCGCGACGACCTCACTGAAGGAGATTCCCGTTGACGACTTCCAGGGCGCCTTCAATGATTGGGTGAAGCGTTGGCAACGGTGCATCGAAGCAGGGGGAGAATACTTTGAAAAGTTCTGAAAAGATTGTAAACTGATATTGAATAAATGATTTTAAAAAAAATCATTCCGGGAACTTTTGGGACAAACCCTGTATGTGAATGCCGAATATTTTTCTGAAATAAATATTCCCCACAAATTAAATATACTGCCCTAAAGCAGCGGTCACCAACCTTTCGGACCTCACGGACCACTAAATTCATAATTTTAAATCCCGCGGACCAGTAATATGGTTTTTTTTTTTTTAATAAATATGTGGTTTCTCCCTCTAACACATTATGGCAAATGAGGGTTTTTTCACTAATTGCCGACAATTATCTCAAGTACATTCTATAGATATAAAAATTTACAATTAATTATTTTAACAGAAAGTTAGAAATTAGTGCTTAAACGTTTAGGATCCAATCAAGCACATTTTATTTTTGTTTTATTATTAATACAATGCAAATAATGTCCAGATTTTTCTGCAGACCACTAA